>JACTAT010000368.1:472260-728561 GCA_014526335.1 Chrysaora quinquecirrha | reverse complement strand
TTGTTCCTAAATGTTGGAGAAAATGTTTTGCACGTGGCCAAACGGTCAAACATTTGTTGCAAAGCAAATTTTAAATGTTTGACCAACAATGTTTGATCGTTTGGCCAGGGCCTAAGTCAATTTAATTTAATCATGTAATTATGTAATAACTTTTTGTTTAACTGGCTTTGTTGTTGTTGTCTGGACTGTGGTTAATACTGTCAATTTTCGCAATCATTTAATTACTTGATTTGCCTTTGTTTTTATTGTATACAAGTCTAAGTGTTATTTTTTCGCACTTTTGCTACTTAAATTTATTTTCAATTTGTTTTTTTTTTGCCATGATTCCTAAATATAAATAGCAGTTTAGAATTGTTAGAAACACAAGTCATTGTGTCCGAAAAAATCCCAACTAAATCATTACAATCTTAGATTACAAAATGTTTTCAGTTCTTTCATGTGTAACACAAGCTTTTATTTTTCTTGTTGCTAATGTTAGGCCACTGAAGAGTTTTGCACCAATGTATTTAAATGTTTAATTTCCAATTTCTAATTTTAATTTTGGTAGCTCAGTTAGGTTCCCTTGATACATGGTTCAATCTGTTTCAGGAATTATTTAAATATCCTTCAGGTCTTACTTTTCATGATTTTTTTACCAAAAAAAGTGCTTATTTGTGTAAGGCATATAGTATACTAGATGACTAGCCTCTCATCCCTGTCTACAATGAACCGAAGCGTCCAAAGCGAATTATTAATTCTTTCGATACCAATAACTACCCTTATTTTTTGTTCAAGGTCTGACACGTATCAAGCACATTTCAGGAAATTCATTACACTGTAGATGGTCATTTTTATCTAATTAAATTATGTTGACCTCTGATTATTATTACCATAATGAACCTATATTTAGTGAGCAACCATCTCCTTTTTCAGGCAATTGCCATCATTTCGGCAACTTCAATCTAACGCTTGCCTTTTTGAGACTTTTCAAAGTTGTTGATGAAATTTAGAATTTTTGTCAATTAAGACTTTTCCAAAGATATATTCACTCCGTCATGCTGTTGACTTTCTAACATAAGAAAGAGATATCAAAGTGCTTGTTAGAGGCCCGGAGATGCTTTGAAGTCTTTGCTACCCTTCTCTAAATTAATAATTAGTTCGTTTCCGACCAAGATATATGTTCCAAATCTTCTTCGGAGTGATTTTTATGGCTCTTTTGGTTTGGCACAATCAGCATACGTAACTGCGCTCTGCTATGTCCGAGGCTCTCGGGGAAGCTATAGCGGTCCAGTCATTGAAAATTTAATTAAAATTAGTGGTCCTACTCCTACAATCGACCAATGCGGTACACACCTCGCTAAATGTTGCCTCTTCGAGCAAGTATTGGGTACAGTACAAACTACTTGGGTATAGAACAAATAGTTGATGACCCATTGTGATTTCAGCCTTTCATGCCATACTGATGACATCTGTGCGTGAATTCACTATAGCGAAAGTACATCTGATATCAAAAGCTTTCATTAGATCAATGTAAACAGCTTGCACCATTTGGCCATTGTCTAAATGACGTTTCTCGAATTCTGGATAATCATCGAAAAGGAACGTAGATGCAAGTTTTGTTGATCCCATTGCGTCTTTATGGAACTGTGAAACTGGTTATACGTAGTTGAGTGCGGAATTGATTATATTGAGATTGTTCGGTAGCTCGACATTTTGCGTTTTGGTACAATGTTCGCTTCTTTCGAGAGTGACGGTATCTCCTTGGTGAAGATTGAAAGGTTAATGATAGAGATGAATGTTTCAGACATTCTTTTGGACAATCTTTATGTATACATTTAGGATACTAACAACGGAGAAAGATATAATTTTACAGCTAGCTACTTTGTTTCTCGTTGTGTCTATAATTATAATATTCCAATATTTTGACGGTGAAAAAATTAAATTGAGATTGCAAATGCAAAGGTCTGAATCCTATATCTTTAAAACTTTGCATAGCCCCAGACGGAACAAGTCAATAATTACAAAAGTATTTGGGGGGTATGCCAGGGCTGCATTGAGTGTCCGAACACTGTCGAGTTTGCTTGACTCGATACCATAGTCAGCAAAGTACCCAAAAATTCCCCGTATGGTATTTTGCACTAGGCATGGTAATATGCTATTCAGTTTCTGGTAGCTAGATAGAGCACAAAGTATATACTACAGAATATTGTAAAACACTGAGCAACAGTGAAAAATAGTGCTATGGTAGAGTACAGAACAGTGCAATAGTGAAGTAGCATACGGAGTAATTTTCTTAAAATCAGCAAATGCACATTCCTGCATATATTTCAGAATATTTCTTGGGAATTTTGAAACTTCGATTTTGTCTAATGGTGTGATTTATCCTTTACAGTGAAAGAGCATAAAGAATGGCTATAAAAGTTAAACGATCACAGAAGCACAAACAAGCTCATCAGGTCTTAATGCAAAATTGGTAGGTAAGGATTCACAAAAGTTTCTGAAAACTCAATTGGCTTTATGAAATTATCATATTATTTTTACTACTTTCGATCAGAATGTATTGCATTATAGTTTCAATTAAGGAAATTAAGAATAGGAAAGCCAACATATTGACCCTGTCTTTGGATTCCCTAAGAGGGCCTGCGTGAAAAAGTGTATGAAACCAATGAGGCAGAAGCACAAAAAACAACAGAAACAAACTTAGACATACTGAGACAGATTAAGAAATTATCGGTGGCAAAATTTTGAATGAAATAAGAAATTTCTCACAAGCCTTGTTAAGTACAAAATGCTAAATTGCTCTTCAGTCGGTTTTAAAATTTTCAATGATGAGCAAGTTCATGAATATTCTTCTTAAATGACAATACACACTGAGGCTGTGCTTCATAATACCACTTGGTTCCGTTTGAAAGCTTTAAAAGAGGTCTTTGCGCTGCCTGTAATTCAGCAGGGCACAGAATTCCTGAAATTCAAATTAAGGCTGTGGGACAAGATCTTGTAATTTTTCTATTTATCAAGCACAAAGTAAAAGTTACCTCTTTGAATCCATGTGCTCCAAGAACCCTCCTAACAATTTTGCTTTCTGTCTTTATGAATTTGAATGTCATGTGGTACTGCTCTAAAAATTCAATACTATTTTCATGTTGTTTGAATAAAATAAGCATGTTGGTTATGAAGTAGAGTAGCAATTTCAAAGCTTCCAAAAGTTTGAAACAAAAAACGGCAAAAAAGTAGATTTTACATACTTATTAGGTCAATTTGATCTTGTTGTGGCCCAAGTAGAACAAATGAAACTGAGAAATTGACAATTCCTGTTCTTTTCCTTCCTCCAAAGTGCAAGATTGACCTTTTAATATCAAATACATGCAAAAATATCAAATGAAATCTGAAAATTGATATAAAATCTATCCTGCCACAGAATCTGATTAAACTTGAAGAAGGTAAACTTCAACCTAATAAACATCTTGTAGAAAAATGAAAACCTTAACTGCTTTTTTCTCAAAGTTATCAAAACTACAAAAATCAGTAGTCACTAATACAGGTGTAACAAAAATAGAAAAGATACTGCTTCAGCAGTACGTTCTCAATTCACAGAAAAATATTCCTAAAAGAAAATGACTCTGACTTGATTATGATACAAATCTGATTTGGAAAGCCCAGTAGCTTGAAAATAGCCTTGATTTAAAGCTTTTGGACAACTCAATACGATAATCACTAATTGCAAAAGGTTGTTCCATGTGTCTGAAAACAACATCCTACATGTCCAATCTGTGTAGCCCGACTAAGCGTGGAGTCCTTGTTGAAAAAAAATTGGAAAGAACAATTGATGCATTTCAAAAGAAACTAGGTTAACTGAAATTATTCATAAATCAAAATGGTTGTCACCACAGATCTCTGAGCTAAGATTACTCTGATTCAAGAGCAGATAGGATTATATCTTTCTACAAGAGATTTTTATCAAATAGAAATTTACATGTTTTACGTTGTGTATGATTCTGCAACAGGAAACACTTTACATTTATTATTGATTTTGGAGGGTTACTTTTTTTGGCCCACCCAATATATTAAAACCACACTAATTTAGATGTCTAGATGTTAGGGAGTTATTCCTGCTGTGAGGATATTCAATTTTTTTAGTGACACAGACTCCCAGTATCAAAAACATGCTTGGCTCAAAATAGTGAAGAAAAGTTAGTAGGTATGAGAAAAGGGAGGAGCAGTGGTACACCAACCACAAGGACATAATCCCAATCAGTAAGTCGAGCACAGAGGATGAGTATGAACAGAAAAATTGGGAACCATAATCTTTAAAGTTTTTAAGAATCAGTAGCAACTGAACTTGCTACAGGGCAATGATTAAGATATAATAACTATAACTTTTTAATATCCATCTTATCTGGGTCATAGATAGCAGAGTCCCCTCTATTAACGATGTCTGGGTTAATGTTCTCAAGCATCAAACATTTACTATAGTATTAGATATCAAATAAATAAATTTTCAAAACCAGTGATTGGTCAGAGCCACGGTTGTATGTACCTTTTCCTTGACTTTGCTTGTAGATCGTGTCCATTCTGTGAAATTTGGACCATATTATTGTTTCTATCTTCATCACCATCCTCTTCTTGATCACTGACCATGGAGCTTTTCTCCATCTTTCTATAAATACTGCTGTAAATGCTTCTATCAAAGCTGAAAAGACAAAGGGGTTAAAGGAAAATATACATTGATAGCATGACAGAATATAAATAAACAGGTACAGTTGCAAAATCTTTTGAATATTGAAAACAGAAATTGTCTGTGATATTTTTCCTATGTAAAATTTCATGCTCTTTCCGAATCTGCTTGTTACCAAATCCTTCTGTGGTGGGTGTGACCGGGCATGGTCATGTGACGTCATATCAAATTTTTCCTATGTTAATATATATGCAACATTCCTCAAATACGTAATTGGCCGGTGGAACATCAAATAAAGTATGGAAAAATGGTGGGCAGCGGTCCAGTTGCAGGCTGTGGGCCCGCCAATCCTATTATGCTCTGACTACCTATACACTCATAAATTTTGTTTTATCTTTTTTGTGAAAAATTTCTAGTGTCTCTGGGAATTTGCTGCAGCTAAGTCAAATGTGCTTCTTTCTAAATGTCATTATTGGTGGGTTGCTTTATGAAGCATTCTCTGTTCATCAGTCCACAGCTTTGCAGAGCAACGTTACCGTTACCTGGGAAGATACGACCTTTATGAAAATGATGATCATACAATTTTCGGTGTAATACCGTAAACGGTTTGTGTTTTAGACAAACGTTTACCTCTTCTTCTCTTGCTCAGTTTCTATCTTCTTTCTTGTTAAGAATCTCTTGCAGAAGTCCCGTGTTCTGCAGTGGAGATTTGTTTGAAAGTTTGCAATGAAAGCTTTTTGTGGTTGTGTTGTTGTTGTCTTGGTTGTTTTGTTTATGTTGCTGTTGCTGCTTTGCTTGATAAATAAAACGCATACTTGGAGTAAACAGGTCTACGACCAATGCTCTAGTAAGAGGTGATCTAGGCCGCTTCCCTTTAAACATTTCGGTCAGTTGTGAGACCAATAATTTCATAAAGCATATCTTACATTACTCTGAACCAGATTCACTTGTCACACAAGCTCTTGAATATGAAAAATCTGTTACAGATCGAAAATCAATCGTATCTTTCATTAACGAACTAACAGATGGGCTAAAAACTAACGAATTGACCAATTCAACGCTAACCTCTCTTTCTAAGACTGCTACAAGAAAAGCATTAGAAACAAACTACAGCATTTACTGGAGAACATACATAAATAACTGCTCCAAAGCTTTGACTTACAAATCCTATAAAAATCAAACAATTTACGAAAAATATCTTGATCTTATCCCAACTAGAAGACACAGAAGAATAATGTCAAAAATAAGATTAAGCGATCACTGCCTAGCTATAGAAAAAGGTAGACATTTTAAACCGCCTATTGATAGAAACGCGAAATTCTGTAAATACTGCTAAAATATTGTAGAAGATGAAATACACTTTGTCTTGGTATTTAGTGAATACAATTTTGAAAGAGAAGAATTTTTTAATAAAATCCACAGCCTTTATTCAAATTTTACAACTATCCCCTCTGCAGACCAAAAATTTATATATTTAATGACAAATGAGAATAAAGTCTTCCTAGAAAGCTTCAGTGCCTTCACCAACGAAATTTATGATAAACGTACTGCTTTAGAGAAATAAGCTATTCAGTGGATGTTCTCCTTAGTTAATATAATTAGAATTAGAGTAATAATAATTGCTTTACTTTCTATGGATGATTGTTAAATTGAACTATTAGTTTTAGCTTACTTTCTTTTGTAATTTTAATGTTTTGTAATTTTTGTTGGTATTGTAGACCATGTATCTAATGATATAGTGTCTTATAAAAAACCTCTCGGACTTTAAGCATTGAAGCCTGTTTAATGAAATTTAATATAGGTTTTCCCCATTTCTTTGCGATATTTTGCTTGAACCAATTCTAATCTCTCCTGTTAGCTCGTGTTGATCGAGACTTTTCGTTTCAATGCGTGTTTCCATATAATTTCAATAGATCTATAGTACCTCTCTAGTAATACTCTTAAAATTTTTGCCAACTTTGAAATTTCCGCGAATTCTGCGGTTTTCACGTTCCCCTTATGCAAAAGTGAGAAAACACAGACCTTGTAAAAAGAGGACTTTCCCCTTTTCGTGCTCCTTCAATTCTCACTTGAATTAATGGCGGAATAATCGATGCATTGCAACAAAATTTCTTGCATTCAGCCCAGTGACACAATTTCTCTAATCAGCGTTTCCCATCTGACCGCACGACAACCTACTTTAATAAAATCGTTCGGCAAAATGAATGGCTCAGTAAAATATTTGGGTAATGTTTGAATAAATTGGTGAAGTAGAATGGTGTTATTCTCAGATACATGTATACCTTAATTTCGCTCAGTCACGGACGGAAAGCCAACACACTTTTTCTGGGAGAACACGCCCGTGTACCCCCTGCATTAACGCACCTTTTGTCCTTTGGCACAAGTGTCTCATTTTATACTGTTTTACTTCATCGACCGAAAATTACCCCTCATCCTGTTACACTTTGCTGCTCTGACTTATTATCCGTGTTTCGCGAGGCTAAGCTGATCCAAACAACTTTAGCTGCGGATCCAAGTTTTTCCGCACAAGTATAAACGGGGTACAGACCAAACATGGTTTGAGAGTATTGGACCCTCCTGTTAGTTTGACCCATTAGTCAAATTTCCCTATAAGATATTCCGGGTGTGTGCCATGGCGTCCATAAGTGTAAGTTTTTTGCCCCGAAATTTCATAAACAATGAAAAATGGGTGTGATTTTAACCAACAGGGACGAAAATAAAAGAAAACTAAATAAGTTCACTGTATTTGAGTCCACATAGCTTAAATTTGTTGTTCAAGATGTTCGTGGTGCCAATTTATTACTTCCCAATTCCTTATACGTATTTCCAGGTTTCTGGTAGTGGTGTCATATTTCTGAAGAAAAAAGTAGCGACCGGGGATAGGGACGTTCTGTTCGAGCGGCAAAGTCACATGTAGAAAGAAACAAGGCAAGATGGTAGGTACGAGAGGAAGATAACTGTGATTATACCGTTTCGCCTTGTTTTTTTTTTTTCTACATATTTTTATCACGCAACTTATCATGCAGTTTAGGTGACGAGTTTTTTTTACATTCTAAATCATATCCTGATATAATTATGTGTGATGGGATTCGTATTTATGCACATTCTTTATTCCCAAATGCCAACAAAAAGAGATTTTGCGTTCCGTTTGGAAAGTCTATGTATTTTGGCTAATTTTCGGCAATCGTTTCTTTTTGTGATAAATGATGTTCGGCGCAATTGGCACAACAAGTGATATTCGGCGCAATAAGCGATACTCAGCGCTAAATGATATAAGGCGCTGTAAATGATATTCAATATGTGTAAGTCGTATCAGCCGAATCTTTGATTTAAATATTCTGTTGAGAAGTTTAGGAGTATAGTGCTAACGTGACCAAAAGTGAAAGTCAAACAACAAGATTTGCAAAGTGATGCAACGATCTCAAAGCAGAACACAGCCTATAATTTTCCGTTATCTTTCCAACCCCATTTTTGAACAAAGCGGACGCAAACCGTGCCAATATTGCTGGCCAACATTGTTGGTTGAAAATAAGCCAACATGAGTGTTGGTACGGTTTGCAATACCATCAAAACATCTGAGAGGTTTTAGGTTGCTGACATCATCTACAAATGATCTTCTAAACCAATGAAGCAGCTGTTTGTTTATTGGTCGCTCTTTTGGTTGACAACGAAGAAGAAAAAACTCAAACCGGCATCTTAAATCTAATTCTCATTTCAAGGTCTGCAAAATAATGTTTCAACATTTTTACACACTTAAGCGTTTTTCGTTAGCAACATTTGTTATTTTTTATTATTGTTATTGTTATTGTTATTGTTATTGTTATTGTTATTGTTATTGTTATTGTCATTATCATTATCATTATCATTATCATTATCATTGTTATTGTTATTGTTATTGTTATTGTTATTGTTATTGTTATTGTTATTGTTATTGTTATTGTTATTGTTATTGTTATTGTTATTGTTATTGTTATTGTTATTGTTATTGTTATTGTTATTGTTATTATTATTATTGTTATTATTATTGTTATTATTGTTATTGTTATTGTTATTGTTATTGTTATTGTCATTGTCATTGTCATTGTCATTGTCATTGTCATTGTCATTGTCATTGTCATTGTCATTGTCATTGTCATTGTCATTGTCATTGTCATTGTCATTGTCATTGTCATTGTCATTGTCATTGTCATTGTCATTGTCATTGTCATTGTCATTGTCATTGTCATTGTCATTGTCATTGTCATTGTCATTGTCATTGTCATTGTCATTGGCATTGGCATTGTCATTATCATTATCATTGTCATTGTTATTGTCATTGTCATTGTCATTGTCATTGTCATTGTCATTGTCATTGTCATTGTCATTGTCATTGTCATTGTCATTGTCATTGTCATTGTCATTGTCATTGTCATTGTCATTGTCATTGTCATTGTCATTGTCATTGTCATTGTCATTGTCATTGTCATTGTCATTGTCATTGTCATTGTCATTGTCATTGTCATTGTCATTGTCATTGTCATTGTCATTGTCATTGTCATTGTCATTGTCATTGTCATTGTTATTGTCAAGTTTAAACAACTTAGCAGTCTACCCATGTCACTTGTCATGTATGAATAGATACACAAGGCAATGAAATAATGGAAAACAAAGCCGAATCTAAGAATATGTAGATATTTAGGAAAATCCAATTGAAGGAACCAGAAGAGTCTTTGACTCTAGAAATTGAAATTTAGACAAATGATAATGCCAAAGTCAGATCCTTGTCTCCCCCACACAATGCATATTTTAAGAAATTTTCAGTGGTGGGCCAAAGGTGACATGGGGCCCGATAAATTCTTATAATTTTTTTTTAACTGCCAGCCCGGAGAAAGCCCACAGAGATGCAGGGGCGGTCTGGGACCATAATTGCAGGGTAGCTAGCAAATCATAAGGGCCCGGTTCAGGGTGTGGCAGATAAAGTTTAGAACCACTCCACTAATAAAGAATTCATCTTATACGCTTAGCCGATATTAGTTATTAATTGATAGATGTGCTGAGGGGGAACTATGCTTTCATTTCAATTTGAGAAACATACTTTTGCACTTCTTTCGCTGTTTCGAGTTAAGACGTCTGCAGACTTCAAGGGGGAAGACCAAAACTGCCGCCCACCATGTTTGGGCGGCGAAGAAAATTTTGGTTGCTAGACCCTCTAAAACGTCTATTTTAGCAATTTAGAATTGGCTCACGAAAACTTTAGATATCGGTCATCGTGGGGCCCTACAAAACATCACAGACCAATTCCCTGCTGGCATCAATTATTTCTTTTGGAGCAGTGAACAACTTTTTTATGTTTTCAATACAGTTTTGTAGTAAAAATAAAACGTGTTTCAGTTTTATTGTATCGAAACAACTCCAGGTCATTTACTAGATTGGGAAAAGGGCCCACACAGTGGTGGGCCAATTTGGCAAAAATTGCCGTCAGTGGTGGGCCAGCTTGTGGGGCCTGGTGGGCCAAATGGCCCACCAGTAC
Organism: Chrysaora quinquecirrha; assembly: GCA_014526335.1. Taxonomy (NCBI): domain Eukaryota; kingdom Metazoa; phylum Cnidaria; class Scyphozoa; order Semaeostomeae; family Pelagiidae; genus Chrysaora; species Chrysaora quinquecirrha. The sequence continues at coordinate 718,398 of JACTAT010000368.1, read as the reverse complement.
ATATGTTAAAATATGCCCTGCGGCCCCACAATTTCACACTGCTTGATTGATTCGGGCATAATAAAATAGTTTGGGAATCGGAAGGAAACGGAAAGAATTTTGTTTTGATACAGATAACCCTTTGACTAAGGTCACTGGGGCAAAAGTACTTTTCTTTAACTCAGTATGCAGGGGCGCATCTAAGGGGGGGGGGTTGTGGGGGTTGCAACCCCTGCCCTTTTTGACAAAGAAGCAATTTTGCCCTATTTTCATCAGAACTGTCGCTACAAATTAACTATGGCACATCGCAGCGGCAGTTGAGAATTGCGCGTGCGCAAGCTGTTTGGCGCCTTCTCATCCGCTGACGCCATATGGCTATCCAAATCATTTGGAATGAGTACTCTGTGTATCTGATGATTTTACAAAACAAAACGGTAAATTTAGCACGAATAGAGAATAGAGAGACAGCATATAGAAGCACCATGTCAAGTGAAAGGGAGAGTAACTTGAACCTCATCCAAATGCAGCAAGTTACCACGATAGATGTAGATGAAGTGCTGAATATGTTCATTGACAGAAACCCACGTCGTTTATTTCAAAAGTCTGTTTTATTTGAATAGCTATGTAGCTATGATGACTAAGGAATGTATACCAGATATAGGCCTTTTTTTATCTTCTAGCTCTTGGCTAAGTGTTTTTACTTTAACTTGATTATTTCATAGATGCGCAACCACGGGCTGTTAGTTCCACACCGTGTATGTAGTGTATTACCATGATAGTATCGTATCGAATAGAATATACAAACACAATATGTGTTTTCCTTGTGTTTTCCATTACCATGCAGAAAGGAAAATGTAAGGATCCTAAGCCATTTGAGACCTCGAAATTTGCAAAATGTCAAGAGTTTTCGGGGGCTTCGCCCCCTGAACCCCCACCAGGGCCCTGCCCTGGACCCGCTGGGGGGCTTACAGCGCCCCCCAGATCCCCAGCTGTTGCTGGCAATGACCTACGGTCATTGCTTGCGTGCCTGCGGCACGCTTTATACGCTTTATACATTCCAGTACATTGTGCCCTTTCTTGACTCAACAACCCCTGCCCTCCAAAATTCCTAGTTGCGCCCCTGTAGTATGGGGGCAAAACTATTGGCAATTGCCATTCTAGTGGGTACGCTAAATAATTTCCTGCCTCGATTCAAAAGTCCACTAACTAAAATATGATCATATTACAGCGATAGCGAACGCGTTCGTGGTTTTGGTATGAAAGTTGTTATTATCATAGGATATGGATACCAGATTTCGTTTTAGAGTAGTACAAAACTTCAGAATTCAGAGCTTTTTCGTCTGACACTCTTCAGTGTATGAACGTCAAAAACAGACCGAAACAATAAACTAAGGCTTAATTTATACCCAGATGCGGCTCGAAATGCACCAATCAGAAAAAAAAGCTAAATTGGCATTATGTTTTAAACACCATTCAGCTTTTAGCGGGAAGAACAATGATTAATCGAAGAGTCCAAGTGAGAAAACGAACTCTTTCTGTCTAAAAAGAAGCGGCCATTTTGGTTTGATATGGACAGATTCCAAAACGCTGAGATAAAACAAGGATCTACTGTAGCTTCGCGGATTATTCGAAAACAATCCTCGTAGAAATTTTCTTCACTCTCTGCGTGATCTAGTAAATGTTTTCCTATGCAGAATCATGCTTAAAGGCGGGTTGTTGCTTAGAGTTGCGGAGTGGTTGCTGCCATTGCCGAAAGTTTTGGGGACGAATGATGGTAGTGCTGTTTGACCCTATCTCCTGATATTTGGAAAGTGCGATCCACGTACCTGGCATCACACTGGCACAAAAATTCGTAAATAACCAGTTTTTTCTGTGTGGTAGGCACGGAATCCTTTTGAATTGATGGCAGAACTTTCCGATTGCTTAAAACCGACATAGGGTTGGAAGCAGCGAAACAATTAGTAATTGTCTTTTTTATTTGATCTTCGAAGCGCAAGGAAATGTTGCCAAGCCACGGCATTTTTAGAACAGCAGGACACTTTTGCAGAACACAAATTTTATCAGCCGAGAAACTTGCGATCTTCTTGCAAAAACCATCCAAAATAACGTCCTCATGATAAACGTTTTCAATGAGAGTAGCTGTTATTTTGTCCAATGCTGAATCGAGCCGAGTTTTAGAGCAAATCATAAGTGCCCGATAACAAGAGTGTTTATGAGGTTGATTTTCCTCTGTTTTGGAAACTAGGTTGATTCAATTGATGCTCAGAGACATGAAACAGACTACCCCCTCCCCAATATCGCCGTCAAAAAGCACCGTTTTCTTATGAAAAATTATCCCCGTCGATGTCAAATCTACTAGTCTGTCCCCATCAAAAGAGACATCTGTGCATTATTTTCATCAAAATAAATGCATGAATCTATACTTCATCGTCGAATCTCCTAAATTGGAAGCAATCACAGTATTTGTATAACATAAAATGGAATTATGTTCACGCTTTCTCTGTTCACAAATTAAGCAAAAAATTTTGCCTTCGACCACCTTCGTCTTTGATGGCAATATCTCTTCTTCTTTCTTCGCAGCTTTGATTTTATTCTTGGGTGTGGAATTAGTTTTGTGGCCTGGAAAAAGAAATTAAGAAGTAAATATTAATTGGCGACATTTACATTTGTCTATACCAATTTTTGGAAGTAGATAAAACAACAACAAATATTGTACTGTGACCTTCACACCGAGGAAAGACAAGAGGTCACCAAGTCTTCACTCATAATTCAACTACAAAGTTTTAAGTTGAAACAAATGCAAATAAATTTCTAAATCAGAGAGAAACTATATAGCAAGGGGCTTATATTACATCAATCAACATAACCTTATAGGAGATTTGATGCACAAAATTGATGCTTCTAGAATGATGCCGTTTGCAACTATCGTTTGATTGTGATCTCCGAGGCAAGACAGCTTCTCGGTACGCCGTTACAGAGCATCCGGTACACCGTACGACAGGCTAAAAATCGACCCGGTTTGGTACAAACGCAACCTGGTATATGGAACATTTGAAAAATCAGAGCCATGACATGCGCATGCGTGAAAACTAGTATGCTTGCCAATAAGTCGATACACTGGTACATTGATAAATAGCTGTCATCCCCCCCCCCCATTACATAGCTTCCTCTCTTGTATATGAGCAAAATTTGATCCAACAGAGCTTGGAGCTGGACAAAAACATTTTGACACAACATATCGAATACATGGTGCAGAAGAAAATGTTTTTATTGTCTTTTATTGTCGTTGCCAGACCTATTGATGCACACTGGGTTAAAAACCTGCAAAATTGTGCCTAAGCCTTTGCTCTTTCAAAGCAACAGCAACCAGTAACAGACGGTTTAAATAAAAATGCAAAAAAAATGAGTTTATTTCTTCGTGAAATATACTGTGCTGAATAATTATTGCTTTTCTAGAATCGAAAAGCGTTTGAGGCCAACAGGTTTATTGTATCCAAGTGAATGAGGTGCTCGTGCTGTGGGCGTCGTGGCCTAATCCAGCTGTGTCAGCAGCTCAGAATGGTTCTAGCCCCAACTACGGTAAGGTCACAGCCAGGGTCAAGTTCTCGATTGAATAAACTACTGAGATCCTAGTGGCTGGCGCTAAATACACTTTTTCACCCTGACCTACACCTTCACTCATTATTTTCGCTGCTCGGTTTTGCACTATCTGTAGCTTGGAGAGCTGTGGCTCCGATATTGTCCCAATCAGGGCAAAAGTATCTGAAATGTGGCTCTATAAAACTTTAATACACCCAATTGTATTTGAAATCAGTAAGTGATGCTAAGGATATGGTAGTATGCTAATACCGCTCGTTTTTTTTGCTGGTCAGTTTTGACACATATGTGGGCTATGTGTACTCTTAGATATTTGACATTGTTTTGCTAGATTAGGTTTTGCTACAATCCCGACTGTTTTTCCTGTTTTTTAATCATTTTCACTCAAATCCTATTAGGAGTTTGAATACTTACATATGCGTAACCTTTGTTGCCATTGCAAATCGTAGTAATCGCGTTTCTGCTTTTGGATCGATAAATATTTCTCAGATCTTTAACCATGGTTGAGTTCCATTGTAATCCTGTCCAATCATTGTTTTTTGTGATCTTTTCACTGTTTCAATGTAAAAATTGCAACGATTTAGCGGTTTTAGACTGGCGGGAATATGATTATGTGTTTTAAATACTAAAGACCGTTGTTACTGTTCGTTGTAGATAGGTTCCCAGTGTTAGAACTGTGCTTTGGGAATAATACCTTTCGGTTGTTGGTCCGTTTTACAGAGGTGTCCGTTGACAGGGGTGCAAATAAATTAAAAAAAGGAGTTCTGTCCCGATTCTCTGTTAATCACAAAACGCAAACAAGATATTTGTGAAACCTCGTAAAACACCGTCTTTCTTCTTATATCAATGAAAAAATAAATTTCCCTTAATTTGAATCATTACTTGCACCATCCGCTATTTTTCTATCCTCGTGCCCATTGGTGTATGGAAGGTTATTCTAACACTAATCGTCCAATTGAGGTAAGCAACTAAGAATGCTGCTCGACTTGGATGATGGCTAGATTTTTAAACGTATTTGAATGCATTGCATATCTTGAATTTATTCCCAGTTCCATTGCCAAGAAAAGAGGTTAAGTTAAAAACTTTGCCAAAATAAGGGTTGAGTTAATCTGTAAAACGTTTGCCTGCTCTCAACTATAAACTAATGTCCTCTTTGTCGTTGTCAACTATTAGAGAAATCAGACATTCTTCTTCTGCCAAGTAAATGAGATTAGTATGTTTAAATATTTGCACGTGGTAAGTAGTCTACAATCCCGGACAAAACTCATGAGACTAATACGAAAAAATGCTCCTCTTGCCACATATCGCTCTCCCCATCCCCCCGGAACCAATGTTGTTGTGGCAAAAAAAAAACAGCTAAAAGTAAAAGAAAATCTGTAAGAATCACAGAAACCCAGAATTGTATTTGTGGAGGGGGAGGGAATTCATTTTCTTTCTATTTTTACAGAGTATTTCTAAATGGGTGAAACTTTATTGAAGTCTCATTGAGTTTTGTCCGGGATTGTAGGTATAAAACAATCCTGCAACAAAACAATAACTACACTAACTACAACAAGCTTTACCACAAAAGTCATCAAAAAGCTCATATAAAAGCAGTGGATTTCAAAAAACAATTACGTACCGTGAACTATTTACAGTAGAAAAAGGTAAAAGGATTTTGAATATGTCCCTTTCATGCATAATTCTTGAATTCTTGGATGTTTGATAACCTCTAGCCACCAAATAATCGTAAAACATTTGTCGTATATCGAGCTGATACTATTATTGGTGATCCAGTATTACTTAGATATGGGTGCTATTTATTGCTTGCTTTCAACTCTATTTGCAACAAATACGCCATGTTAAAAAGTTTCAAAGTGACTTACTCAACTGTGCGGATTTTTCTCCCATATATAGCAGCAAATTTTGCCGAAAACGTTTCTTCAGAGCTGCATGTTTGAAAATTTAATCGAGGATAATACATGAAAAAATTCAGACACATTTCATCTGTTGACTCTTTCCCACCCTGAAAAATACGAGGATGCTATCATCTAACCATGTTTGACGCTGATTGATAGATAGCATTGCATTATAAATGATTTCAGAAGAAAAAGTATGAAGACACAATAATGATAACTTACAACTGTTGCATATTTCCTATCAGTTGTTCTATATCTGCAGTATGTATGAAGCTCATCTCCCTGAAAAGCGGCAAACATTTAAATTGCTAGTCGTGTTAAAAAATCATATGGACAGTTTTTTTTTCAATTTGGTAGTAAAAGAGCTCTTTCGGTACCTGTCCGCTGTTTAGATTCACTCAATGAATGCAAAAATGCCACTCTTTACTATAAGCTATTCACTACAATAATATTGAATGAGATTTTTTTCAATGTATTGCAAAAATAACTTCTTTTTCTACCAAGCTTGCCCATGCACTTTGTGCTTTGACTATGTTTTCCACGAGGCCATTATAGTGCTTTTTTTGGCAGCATTAGGGTGACTTGCTGTATCTTTGCAATGTAATCAGGAAAGTGCAGTTCCAAGCAGAGAATGCTTTAACTGACATTTCAGCAAAACTGAAAATCTGGTTCAAACGACACATTTAAAAATTCTAATTTCTAGCTAAGTTTTCCCAAGCATTTGAACTTTTTTTTGCATTCGCTAAACAATCGTGCGGTTAGTTGTTTGTTAGAACTAAATCTCATTTTAAATTAATTAAAGTGAATCAAATGTAGTTTTGTGAATGTTAACTTGTTATCTTCACCAAACCTCCAGAGTTGGCCTGCAATTTCGGCTTTCTAGCGATTTCTAGCAGCCAATATACGAAAACAAAAAGATACACGAAATGTCCGATTGCAAAAAATAAAAGCCTAAGGTATGTGACTGCGAAAGCGTCTATACTTTTACACAATGTCTGTTGTTCTGCGCTTAATTCTTATCTGCGCTTAATTCTTAGAAATAGGTCAAATCTCAAAGCTGATAGTTTTTCTGGCAATTTTGTTGAAAATGATGCAAAGATAATCAGACAAACGAATTGTAACTAAAGGTGCGAGTCCAAGAAACAATATTCTTTATATTTACATGCAGATCAGAGTGTGCTCAAGTGCGTTCACGAGGGCTCTCCACCAGGGTTTATTTATTGACACTAGTTGTTCACAATATTCATCTTTATTGGTGTTAATCGCGTGTAACTTTAGATTGTTTGACACAAATAGGCAACATGTGAACCAGGCGGAAATGTTTCGTAGAATTCGTTGCTAATCTAATGCCAAACATCGTTGAAAAATTTTATGTTGAAATGTTTATCAATTGCGTGATGACGTATCTTGCACTATTAACAATCTGACTATTAGCTTTATTCAATACGAAAATACCGCCAACAGCTACAACTAACTGCAATTACGTGAAAAAAAGAAAAAGCAACTTACAGCTCTAAACTCTATTGGTTTTTCCAAAAGGTACGTTTGCTGGAAGAATAAAAAAGTTTTATTTCATTTAAAATAGGATGATGCTCTTGATCAGGGAGGGTGAATACGCTATTGCTCGCGATCAAAAAATTTCTTTTCGCAGGCTTTCGAATTTCAAAGAAAAATTCTATTCACAACATGATTAACGAAAATCATAATCCCCTAAATTTCATTTCATCCGTCAAATTTTGAAAACATTCTTTTTACAACGCAGAGTACATTTTCTTTTGCTTTGATAATACTCTCAGGTCTCTAATAGTGCTCCCCCCCGCTTGCAAATTTTTTGAAGAATTTCCACCCAGGACACTCTTATTGGAACCCCTCGCTTATTAAATTTGGCAAAAATATCCAGCCAGGACATCTTTCAAGCCTGGTGAACTATATGAAACCATTGCACGGTAATTTTACAACTCGAAATATCGTCAAAAAATTCGGGAGGACATTGCATTTTATTGTTTTATAGTGATTTTGGACGTCTTTAAAGAGTAAGTGTTTATGAATAAGCGTAAAATGACGTGCTGTCCTAATTATCTTGTTCTTGTGAAAGCCCAACTGCAATTTCTAAGAGCCATCCAAACGTTCTATCTTGTTTTACGTGCAGAGAACAGGGAGCCAGAGATACACGTTGTTTACCCCCCGACAATTAAATTTTCCTATTTTTCCAGCCCCCTCCTACTATTGGAACCCCCTTATATTAATTTTCATTTTTTTTCCACCCCCCTACTATTCCAGACCCCCCGTCTATTAGAGACGTTAGAGTAAGGCGCTGGCCAAACGATCAAACATTGTTAGTCATTGTCAAAAACAAAAGAAATGTTTGACACGCAATGTTGAAAGCGACGGCCAAACGATCAAACATTGCTTGACAAGCAAAAATAAGCCAAATTTTTGGGGGTTTTGTCTTTGAAAAAGTTCAAAAACATTTTTTGCGTGTGTCAAGCAAAAAATGTTGGACGGGCAATGTTTTTGGACGTGGCCAAACAGTAAACATTTTGCTTCAAAAGCAGATTTCAAATGTTTGACCAACAATGTTTGATCATTTGCCCAGGGCCTAATGCAAAGAGGTTAAGAATTTTCTAGAAAATGATACTCGTGTTGTTTACCTGGTATCTAAAGTTATATTCGTCAATTCTGAAGACTTCCTTTATCTCTTTTCCATCTCTTACAAGAGTTGTCCAGATTCTATTTCCTGTCATATGTGCATGTGGCATTGCAGTGAAAAGTTTGATACTATTACCATTGAAGGCTTTTTTGTTTTTGATTTTCTAAATACAATAAAAGATCAAAAACGTATCAGTAAGGTGTTTTATACCTTATTCTTCAATGTTGGAAATAAAATTCATCTGGTATGGTATCGATTCCATGAAGCCAGCCCGAATCCACACTACCCTTTTCTCCATCAGTTAATGTTATGTTTTTTGTAACAAACAATTCCTGTTTCTTCCAATATACATGTAGCTTGGCTGCACCTTTCGACGCTTGATTAAGGAAGGGGGCCAGATAGTTTCTAGCCAAACTTCCGGATTTGAGTAGAGGTTCTAATATCGAGGTTTGGTTGCTCTTTGTAGAAAAATCTTCGGTGTACAGTGTAACGTCCGTATTAGGGGCACCCGCAGGACTAATTCTATTTACTGTTAAATAAGGATGTCTGCTGTAGTGTGGTGCCAACAATTGAGATTCCACTGTATTTTTCAAGCAACAGCTGGGAAAAGCCCACCACATTTCCGAAAGAACTGTCTTATTCCTACACATTTACCAAGGCCCAATCAAGTGTTGATTTCTGGCAGCCATAGTTGATTAGCCGTTCATAGAAGCCAGAAGTAGGCGAATAAACCAACCATCCAGCATATGCTCAAGCATAAAATTCGATTAGTACCCGCTACCCAGAAGCATCATACATTCAAAGTAAATTAATATATCTCCTTCACATCAAATGCTATGCACAAACAGAATTCTTAAAAGAAACAAAATGTTACCATCGAGCATTCCTTTGGGCAATATGTTTCAATTATCCAAGATTTTTGTTTTGGTGGTATAATCATTGAGCCTGATACATTGGCTCCAACTGTCAAAAGTGCCGCATCGTACTTTCTTGGAGACGTATAGTAAAGACGCAGGCCTGAGCTGTCCACAAAACCTACAACAAAAAACAAAATTTAGTACCGGGCAAAGAATTACCCATTAAAAACTCCAAGAAGACATAGACAGCAGTTATGATATCAGATCAAATTGGTAAAGATTAAGATTAAGATTAAGATTAAGATAAGAAACTATAAAATCAGCTTATAAGTGGCATACATCCCAGACAGCTAGTACGGTTTACATTACACAAAATCTTATTTCAGAGAATATTTATGGAAACCGACTGAAAATCCTTGGCTTTTCTTTCAACTATTCAACTGTGCCTTCCTATTGCTACAACAGAAGAAGGATTTATGATGCTGCGTATTATTGGCTCCTAGATTTCTTGTTAGTCCTTTTTTGTAGACATTATGATGCTTGGTGTTCTATATTTTACTCTTAATTAATAACAGATTAAAGAACTAAATAACAACGTACCTTTTTTAACAGCGGGGTTGTCAAAATGAGTGGACAAAACCACATATTTGACGCTATCCAAAGTTCCGATAGGTAGACCAACGTTTTCAGGGAACCTGAAGCTCTAAAAATGAGACCATGAATTTCAGTCGAATATCATATAAATATTTTTATCTTGAATTTTACAGGTGCTGCAGTGACAATGAGCCTTTAATTAGAATGATTAAAAAGTTTCACAAGAAAACTGACAACTTATAATTTTAAATTGTTTTATTTATTAAGGATTAAACTCGTTTTTAATTCTTTTAAATTACCTTCTATGCTCGGGGTTAAGGATTCTGTGTCCAAGTGCATTCGGGCTCCTGTTGTCTAAAAATTTCTCTGTGGTGGATGTTCTCGGAACGAAACTTCTCGGCATCTTTCAATATGAATTCGAGAGCATTTAGTCACGGACAAAATTCTCATATGCTTAAACACTTAAGGAACCCCCTTCTCGCCGCTCTCTTGGGTCTGAAGACAGCTGCTTTTATATTCCTGATAGATCAAGGAAGCGCTGCATATTTCTTGGGTGAAATCCACGCTAAACAAACAGCTTTATCACTACAACTTGCAACTTTCCTAACTGTTATTTCATTCATTTTTTATTTTCTTTTTCCCATTTATGAGTTTTATTTTCCTTTAATGTTATCGCTTTTTTATTGTTTTCCTCACGCGTGTTATTAGGTTCTGCGATATCTTATATCTGTATTTAGTTCATTAATTTGTTCATATATTTACAAATTAAAAACTGTCATTTTTCTTGCGAAATTTCTATCATGGTATTGGTTATTGAATTCTCGAAGTTTTGGAATTATTCAGAAACATTGAAGAGGATTGTGCAACTTAGCATACTCGTTAGAAGTTTCTTCAAATAAAATAATCACAAGTGGTAATAATCACAGGTGGTAATCACATAGCAAGTTTTCAAACACTTAAATGATTCTCAGAGCTTGACGAAACTTTACCAAATTTCCGGCATAAGGTTAAAATCAGACCCTTAGACCCATAGAACCCGGACCGGACCCTATTATAGAAAATTATAAAACCGAAGCATCATTGCTGAGCTTGAAGAGAAGCTGAGCAACCTTGAGTCCCCGAATAAAGCTAAACTGGGTAATAAATTTTACAGCGTCATTTTTCTGCGTCACTAATTGTTCAGATAAATGGAACAAGCTCAGATAAATGGATGACTTCAAATGCGTCTACTTATTAACGCACCTTGTTTTAGCTTTATTCGGCGACTCAAGGTTGCAGAGCTCTCTTCAAGCAATGTGGCTTCTATATTCTTCGTCCGCCACGATGAGAAAAGTCATACTACTCAATGCGTTATATAAGGAACGTCCAAGATCCAGTCCACAATCTTGGACACAATATTCGGAAGAAGGCCTTTTCCGAGGAATATGGCCTATGTCATTGATTTTCTACTTCCATAACTCGAATTCTTCCCCCTTTTACCCCAAAAAAATGTTGCTAGTAGAGCAAGGCAACTTTTGTTCGAAAGACATTGTAACGGGGCCGAAGGGAGAATTCACAAATAGTAGCAAAACTATTTAGGCTGTTCCAATATACAGTGTTTTGTCCAAGACTGCAGGTCCTATGGGTCCTAGGTCTGGTTTTTACCATATTCCCAAATTACTTCTAGTAAAAATAATACGAGTGCTTGAGTATTACATAAAATGATTAACTTACGCCGCCTCCATTTCCCCATGCAAACATCGTGGTTCCTCCAGTACAATCCCTAATTGACGGTGGCATATCTGAGCCATGACAGTGCCCGCTTACATTGAGTGCTGATTCATTGAAATCATCCTTACAAGCGTAAAGTAGCATGTGGTGGACTAACGGTTCTGGACGTATTTGGATCAAAGGAGCTATCTGTGTACACAACGTAATAAATATTTCAATTTTATTGCATGTAGCACTTTTAGGAATATACCTGAATGATTATAACTGCAAATACATTTGAAATGAAGATAATGAAATGTAAACCCATATTACTTTTGAAGTATGAAATGATATGTACATGAGATGTATATTTTTATTGTTTCACATAAATACATTAAGCATTATTGATTCTCAAGGAAGAACCTGGTTGCAATTTCTTTCAAAGAAGAAATTAAGATAATCTTACGTACCTCGATGATATGTTGTGGAGACGTTATTTTTACCAAATTTGAAATTTTAAACGGTTGACAATGATAAGTCGTTCTTGCTTGAGGTACTTTAACCTTGCAGAGCAAAGATAGAAATGAAACATTATCGCATGCGTCATTGATGAGATATAATGTGTATTTGAGGCTAAATGTAGATTATTTCAAATAAAGTCTTTAATTTATAAAAGAGCATATTTTTGTTAAGCAAGGATGATGTAACTGTATGAAATACTTACTCTTTTCTGTACCAAGTCAAAGTAACTTGTATCTGCAGGCAATGGCCTTTCTTTCACATAATTCAACAAATTCAAATTTTTTGCCCCTTTGTGCTTCCAGCCATGTGGTTCAAGCATTGAATCTTTGTTGCCAATTGGATCTGCTTTTCCCCAAGAAAATATCATAGCCATGGTGCCTTCCTATGAAACCATCAGATAAAATTACAGGATTTGTCGTTAAAGTTATTTACTTTTTTGTTTATTTAATATTTGTGAATCTAGTACTTACAAGAATATCAACATCGTTTGGATCGCATGTTTTCAGCTTCCTTTTGAACTTCAAAACAGTTTTACCATTAATTTCGTGACACCCAGTTAATTTGTAATCTTGATGGATATCTCGTAATGGTCTTACATTTCCAATCCCATGGTAATCCTTGAATATAAGAAAAATATCATTATCCGCACTGTTATTTGCAACATTATATCATTTACTCAGATATTTGGATATTTTATGAAATTTTAATAATGAATCTTAGATATTGAAGGCGCAATAACATTTATCCTTGCTAGCAGAGACTGTCAAAGAGAGAGGAAAATAAGAAACAAGAAAAAGAGAGGAGAAAAAGAATTCCTCCCCCTGTACCTATTTAGGTTCCGATACCAAGGGTTTATAAGATTGTGAATTAGGAAATTAGATCTAAACGATCGAATGAATATCTTATAAAATAAAATAGGTAAGACTTAATTCGTCAATGAAATGATGGTGTTTTGTAAATCTACAGTATGTGTGAAAAGCAACGAAACACAGTTATCGATGGATCAAGTAAGCAAGATTAGATGAAAAAGACGAACCGGACAGCTAAGATCATGAGATGATAACCTGAGAAGAAATGTCTTGATTTTACAAGTGTAAAAATATCTGCGTTTAGAATGTTTTGCTTTGGATTTTATTTGCTTTTCATCTTTCATGGTTTTAGCCACTTTTTGAAGCGTTCGTTTTCTAGTTTTGTATGAATATCTTAAAAGACCATTTTCACATCATTCACTTATCGTTATCTTGTTTCAAATTCACATACGAATGTTCAGAAACTCGTTCTCGAACGTTCGAAATCAGACTTCCGACCAAATATGTGGGAGGAATGGCAAAGAGAGTTGGAAAAAAACATGGCCTACAAAGTGAAACTCAATTTCATTGCTGAATGTAAGAAACAATTTTTGACATTATGGATTAAAAGCATTTTTTAAAATTATTTGCATATATCATTGCGAAAACAAGGTGGCTTTAACTTTTCTGATCAATGCTAATGTAGGTTGTAAGTCACAAGACTTTGTTTGACAGGTAGAAATATTCCGGGCGTTCCACTTTGCACTCGTCCGTTCCCTATTCCTGTGCTATAGTATGTAAGGGTGGTTTGCTCTGGAATGTTCTCAGTGACGATGAATGTCGAGACTTCAAATTCTACAAAGTCCACAACTCTGCGTTGGTTCTCGGTCAGCAGATTTACTCAGGATGAGAAGTTGCGTTTTCCCCGTCCACACGATAACATGATGCCAGCATTTTCGAAAAATTTCCACCCTGGAGAGCGTCTTCGAGAAGTCCCGTTTTCAATCACCGAAAATGCCGACTATGTGTAGATGGAACGTGTGGAGGACGGAGCCTAAATATTTGACGCATGAGGGAGAACATTAAACTAATTATTATTTTCCTTGATGCCTGATAAAACATAGCCACGCTATCGCAATGTCCGAAGGACAATAATCACCATCATCATAATCATCATCATCATAATCATCATCATCATCATCATCATCATTATAATCATCATCATAATCATCATCATCACCACCATCAAAACATCATCAACATCACCATCATCACCAATATCATCGTCATCAGGATCATGATGATGATCATCATCATCAGGGTCATGATGATCATCATCATCATCAGCATCGTGATCATTCATAAACATTATGATAAGAGCGACTAAAGATATTTTTGTCCATGGTCCATGTAACCAGTCTCTAACCAAATTTGGGATGAACCCATGCGTTCTGTCACTTTGTAATGCGAATAATATTTGGATAGACAGCCAACCGAAAATATGGTGTTTGGAGGGCAATCGAGTCACAACTGATTTTACAAAATTTGATCAATAAGTTATTCTGATTTTCCCTCTGCCAAACAGGCGCGGTCTGGCCCGGGTGGCAAAGTGGCGATCGCCAGCCGGGCCCTCTAGTAGATGAACGTTACAGAAAAATTACGGACCCTTTCCGTGAAAGTTCGAGAAGATAATTTACATGCACAGAATTATTACAGTCATGAGTAGGGCCCCACCATGACCGGTATCTACAGTTTTCGTGAGCCAATTCAAAAAGCGGATGGATATTAAAATCGTTTCCTGCCGTGCGTCGTGCGACGAATGCGACCACACGCAATATCATTCCCCTTATCATAGCAAACAAGATGGTTGAATCTTCACCAGAGCAAAGCCGATCATTATACATACTGTAATGTTTCTACAGTTTTATTTTGAAATTGTTAAGGTTTTTCTTTCTCTTTTTTCGAGGGTTTACTATTCCTTTCATTCCAAAGATGAGGTGCTCAAATTGCTAAAATAGCCGTTTTAGAGGGTCTAGCAACCAAAATTTTCTGCGCCGCTCAACCATGGTGGGTGTGGTTCAGAAACTTTATCTGCCACACCCTGAACCGGGCCCTTTTGATTTGGTAGCCACCCTGCAATTGTGGTGCCAGACCGCCCTGCTGCCAAATATCTAATTGTACAAAGGAAGTTCGAGAATCCTCTCGACAACAACTGACCACGTCTCAGTAAATATTATGCAAATGTGCTTCGAGAATGTTCTAATTGGATGAAAAAATCTATTTATCTGAATAAGAGCTTCGAGAACTTGTGCCAAATTTTCTACCACAATGAATCACCTATTGCTGCTCATTGTCTAAAAATAGGTTTTCATGATGACCAATTACGGCGACTTCAAAGTTCACTTCCTCATATTTGTGGCTTATCTATTGTTATTGTGACTCATCTATTGTTACACGTTTGGCAGGAAAAAGCGTCTATACATACATGTATTCATACCTACATGCGTTCCACGAACACCCTCTCATTATGTCCTTCTCATTATGTCCTTCGGACATAAAATTTCTCCTGCTTTCCGGATAACCTGCTAAAACGAATAATGGTCTGAAGTTAACTGTATAAGCAATATACGTTTTATCTTACTTTTTTTATAAACCTATAAGCGTCAGAGAGCTATGTTAACTGTATAAGCAATATACGTTTTGTCTTACTTTTTCATAAATATATGTCCTGAGAACCGGTATTTTAGACTAACAGTTGACATCCGCTATCTCGAACCCCTTTATCTCGAACATTCGCTGTCTCGAACCATTTTCGATTTCCCATGGAGGAACACCTGCTCTTTATCTCTAACTTTGCCAAATTTTCTGCTGAACTGGATAAAGAGACAGGCTGAAAATATGTATAAGTTCGCCTAGCGGAGCGGGAATGGCAGCAGCTAAGGGATATGCTGCCCGTGTATACAATAGATGAAGCCGTACTCTTTCGGGATGTGCTGCATCGCCATTATCTCAACTTCACCAATAGTAGGGATGAAAGCAGATGAGCTTTGACTCCTATGTAAAAAATACCAGACTTGTTTGACGAAATTTAGGATCAGTAGCCCTGCATATTAATTAGGGTTCCTTTTCTGGCTTAAAAACTATAATTTTTTATATTTATATGGGGCATCCGTTATTTCGAACATTCGCTATCTCGAACAAATTTCAGTTTCCCTTGAGAGTTCGAGATAGCGGATGTCAACTGTACTTGTTTATTGTCTTTCCAGCTGAATGGAACATTGAGTGCTTCCTTCATATCGGCTGTGTTGAATGATATGAAGGAATAATAATAATAATAACTCATGATATAAAATGCCGGTACAACACTCCTTCTTTCCTTCTTATAAACATAGGGGCCCTATGGGCATGTTCGAAGAACCACTCTGGTTGAATATAGCTATTTCGGTCAAACGATGAAAGATATTTATCGATATGCACAACGATGACGATAATGATTATTATGATAATGGGGGTGGTTATGATGATGATGTTGATGACCACGATGACCATGATGCTGGTTGGTAGGGGGTGATTGTGGTGGTAGGGTGGGTGTGGTACTGAAGGTAGGGGTGTTTGAGGTGGTTGTGATAGGAGTGATGGTGGTGATGGTTGTAGGGATGGTTGTGGTGGTGGTGATGGGGGGCCGGTCGTGGTGATAAGGGTGGTCGTGGTGATGGTTGTAGGGGTGTTTGTGATGGTGGTGCCGTTCCTTTAGATCTTGCCACAGTCACATCGTCAAAGGTGGTAATCATGATGATGATGATGATGATTATGATGACGATGATGATGAGAATGATGACGATTTGCTTTGAAAAGTGTTTTGAAATTGCCGCCCTTGCCCAGACTCTATGATCGATGATGAGAATGTTTGAAATGTCATTAACTAAACCAATGTGGCAATTTGCCATCGTTTATTAAGTAAACAACAATGACTCATAGTGAACTATTACGAGACAGTAGAACAATTGTCACATGACCATAAGATTGACCGTTTGCAGGCCGCCGTTGTGAAAAGCTAACCACTAATTGCGCATCAATTGCCGAGACAATGGCTTTAAGAGCATTCTTGAGATGCTTATACTATTGTTACACGTTTTCCATTGCTCGAGCGTTGGTTAGTAAGTGAGTTAGTTAGTTAGTTAGTTAGTTAGTGACACGCCACCCCACACCAATATGTTCGAAATTCTTCGAACATAAAAACCCCATTCTCTGCACTATTGATATTCATCAGTTGCAGAACTATCGCACACAGGAATGTTTTCAGGCCAATCACCCATTTCTGTGGTTTGAGGGTGGCGGAAAATTTGAGCATGAATATCTCAAAATATTTTTATTCAAGGTAGCTATTAAGAATAACGGGAATTAATCGGAAAAAATAAAGTTTTGGAAATAAGGGCTGCGGCCGGGGCCGGGACCATATATTACAAAAAAATTTAATGTTGAAAAATCAGGACCGGAGCCGGGGCCGGTAATTACTAATAGCCGATAAAAAATTGCAAACTAAACTAAACAAAGCAAAGTTGATTAAAATAAAATAAATAAAGCAAATATAAAATCTAAATCAACAAAGTTTCCCGCGCTGTGCAATACACATTGCAGCAACCATAAGGTTTCCCGACAATGAAAGAGCAGAACACGGACGGTAACCGCACTCATAAAGAAATAAAAATTCGACAAATCCTCCAAACGCATGACGTTCTTGTATTACATGTTCTTTTAAGTAATTTACGGTAGCAACGTAGTTGATAACGTGTTTAAAACCAGTGGAATCGAAAAGTCGAACCGCGCCCCAAAGGTAGAACCGCGCCCTTAATTCAATAGTTTCCATGGTTTTCTAGCTCATGTTTTTCTAGCTCATGACACATGAGAGGTGAATTTTCCGCAGGAACAAAAGTCCTCATACAATTGATTCTGTTAAGCTTATGCTTGACGCATGACAAATTGGCGTCCTGAGACGTGTATTTTGCGCAGGAACAAAGGTCCTCATACAATGGATTCTATTGTCAAGCTTATGCTTGACGCATGACAAATTGGCGTCATCCGTCATTGGTACTTGAGATTTGGCATACCGGAAAAGTGGGACGCGGGACCCTAGGTGGGTTCCGGGACCCTTAGGGTGGGACCCTAAGTGGGACCCTTAGGGTGGGACCCTAAGTGGGACCCTGAGGATGGGACCTTAAGTGGGACCCTTAGGGTGGGACCCTAAGTGGGACCCTCGGTTATATGAAAATCTGAAAATCAATAAAAAAAGTAGTTTTATGTAAGACACTCCCTGTAATAACTGGCATAATTTTATAATTGATTTTCTATTTTCTATGACCGCTAAGATCTTATTCTATGAAACTCTTGATAATACTATATCCAAAATGTTAAAAATTTGTAATTTTTCTCTGATGATGACTGCTGGAAAGTGCAGTCGAATATGAAGTGGACAGTAAAAAATTTGTCATCTTTCGATTAATATCTCATAAAAATGTTTCAGCTTCTATTTGTTCTTTTCATTTTAATGTTTATGCCCGTTAGGATATATTTGCAAAAGAGTTTTCTCGGTTTCAATCACGACCAGGCACTAATGACTAATTTCTCAGCAAAATTGGCACGCACGCGGTGAGAATTTCGCTGAGCTAAGTGCGATTCGTGGCAGTTTGCTCGGCAAAAATCTCTCGCATAACATAAATTTCTTTATTGATTTTCAGATTTTTGTATAATCAAGGGTCCCACTTAGGGTCCCACCGTCAGGGTCCCACCCTAAGGGTCCCACTTAGGGTCCCACCCTCAGGGTCCCACTTAGGGTCCCACCCTAAGGGTCCCGGGTCCCACCAAGGGTCCCGCGTCCCACTTTTCCGGTATGCCTTGAGATTTTTATTTATAATTGTTTATTAATTACTTATTAATAACTTACATTTATTGTTCTGTTCACAATCACATCAAGTGTATTGTATTGAGTGAAGATTGATATACATGTTTTGTTGATTTGTTAAATATTTCCTTTTCTCTTACATTCTGACTCTTAAAAGAAAGGTTATGAATTAGACTCGTGACACGAGTCTCTAGTTTACGCTCCCCTTATTTCGATTTGTCACTCCAACCATTGTAGAAAACAACAACAACAACAACATCGAGCGAAGTAGTGGGACTTATGTAGTGAGTCTAGTTATGAATTATTTCCCATTCTGTTGCTACCGTGTTGAAGCCGTTCGGCTTCTTGTTTTGAATTAAGTTACGCTATTAGATAGTTGAATGAAATCAGTATTTTTTTCCTGCTCATTCTATGTGTATTCCAGCTTAAAACAATATTGAATGGTAGGCCTACCCATGCAGTTCGCGGCAGAGATAAAATCACAAATTCGTTTTTGGCCCAAATATTCATAATTCAACACGCGTTTCGTTCTTACTAGGAACGATCTTCCTGTCGAGGTCAAGTCAGTAAACCTTGCGAGATATTCAAAAAAGTATGAGCAGATACAACGTCAGATGTGATCCTCTTTTCTATGTTGTAATCATCCTTATCTTACTACTTGACAGAAAGTTTTCAGTTTCGTAGCATATTTTGTTAATATAAGTTAAAAGAAATTTGTATCTTATTTTTCCGATATAAATTTTGTTGTAGAAGTAGCTATGTAAAAGCAGCTGTAGCTGTCGTTTGACTGACCCGTGCTTAAAGAATTAAAAAGGAAAAGAAATGAAATGAAATGAAGTTGGAAACAATAAGTACTTCTTAAGGGCACTAAAATTACAAAGCTGCTGCTTTTTTTTAAACGCTTAATCATAAAAAAATGCTATTAAAGAGTGTAGAAGGTCTAAAGAGGAAGTTCCATGTAATAAAAACGGTCCGTTTAATAGATGTGCCGCTCTATTGACGTTGTTTTTACAAATAAATAGCCTCTTTACTGAGGCATTTGTCCTCTGAGTTATCTGCTGCATAAACTATGATAGAAATGCTCGTTACCTAGGCTCCACTAAATCTTTAAAACAATTTCCTTTTTAAGGAAGTCTTTTTAATTTGTGAAAGTGGAGCTTAATTAATGCGTTTATAAACAAAGTTAAAAAATGCATAGTCTCAGTAACAATGGGACAAGTGCATCTTTGATTTAATCAAATTCTTAGAGGCTTGTGAAGTTGCCTGGCGACCGTTAATTTACAAGCACGTGGTTTAGGAGAGGAAAAATTCAAAATCTCGCGTAAAGTTTCAATAGGCGAGTAATTTTTGAGAAAATTTGTTGTTCCATATTTTTCTAAAATAAGGAATGGCCTGGTTATTCCTTCAATTGACTCCAAACCTTCTTAATTTCTACTCAGATGTTTTTGTAAGTCATATACAACTCTAGGGGCAAGGTTTCAGCAAAAAGAAGCAAGTAATTATTCAGAAAATTCGCCATTCCACATTTTAGAAAAATATGGAATGGCCTCGTAACTCCTTCAATTGACTCCAAACCTTCTTAGTTTCTACTCAGATGTGTTTGTAAGTCATATACAACTCTGGGGGCAAGGTTTCAGCAAAAAGAAGCAAGTAATTTTTTTAGAAAATTTGCCATTCCATATTTTAGAAAGATATGGAATGGCCTCGTAACTCCTTCAATTGACTCCAAACCTTCTTAATTTCTACTCAGATGTGTTTGTAATGCTTATACAACCATAGGGGGAAGGTTTCAGGAGAAAATTCGCCATTGCATATTTTTCTAAAATATGGAATGCTCTGTTTTTGCTTCATTATACTTTCAAAATTAAAAACATTGTCGCAATGTGTTTGGAAATTGCTTTTCTTTTGCATTTGTGCATTTTGATACCATTCCATCATTCCATTCCATCATTCCATCATTCCATAATCCATATTTTAGAGATAGCAATAATTTTACGCGTTATGTGTAATATGAGTAATATAGACAGTTGTATAAATTAACGATGATGTCATTAAAGCAGGAGATTTTCTGGCAATGCAACTCCTCTGGTTTCCATTTGTTCCTTCTTTCATTAATTCTTTCATTCTCAACTCAATATCCTAAAGATACATGGTCTACAAAGATACACAACAAACACACTCTACGAAACACACAACACACTCTAAGAACGTTAAAGTTAAAATACTTGACAAATTCTAATTAAATTTGATAACTTTACATTTATATGCTAGCTAACATTATGATAAAGCATACGTGCGTTATAAATCTCAAATAAGAATTTTCCTAGAATTTTGCAAACATTCTTCTATATTTCCCATTTGTATTTATTTGAAGCTATGGTTCGAAAGAGATACGATTTATATGCGTTTTGTAGGTTAATGCCTTAGAACAATCCTTTTGGTATCTGTTTTAGATGGGGTAAAAGAAGTATTCGTATTTTGTCTATTTGTAAAATCATCAATGTATGACATAATAGTATTGCGGTTGTCGACAGATTTCATAATCCAGAGCAAGTGCTACTAGGGAATATGCTTCCGAGTAGTGCAGTACATGATTGATAAAGCTATCTACTCTACAATTTGCTTGAACGTTCCAGAGAATAACGACCCAGCTCAGCTCGCACTAATGCATTCGTGGTTGATCTATTGAGACCGAGAAGACATTGAGGAACTGCGTGTGGATCTTCGCGATTTCACATTTATCCCATTGTTTATAATCGAAATTACGATAGGGTGCCCACACTTCTGATCCATAAAGTAAAATTGGAGACATTAATGTGTGGAACAACTTGAGGCCAATTTTAATAGGCAGGCATTTGTTCCAAAATTTACTGTTTACGATTCTACTACATGTATTTGTTCCCTATTATTTCTGCTAGTGATACCCATCGTGTCTTAATAGCATTTGTAATTAAGCGAAAGAAATTTATACTCCCGTATCAAAAGTTATTCTACCATTAGAATACCGAAAAGGATTAACAAACTTTTCCGAATACCTCAGTTGTAAATTAAGTATGAAAACTAAGACGCAAAAATAGAATTGCGAATGTGCTCATTCATAGCTGGAACTTGTCAATTCAAACTTGAAAATTTCCTCCACAATTTCGTGCTGAATTTACTCGTGACACGGAGCTGAGGCCTTCAAAGGGTAGTATATGTGTTCCCTAGTACTCTTGCAAAATAAAATGTTGTCCCTTGTCAAAATTTCTTAAGTGCTTAGAAAATACAAATCTAAACATTAATTCATCTGATCTGAAGTGGCTGTTAATATTATCCTTTTTGTCAGTGACAGCAATGGCTCGCATAATTACCTTAAGCTAAAAGTGCTGCACATTTTGTTGTTGATTCTCAACCAAAGAACGAACAAGCAAGAAAGGGAAGCAAAGAAAGCATTTTGGAAGCATTTTTCAAACAGAAAGCAAGACATATTCTTGCACTGTCGTTGTTATCGTTCTTAAAGTCACTATTTCTTTTCAATTTTCAAATTTTGAAGGATTGTTTTACTGTTCTCAGCTTCAAAGAACATTTTAAATATCTTAGTCTGCTTTTCATGTTAAGAAAATAAAATTCATCTTTAAAATCGATAGGTTCCGGTGCTCCTCTGAGCCCCTGGTAGCTTATGTCCTAAAAATAAGCGACAACAAAAAAAGAGTTTACGTTGTTGTTAACTGAGATTAGCAAAGCATGAGTGATTATGTTCAAAGTTAGAGATATTTCATACTGTAGTGAAATCCCTGTTTCATGAAATCCGGAAAAAATTCTTTGATATTTCAAAAAGGTGAAATTTAATACCTTCAAATGACATTTGCCCTTGTTGTCAACCCATCCAATAACGATGTCTGCATTTTTCATTTTTCCTGATAAGCCTCTTGATATTCCAAATCCAATCCATCCTGCCGTTCTTACTTCAACTGCAAAATGTATGCATTCAGTGGAGCTGTCTACTTTCCAGTAAAGATTGTAAATGTTATTTGATTTCAATGAAATCGAATTAGTGAAATCAGTCTCTAGAGTTGCAGTTTCAAAGTTAATACAACAAATTACGATTGCTAGAAAAACCATCCCCTTTCTCGGTGACATGATGCCAAATACGATCATTCCTGATAGAATATCTTTAATAAATCATATCCCAGTTGACGAAAGCATGAAAAAGCAAGGTAAATTCGTAAAACAATGAAACCAGTTTTTATTGGCTGCAAGCAAGGGTTTGAATAATAATTTGCATACTTTATGCGTCTCCAGGGTATTTTCGAATTAGATGATTTTAGAAAGAGGGAGTATTTAGAAATATCAATGACTAAATTTCGTAGTTTTGAAAAATGTAATATTTTTCTTAACTTCTGAGGAGCAGAATTTAAGTTATTTATTGATGCAGCATTTCATTGTTCACGAACCGCCCTCGTTCATAACCCTTGAAAATAAGTCATCAAACACCAAAGCTCAGAAAATGAAGCCGCGTTTGAAAACAAGCAACATTTAAATTCAATATATTTCATATCTGCTGACTCGAATGACAACCATCTCATTCGCTTTCTCTGAAAATTTTCGTTTCACATACTTGAGATGCATTATTTTGGAGAAACGACAATATTTTCTGCAAAAAGATAGTATTTTCGCACATCCTCAGATTGGAAAAAGTTAATTGAAAACTTACAATTTATTTTTAGTTAAATCTAAACGGCAGCTGTCATGTTACCATAAGAGAATGAAACTGATATACTAATATTTAAAGAGGGATAAAACATATTAATTAACCATGTAAATATTTATACAGGCAAGATTTTATTTATGTAAATGAAAGTCGAATAATAGTGTTGTAAAAACACAGTGGAGACTGAATATTCTTGAATAGGGATTCTTGTTCGTATTGCTTCCGAATTCGTTATTTTGCATCAATTTTTCAACATGACGACAACACTAAGCAAATCAATTTGAAAACTATACGAAATTCAACATAGCGTCCATGCGGGTGGCTTTTGTAGAATAACAAAAGAGCAATTGCATGCAACAAAAACTAGACAATAGATGTGTGAAAGAGAACCGCACAGCACTCAATTCAAAATAGGCAGGGAAATATCTGTAACCATCTAGCAAACTGCCTAATAACAAATTTTCCACTTGATCTGAGTTTAATTTGACAAGGCGGATCGAAAGCCGTTTGGCGCTTTTTTGGGCGTGGTCTCTAAGTCACGTGATCGATGACGTCATTTTTACCGGTTCGAAAAAATCAAAAATCGACATTTCCTCATTTCAATGGTACCATTCGATAGGAAATGGAACGCCGAGAAAAATATTCTAAAAGGCCTTGGCTATCAGACGCACGGTTTATGAATTAAATGCTGTAGAAGGTGCCGCAGCGATTGAGTTCTGATGCGAGAAAATAATGGATCAAAGCACTAAAGTTTTAAGCCATAATAACAGCATCAAATTATAACATTAAGAACATTAAACAGCACCAGAATAATGCAATAGAATGAATTTTAAGTCATGTCGGGTTAGTGTTTAGAACTTTTATATGGTGAACCTTGCCTTCAAAAGAACCAATCGTCGTCAGAATCGTCACTGGAATGAAGGTCGGATACTTCCGATTCGCTTTCATTATCAGTCATAGCTTCAGTTTGTAGCTTACCGGTTGCAGAGTCGTCCTGCATGCATTTTATTTTATCAACATCGTCATTACCCTCATTGGTATCTCTTAAACATTCACACAGAACAATTGGTTTGGGTCTCTTTTTCGCATTCCTTTTCTTTCTCCTTTTCGGGCTCGGCGAATCCTCACTTTTGGATGCTTCAGAAACTTGTGGGTAAGCTTTCCTATTTCTTGTCATTCTGCTTGCAAATAAGCCAGTGAGGCATCAAAAAATCTTGCTCTTCATTCCTTTTCCATCCCTTTTCTTCGTCATATTGATGGTATTTCCATATTTCCATCAAATGACATCTGAAATCCAATAATTTTCAAGATATATTTTTTGATTTTCAGAAATTATGTTAAATGATGAGCAAATTCAACGACGATGCAAACAACAAACCTAATCAAAATAAACATTGATTTGTTCCCGTATTAGCTTCTGTTACTGTATGCTTAAATTTTTTTCCGTTTGGAAGTATAGAGGCGTTATCGCGTTTTTATTTAGAAGAGCAACTTTTAACAGGCTAAAATTTGGGTAAAACGTTTTTGCTATCTCCGAAACTATTTGACATACGCACAAGCAAAGTTCACCTGCGTAAAGACCTTGCCTGAAAACGCGTTTTAAGCATGTTTTCGTGAAGGCTAGGTGAAAAAATTCGTGAAAAATCGCTTCAAAAATAAGAAACAGGCAGGCTAATATTGAACCCAACTGTTCATATAAAAAAACGTGTTTATATGTTACCATACTATCAATAGCTCCACGAGATTTTCAGGCTATTTTCCCCTTTACGGCAATTTAGCGGTTGAATGTGCCACAAACAAAAATCCTTTCCAGGGTGTCTCTGAATATAAAAAGAGCGTTGGTCGCATTTATAGCGAAAGTAAAGGGCGTGGTCAGGAAAAATTTTCTGGGGACTCCGCCCTCAAACCCTCTCGAAATTGTTCCCCTAAACTTTTCGCCTCCCCCTTTGAGAATTACCTCCGCGGTCCCTGAATAAAAATATCAATAAGGTGAATAGAATCAAACAAAAATTTTCTAAATTGAAAATTGGAAGAGTAATACCAACTCCGGATTTTGAATTCCATTTGTTTCAGCTCTTTTCGAGAGATTTAAATTGTAATCGACGTATCACATGCTTAGATTTTGCAATTGTGCGATATTAAATTTAAACAGCAGTAAGGTCTGTATTCAAACCACACGGACTGGTCGTAAAATTTGCAAATGCTTGATTCTGTTCCAAAAACAGGGAGTTAAGATTTGAGGGACGAATTTTAATCATAGTAGGGTCAACTATTAAGAACCTATTTGACATACATTTCTTTTATAATTTTGGAGGAAAAATCCCCATATAGTGAAGAGAATATTCTCAAACAGAAAAGGAATTTAGGGAGAAAACACCCCCAATTAAAGGCAATTGATTGTCCATATGCAATGTTATATCCACGAAGTAAAAATAATTACATACAATAGAAGACGCACTATATCTTTCTGTCGGTCTCCGTAGTAGGTTCACGAAAAGAGAAAATAATGTGATGCTATTACTCACAGAAATATTCTATCATATCATTTTGGGATGGTAAAGCTACCACAACAAAGCATGCAGTAGAGTATGATATGTGGAGTCAGCGATTTGGTCACTAAAACAAGCCAACACTTGAGATATATTGTAAGAAATAAAGACAGTATGACTGTTAAAGCTGCAAGGAAGAGATATTTCAGTAAATATATCGGTGACCAGGGTGCTGTTTTCATATCCTATCGACGTTACTCCACGAAATCCAATAGAATTCTAAAAAGTCCTAATACATAAGACTTGATAAAGGAAAAAACAAGTACAAATTAACCAATGACAATTAAAAATAACAGGAAAACCGATTAACCACTCCTAGGTAGTCTAGAAGCTAGTCATACCCCTAGAGCATGGAACATAGTGCGCGGCACGTTAAGCATGCGCCATAAATCTACTTCTAAACACGCATGTGGTTATCTTAAACATACATGACTGTCGACTTCTTGCTAAAACAAATATTAATATACAAAAGCTGTGAATTCTAATACGAAGCGGTGATTATTTTCATTGTACGGCTAAGGATTGGACACGATTTGGAGCATCTAAAAGAAATACACGATTACTACAATAGGCTGTCAAGAATCGTGCGTACCCTAGTAACCACGAAGAAGCTGGAGAAAACTGGAACCTGGAAGAGCTGATAGAGAACCTTGTCTCGTACAAAGACAGACATCCGTTACCAGTGACGAAGCGAAGACTGGAAGCCGGAAGAGCTGGTAGAGAACCTTGAGAAATACATTGACAGACATCCGTTACCAGTCCACGAAGAGATGACTGCATCAAGTATATCAACCACTTACAGAAGAGGGGGCAATGAGTATCAGGCTGACGGGAGACAACGGGACAAGATGATGTTTGCGAATGATATGGACAAGCCACAAGGGACACAAATCAGCTGTGTGAACTGCGAATTCAGCAATCACAAGAGTTCAGACGGTCGAAAAGTAACCAACGTGGCACAAAGGCGGGAAATTCTCAACAAGAAAAAGCTTTGCTTCAATTGTACTGGTTTTGGACATGGAGGCTCCAAGTGCAGATCCAGAGAATGCAGAAAATGCAATGGCCGCCACCATACTTCTCTATTTGACACAACGGTCGGTGGAAGTGAAGGACCCAAACAGGAACAAGAGAGCAATACATCCCAGCACTACTCTCCGTGCGACTCTCGTGGCCAAGGTGAATGGAATACCAGCTCGTGTCATGGTGGACAGTGGAGCAAGCAGTTCCTACATACGCACAAGCCTTCTAACGTAGCTAAAGTTGAAGCCAGTGAGCTTGGAAACAAAAAATATCGAGCAGATGTATGGCAAGGTACAACGGAGAGTGCAGTTAAATCCAATGCTGTAGATGGTTTCTGCTTGGACCTCAAATGCATAAATGAAAAGAAAGATACGCTGACGCACTTGCCGAACTCCTGAGTCAAAGCCTTAAAGAGAAAGTATAGCCGGTTTAGATGCCTGAAATTCGGTGACGAAGATACAGAGGACGATAAGCTGCTAATCCACATCACTTTAGGCGCAGTGGACTATCAAAGAATCAAGACTGTGGAGCCCCAAGTCCTTGTACCAAATCCTGATGTTTATCCCGATGCAGAATTTACCATGCTTGGATGGAGCTTGGATGGATGGAAAATTGAATGGATGGAACATTTGTGGAAGTTGACGCAGAAGCTTAGGGCATATTCCTGACCCTCTCACCAAAAACTTAATTTGAACAGATGTGCTCGATTGAAGTGTTGGGGTTAGCAGATGTAGACAGAGAGTCAGATAAAGAATTTCACGAAATTTTCCAAGAGAACTTGACGCGTCTGGATGATGGAACGTACTACACAAGGTTGTCATGGAAAGGAGATCTTGTGAAAGTACCAAAAATAAAGAACTGACAATAGGAAGACTGTGCAATACTACCAGACGGCTGGAGAAGCTGACGAACCTGGAACAGTATCATGAAATCATGGAAGATCAAATCAAAGACGAAATACAGGAGATTTCTTATTGAAAACGGTTACCCCGAGGACGTCATTTCAGATTGTTTTCGAAAGAAGATTGCAAATTTTTCGGCTGATAAAAAGTATGGTCCGCAAAAGTGCCCTGTTTACCTAAAAATGCCTTGGATAGGAACGTCTCATTGCGATTCGAAAGTCAAATTATAAAGGCCATTACTAAGTGCCTTGCTGCTGCCAACCCTCGGTTAGTTTATAGCACTCGGAAAGTTCTACTATCCATTCGAAAGGATTGCGTACCTACCACACAAAAAAGTTTGGTCATATATGAATTTTCGTGCCGGTGTGATGCCAGATATGTAGGTCGTACTTCCCAGACATTAGGTGATACGTTTTCTCACTTGGACTCTTCAAATAATTCTATTGGTCTTTCCACTGTATCCGACCAGCCGATTGTTGTTTAAAAGACAATGCCAATTCAGCTTCTCTTTCCGATTGGTGCATTTCGAGCTGCATCTGGGTATCAATTCCGCCTTAGTTCATTGTTTAGGTCTGTTTCTGACGTTCATACTCTGAGAAGTGTCAGACGAAAAAAGCTTTTAAGTATGCCCAAAAATGATTCCGCTGTTTATTGCAATTTTGAAGTTTTGTACATTTCAAAGACTAATAGATTAAGATTAAGATTAAGGTTAAGATTAAGGCTACGGTTAAGGTTAAGATTAAGATTAAGATTAAGATTAAGATTAAGATTAAGATTAAGATTAAGATTAAGATTAAGATTAAGATTAAGATTAAGATTAAGATTAAGATTAAGATTAAGATTAAGATTAAGATTAAGATTAAGATTAAGATTAAGATTAAGATTAAGATTAAGATTAAGATTAAGATTAAGATTAAGATTAAGATTAAGATTAAGATTAAGATTAAGATTAAGATTAAGATTAAGATTAAGATTAAGATTAAGATTAAGATTAAGATTAAGATTAAGATTAAGATTAAGATTAAGATTAAGATTAAGATTAAGATTAAGATTAAGATTAAGATTAAGTTTCAGAGTATTTGGGTGCAATGCATTTGTACACATTCCTGATCAGAAGAGAAATAATTTACAGAAGAAATCTGAAAAGCGCATTTGGGTTGGGTATTTGGAGAATAGTAAAGGCTACAAATTCTACATCCCCGAGAAGAAAACCGTGCTTAGAAGCAGAGATGTGATGTTTCTGGAAAATTGCTTTAATAGAAGTCATCCTCAAAAAGAAGCATATCGGAAAGATCTGTATGTTGACCTTCTTCCAGCAAGTGATGATATTGATGGTGAAACCAATGAGCAACAAAATGTCCCTGAGCAACAAAACCCACCACATAGATCTGAACGAGTAACTGCAGCACCTGATAGACTTGGGACAATAACTGGTGAATGGTGAATCACATTGATTTGCCAAATGCTTCTATTGCATTTAAAGATAAAGTATTGATGTAGCACTTAGTGGTACTGATGCAAAGAAATGGAAAGTTGCTGCAGATAGTGAATATGAATCTCAGAGAATAATACATGGACTTTGGTTGACTTACCTGATGGTAAAAATGTTGTGGGATGTAAATGGATTTTCAAGAAGAAGCGTAACGCTGATGGCACTATAAGCCGATAGAAGCCAAGATTGGTGGCCCAAGATTTCTTACAAAAAGAAGGCCTGGACTACGAAAAAACTTTCTCTCCAGTGGCAAAATACAACCCCATACGGACTGTTTTGGCCTTCGCAAATGAATTCAATCTAAACGTCCACCAGATGGATGTGAAAACTGCATTCCTAAATGGTAAACTAGATTGTGATATTTACATGAAGCAGCAAGAAGGCTATGTCAATAAATTGAAGCCGAATATGTTTTGCAAACTGAAAAAGAGTTTGTATGGTCTTAAACAATCTGCAAGGTACTGGAACCAATCAATTGATGACTATTTGAAAGAATCAGTGTATTTACAGTGTAATGCAGGTACAGGTATCTACTAGAAGTCATTATCTAATGGAAAGGAATCGAAAATTATGATTATATCTTTATTTGTATACGATCTAATTCTGGCCACAAATGATCTGTATGAAGCTGAAAAGATGAAATTAAGAGAAGAATTCGAAATGGAAGATCAAGGTAAAATACATTTTTGCTTAGGAATGTCAATTAAACGTGACAGGAAAGCAAGATTCTGACAATTAGTCAGGAGTCCTATTTGGAAACTGTCCTGAAGAAGTTTCAAATTTTTGATTGTAAGTCAGTGGCTACCCCAATGGAAGCAGGAAGAAAATTTGCAGGAAGATTATCAAGCCGTTATTGGATGTCTTATTTATGCTTAAGTTGCTATAAGACTTAAGTTTACTTTAGCTGTTGGAGTTTAGTTTAGCTCAAATCCTGGAAAAGATCACTGGACTTGAGTGAAGAAAGTTCTTCGATACATCAAAGGTTCTTTAGATTATGGTCTAGAGTATAATGCTTCAAAAGAAGAAATTGTGCGCTTCGTGGATATTCCGACGCCGACTGGGCTGGGGATATTGCAACACGAAAATCTATCTCAGGGTATCTATTTCAATTTGCTGGTTCAACCATATCTTGGAAGAGTAAACGACAATCAGTTGTCGCAGTATGATCTACAGAAGCAGAGCACCTCTCTTTGTGTCCAGCTGCTCAAGAGACCATACGGTTGCGTAAATTATTGGAGAATTTGTGTTTTACCCAATCAGAGCCTAGGGGATTATACGAAGATTATCAAAGTGCGGTTGCAATCTCGAAAAACAACAAAACAAGCAATCGCACAAAGCATGTCGACATTAAATATCATTTCATCAGAGAAGCGATTGAGAACGATAAGACCAAGCTTCTATACTGCCCTACAAAAAATCGATAGCAAACATTTTTACTAAAGCTATACGGTGTCCACGATTTGAAGAACTGTGTACTCTAACTGGAGTGAAAATTTGGTAACTGTTTTATTGTTTTGTCAATTTAGAACATTCGTCAAGTGGGAGTGTTGGAAATTCAATTCAATTAAACATTTTACTCATGTTCTGAATATCTGGACTCTGGATTTATAGTATTGTTGGTCTTCTTGTTCGTTCGTTGTAGAGATGTCATGTTTAATTTGTGAACGTATTGTCTTTTCTTATCGTACATCTATCTAGCTATAGCTGCATAACTCATCACCCTTTTGTTTTTTAAAACTGATCTCACTTCTTGCTTAGTTTGGGCTAACCCTTCTTTGATGTGCGTCATTGGTGCCTGTTTGGACAATCGTCC
This sequence comes from Chrysaora quinquecirrha, assembly GCA_014526335.1. NCBI lineage: Eukaryota > Metazoa > Cnidaria > Scyphozoa > Semaeostomeae > Pelagiidae > Chrysaora > Chrysaora quinquecirrha. The sequence goes on along the minus strand of JACTAT010000368.1, from coordinate 687,459 downwards.
AATTGTTCTTCATAGGAGGATTATCGCTGGATTCGGCCTCATAGCACAGTCTTAAAGGCGCTGTGTCTCCTGAGCTGCAATGCTGAGGCGGAGGTTCTACTCCCCTCAGGCGAGAATCTTTTCACCATCCAAGTTTTTTCCGGTGATTTGCGTGCTGTAAATGTAAAGGCTGTGGAGACGTCTTGTAACTAAAATTTGCTGTTGAAATATTTTCAAATTTGCTTGATGCTTTTATTAATCTGGATAGCGGAGTGTTTAGAGTGCTCGCCATTCTACCCTGCACATCCAGAGTTAGAACCCTGGCTAAGGAAATTCTTATTGTTTTTGTTCTTCACTTTATGGTTTACATGATCTAAAAAGTCTGTTTAAAGTTCATTTTAATTTGATGTCAATTTCCATTTCCATTTCAATTTAATTTTAATTTCGATTTCAATTTAAATTTTAGTTGCATACATATTTTATTTTTGATTTTAATTTCAATTTCAATTTCAATTTTGGTCTTAATTTTAATTTCAGTTTTAATATACAATTTTATTGAACTTAAGGAAGATTTCAATTTAAGATTAAGACTGCAGGCCAAAATTTGGAAAAAAATTAAGATTGATTTTAAGTTTAAGATTCAGTTCCTCTTTAAGTTTAAGACAAGGTTTAAATTAAGATTACGAATAACACTAACATAGAAATTAAATTTTGATAAGACTGAGGTTGATTATAAATGAACATTGAAAGTAAAAGTAAAATCAATTATCAATGTCAGTAGAACTTAGATTAAGATTACAATTAACATTGAGACTAAGAATTTTAATTTTAATTTCAATTTTACTTCTACTTTTAATTTTACTTTTAGTTTCAATTTGAATTTGAATATCAATTTTTTTTAAGTTCAGTTTTAATTTCAATTTTCATTTAAATTCTAATTTCAATTCTAAATTTGATGATAGTTTAAGTTTTTATGTTAGCTCCAATTTTAATTTTCACCTTTATTTTCATTTCGGTTTCAATAAAAAATTATGTTGAACTAAAGGTTTCAATTAATTAAGGATTAAAATTAAATTGGTTTTAAATGATCATAAAAGTGTGTTTAACGTTTAATTTGATATTCATTCCAATTTCAATTAAATTTTAGCTTCATATATACTTTTAACTTTGATTTTAATTTCAATTTCTATTTCAAATTTTTTCTTAATTTTAATTTCAATTTTTATATACGATTTCACTGATCTTAAGATTTCAATTTCACGGAATTTAAGATTAAGACTGCAGGTTAAAATTTGGAAAAAGATTAGAATGTATTTTAAGTTTTTAAGATTGAGTTCCACTTTAGGATTAAGAAAAGATTTTAATTAGGATTAAGAATAAGATTGAGATTAAGATTAATATAAAGATTTAATAAGTTTTCATAAAACTGAGGTTCATTGCAAATGAAATGAAGAGTAAAAATAAAATGAACTATCAGTGTCAGTTTTAACTTTGATTAGGATTTAAATTAGCATTGAGATTTACAATATTAATTTTTATTTTACTTTTATTTGACTACTACTTTTAATTTTACATTTCAATTTCCATTTCAATTTCCATTTCAATTCTAATCTTGATGCTTGTTTTAGTTTTAGTGTTGTCTCTAATTTTAATTTTCACCTTCACTTTCATTTCAATTTCAATATAAAAACATTGAACTTAAGATTTCAATTCATTAAGGATTAAGATTAAATTGGTTTTAAATGATCATAAAAGTGTGTTTAACGTTTAATTTGATATTCATTCCCATTTCAATTAAATTTTAGTTTCATATATACTTTTAACTTTGATTTTAATTTCAATTTCTATTTCAAATTTTTTCTTAATTTTAATTTCAATTTCAATATACGATTTCACTGATCTTAAGATTTCAGTTTCACGGAATTTAAGATTAAGACTGCAGGTTAAAATTTGGAAAAAGATTAGAATGTATTTTAAGTTTTTAAGATCGAGTTCCACTTTAGGATTAAGAAAAGATTTTAATTAGGATTAAGAATAAGATTGAGATTAAGATTAATATAAAGATTTAATAAGTTTTCATAAAACTGAGGTTCATTGCAAATGAAATGAAGAGTAAAAATAAAATGAACCATCAGTGTCAGTTTTAACTTTGATTAGGATTTAAATTAACATTGAGATTTACAATATTAATTTTTATTTTACTTTTATTTGACTACTACTTTTAATTTTACATTTCAATTTCCATTTCAATTTCCATTTCAATTCTAATTTTGATGTTTGTTTTAGTTTTAGTGTTGTCTCTAATTTTAATTTTCACCTTCACTTTCATTTCAATTTCAATATAAAAACATTGAACTTAAGATTTCAATTCATTAAGGATTAAGATTCAAGCTTTCAATTTTGAAGAAGACTAAGATTGGTTTTAGGTTTAAGATTGAGTTCAACTTGAAAAAAGATTTAGCTTAAGATTAGGAATTGAGTTTCAGATACGATTAAGATGAACATTAAGATTAAGATCAAATTAAGTATAGAATTAATATTAATATTAAGAGTAAGATTAAGATTCAAATTAAGGTAGAAGTTAAGATTTAGATTCCGTTTAAATTGAAGACTAAGGTTACGACTATGGCTAAGATTAAGATCAAGATCAATGTTTAGGATAAAGATTCGGATTAAGATTCTAATTTAGATTAGCAGCAAATATAGCCACCTCAATGCATAATGCCTGTGAGGGGGATCTTGTTATTGGCGGAGTTCATGGGAGATGGTGGTCTCCACGAGGTGTTGTTCCTAGACGGGCAAGGGCTAGTCTTATATTCTAAAGTGGTAGTAGTCATGGAAACCGATATTGCCTGAGATCTTCCTCCTCGGCTTTCAAGATTCGTTGCTTGCTCTTGCATCTTTCTGTGCCATCCCTGGTGTAGTTTAGCCATTGAACCTTCTTTTCCCAATTCTTGTTTTCGTTTCAGGGGTAATTGGGGCAAACTCTTCTTTGATCCAAGCAGTTTGGTGCCATTGAAAACAAAAGAATGAGGTGTTTGCTGTGGGATTAATCCTGTTTTTTTGACACCTCGAAACTTTGATTATAGCAGCGTATTTTTGTTATGAAAAAGGAGGTCAGGGGATCGATTTCCCTTAAGAGAGCATGGTTGATTTATATTTTTGTTTATATCTTCGATATTATTGACAAACATTTCGGTAAGAAGGAAAGGCAAGTCTAGAAGACTAAAATAATTTGTTTCCTATAATTTTCCTCCCATACAGAACACTAAAAATCATTCTATTTCGTATACATATCGTCCTAATTTACTTTCCAATAAAATCAAATTTATAAAATAAAGCATTCAAACATTATGGGAATCCCGTAATGGGAGCAAGATTTGTACACTATTTTTGTTAGCGAAACCTCTTAGAAATCTTTGAGAGTAAAGTCAAAAGTTTACTTTTAGAATTATTTTTAAAGTTATTTCAGAATATTTTCGTTCGGTTACTTATCAAAATTATTCCCGCTTGGTTTAATCTCATAAAATTTCATTTAGAATCTCAATTTCCAGTTGCAAGAATGTCCCTGAAAAAACAATTTGAGTTTGAGTATTTACACTTTCGACAAAGAAGTAGACTGCACGAGAGGTTGATAAGTTGTTTTATTACCCCCGGCACTGCTCGCAAAACATGGATCTACAACATCAGTAATGAGAAATAGGATCGAGGAATAGGAAAAAGATCACACCCGACAATACAAACAGGAACAATTACTGTACTAAGGATAAGGCTAGAGCAACTGGACTAAAAAACAATTAAGAACACATCAGCTAAGGTCTCCCCTGCCTGGCTTCTATGTACCCACGCCTGCAGTCAATAAGACATCGCAGGACTAAAGAAGGGCACAGCAACTGGACTGAAGTGAAACTGAGGACGAGAACCTTGGAATCTGAACAACTCAAATTTAGTTACGCCTGTATACAGAGAATCGAAAAGTTTAAGCAATTGGTACCTATTGCCATTAAGACTAAGGTTTATTTCACAATCCAAGCCTATAGAAGAACTTGAAACCTGCTGCACAATAATGAATAAGGTCTCCTTGCATACTAAGCACCCAAAACACCAATCGACCCATACTTACTGTCATTGAAACTAAAGTTTACGTGCTTTGCAATTCACACCTGAAGTCAGTCAGGGATTAATGGTCCAATTTATAGGGTAGAGCAACTGTACTAAAGAGCAACCGACGACGGGGAACTAAGAACCAGCTGCACATTAAGGTCTAGGCATCACTTTCCATCTTTTAGCACCCAAAAGACAAAGTTATCCGTACTTTGCTACTTTCATTGACATTAAGCTCATTGTCACTAATCTCCCTTCCATACAAAGGTCACTCAACGTGAAAAGTTGTATCTTTACGGTCACTAACAGTGTCTTTTACCTAGCATGTATAGAACGTTAAAAACTGTGCCCGTCTAATCACATCACTAAGCCATTCGTACAGACAGTCACTGAGACTAAGTTAGGTCTAAGCAGTCTAAAAGCTTCCATCTGTTTATGCCAGAGAAAACACTTCTCCAAAATAATCTTGCATACAATCAAACCATACTCATTTCCCGTGCATACTATGACCATCTCATTCATGTCACTTTGTAACAGTGGAGCTTTCTTCTGCACTAATCAATGCAACATAAGACATCATTGAAACGGTTTTGCCTCATACTTTTTAGCAGTAACCGTATCCTCTGATCAAACTGATTTATTCTTTAGAATGACCCGTTCATATACAACCGTTGCAAGGCGAAGGTCCAAGGTGACCCGCGGAGCGCAAAAGCCCGCACCGAGGCACGCGAGTGCCAAGGGCTAGTCGTAAAAAGTGATAATAATAATAGTAATAATAATTCAAGAGAATGGTTCACCGCTCCCATCGTCAGAGCTGACTATGCTTTCTTTTATAGCATTATTAAGTGAGTCGCATCAAGCGTCAACTATTCGGGTTCATCTTTCCGCTCAAGGTCGTTGCATATTATGCATGGATATTCAGATCCAATGATTAATTGTTGCAGCATACCTATGGGTTTAAATGGTATCAAAATATGTGGGTCAAACAACAGACAGCCTAAAATGCCGATTATTCCAATAGCTTTAGCTAGTATTAAGTCGCAATTTGATTTTTGATATTTATGATGATAGAATGTTCTGGGCTGCTTGCTGCACAGCGTTTTTCGGTTTTTTACGATTAGCAAAATTTACTACCACAAAAGTAAATTAAAAGTAAAACAGAATTTGAGTTAAAAAGGTTTAGCTTCAATTTTGACAATGTTGCAGGTTAGATTTAGCCCGTTCTGAGTCTTTTATTTGCCCGGTAGAAGCGTTAATGTCTTATTTGTGGATGTGGGGTAACAAAGAGGGCCTTTTGTTTGTATGTGAGGATTTTCACCACTTAGTAAGTCTAAGTTCTTTAATAAGCTTAAATCGAATTTGAAATCGTGAGACATTGCTGGTAATTAAACTTTACACAGTTTTCAGGTAGGAGCCGCTCGACTGCGGCTTTCCAGAATATCTTTGGGAGGAATTGGGTCGCTGGTCTAGCGACGCTTATAGCTGATATATAAAATTGCCAGTTCAAAGTTTTCTCTCGGCTTCAAGACCATTAGGACAGATCAGAGTACTAAAATGAATAGTAGTAATTTATGAATTTGTGTGTTGAGTTGCAACGAATGTTTGTTTTTTATGGGCAATGCCTTGAGGAACATTAGGGATGTTATGTAATGGCATGTCCCTTGTTAGAAAAGGAATTTTAACTTTAAGCCTGCTACGCAGCCAGCCAGTTTACCATAATACCAGATTAGCCCTGGCAAGACAAGATTCTTCCTTCCAAGAATTGATCGCCTTCACGGGAACCAGGTGACCTGTGTACCATCGCTGAACTTTCGCTAGAGTCCGGGGAGGTTTAGGGGATGCCATAGAGGACTAACCTCCCCAGATTCGAGCGAAAGTTCAGCGATGGTAGAGGATGGTTTGGAGAGCACTGTTACCCAGCTTGGGTAGGGAGTGATTTAGCAAGTCTTTCCAGCTTGGAGAAATGAGAATGCGTTCATCCAGCTTGGGTAGAAAGTAATAAGTAAGTTTCTCCAGCTTGGAGAAATGACAACGCACCTGCCCAGCTTCGGTAGGAAGTGATGAGTAATTCTCCCAGGCTTGCAGAAATGACAATGCGCCTACCCAGCTTAGGTAGGGAGTGATTAGTAAGTCTCCTCAGTTTTATTAGATGTTTTTTTATTAGGTAAATGAGCAGTTATTTTACAGTGGTCAGAAAGATGAGAATGCCTACTGACATAACATACTGATATTTGATCGTATAAAGACTGGGACGCAACAACATAATCAACACAACTCGTTCCGTTGTTTTTTAGGCATGTCAGATTCCCTTTTTCATCGCCAAATTTTCTCCCGTTTAATATTCTTAGATTTGAGGATCTGCAAAGCTTTATAAGATTACGTCCATGGCTCTTTGGCTCCCCTGTGTCACAATTAGACCTTGGAATAGAATAATCTGCATTCGGCAAAATAGATTCACCACTATCAGAATGTTTTGTCTCTGGTAGGTGATCTGTTAGGCAATAAGTACGAGTATAAAAGTCACCTATATATATAATATTTTTGGTTTGTGAGGAGTAGTTAATGATGTCCTCTTGTAGGTCATCAAAGACTTCTGATGAGAAATATTTTGATTCCAATGGAGGGATGTATACAGCAGATACTTTAAGTTTATTTTTGCAGTTGTAAAAGACGATTTTGTCGATTTCTAACCAGACATAATTTTTGTGAATTTTAATAACCTTTACTTGGTTTTGAAGATAGAGCTTGCAGTATATAATTATTCCTCCAGAAGTTCTACCTGATGAGTTCTTATTCATCTTATTTGGGGGTTTTCCTATACTGAAAAAGTTTGCTGTATCCTTATTACGGTGAAAAGACCAATTTTTTGTTACGATGTTAATATAGTTGACTAAAAATTCGGATTCAAGGTCAGGTATTTTACAACCAAAATTGCTATCTAGGCCATGGACATTAAGACAACTTATCATAAAATCAAGAGGGGATCTTTATTGCATTGAGTAACTTATGTACCGAAGGGCACGATGTCAGCATATAGAAAAAATAAACTACTAGTATATAGTAATTGATGTTGCGGACGGGTTAGATTGGGTTAGATGTTTTGCTGCGTTACTCAAACTTGACTGATTATTGGTTGCAAAACAAAACTTAAAAAAAGAGATGGATGAGCGCCGCATTTAAATCTAGTTACGCCTTATAAATAGTAAAATTAAAATTACGAGACATCAGAATTTTGGAAATCAGAATTTTCAGAACAACTCGATCGAGATGTTTCGCATCTGCCAGCAATCTGAGCGTGGTATTTAGATGGTAGATCATCTCTACTGGGCTGACCCAGTCGGTCGCAAATTCAGTTTTCTGAATAATGCCATTTGCTATTAAATTTTTTTCTGCTGGTTATCAGCCCGAGGGAGAATATTCAAAATGAATATACTTGTTGTTGGGATTTTTCCTCTTATTGAAGCTATTCCATTTTTTAAATATTGCTCGAATTCTTGGGGTTGGCATGTTCCGATATCGTTGGTGCCCAGATGGATAATTATTTTCTTTACATTCGACAACTCTATTGTAATAATGACTTCCGGCAGCTTCTGCAGTGTTGGGCATCTGATTTTAGCAATTGCACTGGGGAATCTTGTCGGTGAGATGTAACGTATGTTAGAGTCACCAATTATTGCGAATTCTTGTTCGAAGGTCTTAATCTCATTTTTCGCTTCGTTCTTTTCTCTTTCGCCCTGTGAGTTTGGGTTCTGTTTGGATTGACCAAGTTGGGTTTCTCTGTTGCTGCCCTAGTTTTGTTTGTTTCTGTTGGAGAAGTTTGGTGACATTGGAATTGATGGCTATGAGTTAGACAAGTTAGACATTTTGGGTTGGATGCGATTCTTGGGTTCTTCTTTGATATTGATACGTAGGATGATTTTTCAATTTGAAAGGATGATTTTGCCGTTTCACAGGGGTTGAGGGTGGCAGTTGTGGTGGTTTGGGGTGTTAGAAACGATATTGCTTTTCGGTACCTTGTCTTCGAATTTATGTATTTTTTGTGTTACATCACGTCTCAATGATTCAAGTGATTGCTTAGTCCATCATCTATCATTCTCTCCGTGCCACCTTTAGATCCATTGTCATTATCATCTCCTTCGAAATTCAAATTCAGGGAAACCATCGGTAATAACTCTAGATGTCGCTGCCCAGAGTAAGTCAAACGTTTGGTGCTTTCCTTCATTTTTGCACCAAATGACCAAGCCTGCTCCAACATCGAAATATTAACGCATATCAAAGCTAACCGTTTTTGAAGAGACATGACCTTAGGCCCATTTAAAACCCAATTGATATTTTCCGAAGACCTGATTTCCTGCTCGTTTCCATGGAGAACATCGCTACAAAATTTAATGACACCATATGCATCTTTCTCCAAAATCAACCCAGCTTACTCACCATACAATTTATTTGGGGTGTATTACACGGTGTTGTCTACAAACGTCACTGCTTTAAAGGATGATAGTTGCTCTTTATCTTTGTCCCAAAAGAATATAGCTATCGTCCCTGTCAGAATTTCGGGCTACATAAAGGCTCATAATATTTTCAATGTGAGTATGAATTCGTAGTTTTATAGCCACCGTGCCCGTCAAATCAATTCCAAGGTTTTTTTACAATGTTAACTAGACCCGCTTTTCCTCCTTTTGATTTCAAAGAGAATTTTCAATAAACTCTATTGCCTTGATAGAGCCATTATCTCGCGCAAAAAATTATATGTCAGCAGTGTAATGATGAACTTCATTTGCCATGGTGCCTTTCCGAATCGCAGAGATCTAGCGAGCTTTGTACAACGTTGAAAAGTGTGATTTAGAATTGTATGATAAGAAGGCAAGCCATCCATGGTATAACCTAGCTACATAACCGAGGCCTTCGAGCTCTTAAAAGTCGTTACTGTCTTGACATTCATCATAGTTTCAAAAACTGTTTATGAATTTCACAAATTGATAAATCCTATTTGACGGGACAAAACCCGAAAACCCGCACATTTTTACAACAATACCTACCCAAAACCCGAGCTAAAAAAATGGGAAAACCCGTCGCCCGTCAAATATTTTGAGCCCGAAAATCCGCATGTTTTTTTGGAATAACCCAAGACCCGAGGGCAAAATCGGCCAAACCTGCAAACTGTAAAACCCAAAAGCCCCCCCCACAAAGTGTCAACTTTCTTATTCAGTTTCTCTACTTGCTCTTCAAGTGACAGGCACCGAGTTTGACAGTCTTTTAATTGTGCGTCAATATTGTCTATTTGTCTGATGGATCGCATAAATGTGTCAATTTTTATTTGTATGTCTTTTACTGCACTTTGAAGGCAGGAATACATATCAAGCATTTCTTTTGAAATTCGGATATATTTCCGTGTCCGTCACTTTCATCTGTCGTAAACCTAATGTTGCTGTTTCGTGAGTTGATGTAGTCAAAAAATAAAAGTGTGTCAGATTCACAGTCAAATAAACAAAAAATATCGTCGACATATCTTCTATAAAACAAAACCTGAGGACCCTGATAATGTTTAAGCCAAATTTTTTCGTGGTGTCCCATGAAAAGATTGGCAAGAACAGGTGCAAGTGGGGATCCCATACTTACCCCAACAAACAGGTCATAAAATGCAAAAACCACATTTTGTTGCATTAACCCCAGTAAAAACATTGCTCTTGTTGGCATACAATTATGCCAGATACTGCACTGTATCATTCTTAAAACTATCAATGAACGTTTTTGGGTTTCCTTGTTTTGAATCTTCTTTTAGAACTCACATGTTGTTTAATGCTCAGGCTCAAATTGTCAATGCTGTATTATTGGCTTGCCAATGTTGTTCAGGTGAAGGTGAATATGTGTGTTTAGCACCAGTCACTAGAAACTTGAAGTAGATGAGTTTACAAAACCTTGACAATGGCTCTGACACATGGCTCAAACCCTGACCTTGCCTAAGCTCTTGACACCAAAAGCTTAAGCTTAGTACTCTTACAAGCTCTAAAGTTTGTCAGTCTGTTAAGACAACATGAATTCCAATATCAACAACAAAAATATAACAAATAAGTCATATACCTAGTCATTGTGATAAATAATGTAGATATGCTGTACATATAATAAGAAATAAATTTAAAAAACTAAGTAGCATTATCCCAGCATTATTAGGCTGATGGTATTCAGCAAAAAAACCAAATAGTGAAATAACGCATAATGAAAAAAATAGACAGCCCATTCAAAATTAAATTCCAGATAATATCTGCACAACCTTCTGCCATGTAATTTTTCTGCTATTTTGTTTAATCCCTATTTTGTTTTTCCACCTTTTTAATTTCCTTATTTCATTTTTTTGCAATTCCGTTATTTTGATATTTTATTTTTTCACCGAATACTGTTAGCCCACTATATCCATTCATTCCTATTAATAAAACTTAAATCAAGTAGGAAAGTATGATTTCAGGAGTTAAAAGGTTATCGATAAAAAAGTTCTTCTGAAAATACAATCAGATTTGTGCTTGTGAACTTTAACTTCAATACAAGATAAAAAAAATTGAATGAAAATTGAATGAAACTATTTCTTAACTTCAATATTCTTGTGATATGCATCTGTTTTTTCTTTAATATGGACATGATGTGAAACATCATTCAGATAGTCACCATTTCTGAACCATTCTTTAGAGGTTTCATCCCTCCTCCAGCCGATATTCAAGCAGGCAGAAATCTGAAAATGGTATCATTTTATACTCATTTAACAAAAAATCCAACTTCAAACTACTTTCTAGCAGAGTGCAGCCAAGTGGGGGCATGGGGGTCTGTTGTTCCATCTGTTCCATAATTGGGGCCCAATTATCACCAAGATAGATTCTGTAATATAGCCTAAATCTGATGCAGAAGTGTTGCATGGTATGACTTGGTTATTTGTTCTAGAAACCACACCCTAATTTTCATTAACTACACCCTTTTGTTCCTCAAATGTGGATGCCACTGGTTTTTGCATTCCTTGCCTTAAATTTTTGAGCTTGGAACATAAGCTTGATACAATTAATGGGTCTTTTATGCTATGAGATACATGTGATTGATGATGTTTGATGCTTTAAATCACACCATATGCTATGAGAAAACAACAGCACCAATAAAACATGAATGTGACGGAAATTTCCAGAGGGGTGGGCCTATAACTACACAAAACAGAACCATTATGCCTGATGATCCCTATTATCTGATTAAAGCCATAAAATATCTATATACAGTACCTATAGACAATTCTCTTCAAATCAAGATCCAAAACAAAGATTAAAGCTGTATACTTACATTATATCTTATTCCAAATGCAAAGTTGGACACTTTCAACTCATAATTTAGTGGTTCTCCTTTCTTATAACTGCCATGAATTTCAATTGCAACTTCCGCAATTTTTTCGCGGCAACATCCATCTTCATTGCATCGACTAGCTTAACATACAGGACAGAAGGTTCAGGCAAAGGACTATCTGGAGCTACATCCCTGAATGTTATTTCACCAGATATTGTTAGATCTCCAACCTGAAATCCCATCTTCGCTGAAGCCTTGTAGTCAAGCTTAATTTCGCTCGAATCAGTACTTTCCTTGTTGTCAGACGTCGTCAGGTCAGGGGAGGGTGGAAGCGGTTGTGGGCATGCGCAGTGAGTGCATTTTTGAAGCGTGAAAGTTTCTCCACGATGGGCGGTGATCACGAAAATACCATCGGTAAGTTTTGCTTTTTTCTTCATTTATTCTAAAATTTTACTATTATTTTGCACCATTTGTGGCTATTAACGACATTATTTCATCGTAATGTTCGGAAGTAGGTAGCAAAAAGGCAGCCAGTGAGTGATTCTTTGTTCCTTTTGGGAGCAAGGTTTCGCGAAGATGGCGCCCATGAGATCCCGCAGAAAATGGCCCAAGTTTGTAGCGTTGTTTCAGAAATTCCTTAGGGGCTTTTTGTACATCAAATGCATAACTTGAAAGAAAAATTCTTTGGGTATTTAAAAGTCTCATCGATCCCCGAAGAGCCCCTCTCCAAGTTGGCATTTTGGCCTCATTTATGACCACCACTTTTCAGGTTTCCCATTGACGCAGCGCTGGTTTAGTCAAGGCGCGCAGTGTGAGACCTTTTCAGTAAACTTGTCGACAACATGCAACATTCTTCCTCTGAACGATCATATTTTACGGCGTTGAATTCATTACTAAGAACTTGAAAGATTTCATTAACCATGAAATGAACTTAAATTGCTCAAACGCTGGAAATTCTATGAATTTCTGTAGTAGATAGGAAAGGCCTAAAATGTTATGCCAGAAATCATAGTTAGTCTCATGCCTTTGATAAAGATACATAGCAAACATGCATCAGAAACATGCATGTTGAAAGTATTTGGTATACTCAGCTGTGTGGTTTTTGGTATTAAACATGGTGGCTTGAATGCTTATTAAAAAAACCTTTGGAACACCAAGGATTCTAAAGGAAACTCAAAGCAAAATAATTATTCTGCCATTGGAGAAGCTCAGTCATACTTGTAGTAGAACTGAATCATGTCCTTTTCATTTACGCCTGTAATATTGTACAGAAGATTTAAACATTTTTTTTTCCCTGCAGGTAGTAATGACTGGCCAAAGAAGTAGCCTATTCAAGCAACCCTGTGGGGCATAGAAAAGAGATTCTTCAAACAATAGTTGTTACTTAAAATTCTTATTGAGCAATCATGATCATGAAATCCATTATCTGCAAAAAACAGTATTTGCATATGAAAGCTAAACAAAGAGGCAGAGAGACCTTAAAAATATACATTAATTAAATTGTAAACAACTTATGATAATGATGTTTGTTTACAAAGTTACATTCTCAAAAGAAATTGCATTTTATTGTATTCAAATTTGTATGTGTATAATGTAAAGTAGTCTAACTGAAAGTAATCTGATCTTCTTTATATGATCTTCAATCAGCCACAATACTGTACAACATAATTTGATTCAATGATGTTTCATGGTGTATTGTATTTCATAATACAGTATACTGTAAGCTTCATCAAACTGTCTTGACAAAACTAAAAAACCTTGGAGCCAAAAACCTTATTTTCATTCTCAGCTTGGTATAATTAGTCTACTGGTACCAATTTTTAGTAAGGATTCTGGCAGGCTTGCTGTCCTACTTGACATTTTGGCCTATCGAGGTGTTGAACTGGCTTGAAAGCTTGACAATTGTCTTTCGTCTCTGAAAAAATCCATTCACACAAATATGCATGAAAACTCGATTTGGTTGTTCAAATTTTTGCTTTTGCTAAATAAAATTCACTTTTTGTCCAGAAACATCGGTGATTATTGAAGATTGCGTTTTCCAAAATACACTGTTCGTGGCCGTTTGGCAGCCATACATTGATCAACTGACACTGTTTGCCTCGTTTCGAATCAGGATGAGAACGCATGCGCGACTTCGCTTCCACCCCCCCCTGTCGTCAGGTGAAAGGTGAAAAGCTGCAATGAACATGTTGTTGATGTTGAATCCGAATCCGTTGATTTTAGTTCGGGGTTCAGGAATCAGGATTGGGTTCAGGATACGGGGGTCCACATTTGTTAAACCACACTTTTCTTGGGTTTAACTGTTTCTTTATTATTAATACTGAAAATAAGGCTGAAACAAACTTACGACCTCTTTCGACTTGTCGGCAGAATTCAACACAGAGAAACGTCGGATCTTGAAACAACTGAAACACTTTTATCTTTAAAAATGAACCCACGTCTTGCTTCTACTTCAAAATATAATCTTCTTTAACTTCGTCGACTGATCTAATGCGTCTTTATATCTCTTATTTCTTCCATTAACGTCTTCTACTTCAACAACTTCGGCACGACAAGACTTATCTTAACTTACAATACGATTTCGACGGCGATCTTCGACAACTACTGACTATTTTCCAAAACGTGGGTTCCTAACTATAAAATTTAACTCACCTAGCAAATGCCAAGTATGGTTAAACAGAACAGAACTGTCAATCAAAAGCTTAATAAGGTAAAAGGAAGAATTACACAAAAAGTCACGAAAATCCCAGTAAAAAACCCCAAAATCGCTGATCTTATGAACATGCGCACACGAGTTCGTGTTCATACGCTGATCACGTGAAATGTCTAATTGCTCATGTTTGAATCGCGTTAATAACACACAACTTTCGTGTTATTAGAGTGCGTGAGTTCGACTTGAGAACAGATTTAGACGACAAGAAAACACGAGTTTCACGGCAATTTCATCCATAAGAACTCCTATTCAATTAACAACATCCAAACGATTCTTGATTCAGCGGCAATTTACAATTCCTGACAACTTCTGCTATCGACTAACCATTACGACTAACTAACTTAGAACTTAACAAAGAACCTCAATTATATCATCAGCAAGACAATAGAACGTCACACCCAGAGCGTTAATGACACATTCAACAAATGCAAATACACAACCGGATGGCGACATCAATGTAAAGGAAATACCTTTATGGGTTGCGTAATGGCTGGTCATGAACTATCAACGATAAATAAAAACAAAGGGCACGAAAGCTTAGATTCAAATAACTCAATGTTCGAAAAATTGTTCTTTAACATAGCTCCCCCCTACGAGAACAAGCGTCCTCGCTTGTTTCACGTTAGTCCTTCAGCAACCCCAATCGTGTGTGGCGGGGGTTGGTACATTCTTGTTAACAATCTCTCGCCCCTGCTCGTGTTGTTAATCATGCTCTTGTGTTCACTGTATTGATGTGGTCGAACAGTTGCCTCCAATATGACTGGCATCCTTTCTTTGACCTTTGTTCCTTCCTTGCAACCAGATTCAAGTCCTTGAAAAGTTGGAATATTTCTGTTTGATATCAGCTTCTCCAGTTGAAATAATATTGATTTTAACTGATCAATAAGATTACCAAAAAGTTGAAAATTGCCTTCTTGCCCTGCATGGCTTCCGTTTGTATTGACCAGGCCTACTGTTTGATTTGTCCATGGATTGCACTGATACATTGCATTTCTCATGTGTTTAGGCGGATGTATAAATGGACGAAGGCGACAATACTTTACAACATGTCCTACCTTTTTACAATAATTGCATATTGGACGATCATCTGAGACTCGAAGATACAAATGAACTCCCTTCTGATGAAATGGCATGGCGTCAAATTTCCTCTGTTCTGCTCTAAGTCTTTCTACTCGGTCCTGTCGACAATTTCTACTATCTTTAAACGACTGTCTTTGCTGATAGTCACGTCGTGGTCACCAGATGTTAAACCACGCTTTTCTTGGGCTTAACTGTTTCTTTATTATTAATACTGAAAATAAGGCTGAAACAAACTTACGACCTCTATCGACTTGTCGGCAGAATTCAACACAGAGAAACGTCGGATCTTGAAACAACTGAAACACTTTTATCTTTAAGAATGAACCCACGTCTTGCTTCTACTTCAAATATAATCTTCTTTAACTTCGTCGGCTGATCTAATGCGTCTTTATATCTCTTATTTCTTCCATTAACGTCTTCTACTTCAACAACTTCGGCACGACAAGACTTATCTTAACTTACAATACGATTTCGACGGCGATCTTCGACAACTACTGACTATTTTCCAAAACGTGGGTTCCTAACTATAAAATTTAACTCACCTAGCAAATACCAAGTATGGTTAAACAGAACAGAACTATCAATCAAAGCTTAATAAGGTAAAAGGAAGAATTACACAAAAAGTCACGAAAATCCCAGTAAAAACCCCAAAATCGCTGATCTTATGAACATGCGCACACGAGTTCGTGTTCATACGCTGATCACGTGAAATGTCTAATTGTTCATGTTTGAATCGCGTTCATTGTCAACACATTTCCACAGAAATAACGTCGGTCCGAATCCGGGCTCCAGAAATTAAGCAAAAATCACTTCGGCATAAAATTTTATTCTTTTCACCGTTTCTTTTTTCAAATTTGCTTAAAAAATTGGACAAAGCAGATGTCATTGTGAGGTGAATTAAGTTGAGATAGAATCGCCAAAAATATGAAATGAAAAATATGAAAGGTAAATTTCTAGATATATCTAGACAGGAAAATTACTGTACCCATCTAGCAAACTGGGTAACAAAAATATCACGTGATCGATGACGTATGTTGTTGCCGGTCAGTAAAAAATCAATGTCAAGATATTTTAAATTTCAGTATACCATATGAAAGAGCGTCAATATTATAAGGCATGACCTGCATTTGAGCTAAGGATACAAAGTTAAGCACAGTTAAAAATGTGCTCCCCCGCAGAGGCTCAAATTTTTTGAGCTTTCAAAATTCATTCTGTCATCTGTCTGAAGCAAAACCAGAAACATCGGTGATTATTTGTCCAGAAACATCGGTGATTATTGAAGATTGCGTTTTCCAAAATACACTGTTCGTGGCCGTTTGGCAGCCATACATTGATCAACTGACACTGTTTGCCTCGTTTCGAATCAGGATGAGAACGCATGCGCGACTTCGCTTCCACCCCCCCCTGTCGTCAGGTGAAAGGTGAAAAGCTGCAATGAACATGTTGTTGATGTTGAATCCGAATCCGTTGATTTTAGTTCGGGGTTCAGGAATCAGGATTGGGTTCAGGATACGGGGGTCCACATTTGTTAAACCACACTTTTCTTGGGTTTAACTGTTTCTTTATTATTAATACTGAAAATAAGGCTGAAACAAACTTACGACCTCTTTCGACTTGTCGGCAGAATTCAACACAGAGAAACGTCGGATCTTGAAACAACTGAAACACTTTTATCTTTAAAAATGAACCCACGTCTTGCTTCTACTTCAAAATATAATCTTCTTTAACTTCGTCGACTGATCTAATGCGTCTTTATATCTCTTATTTCTTCCATTAACGTCTTCTACTTCAACAACTTCGGCACGACAAGACTTATCTTAACTTACAATACGATTTCGACGGCGATCTTCGACAACTACTGACTATTTTCCAAAACGTGTAATAACACACAACTTTCGTGTTATTAGAGTAAGTGAGTTCGACTTGAGAACAGATTTAGACGACAAGAAAACACGAGTTTCACGGCAATTTCAGCAATAGAAACTTCTATTCAAATAACAACATCTAAACGATTCTTACTTCGGCGGCAATTTAACAATTCCTCACAACTTCTGTTATCGACTAACCATTACGACTAACTAACTTAGGAATTAGCAAGAACCTCAATATATCATCAGCAAAACAATAGAACGTCACACCCAGAGCGTTAATGACACATTCAACAAATGCAAATACACAACCGGATGGCGACATCAATGTAAAGGAAATACCTTTATGGATTGAGTAATGGCTGGCCATGAACTATCAACGATAAAAAAAACAAAGGGCACGAAAGCTTAGATTCAAATAACTCAATGTTCTACGAGAACAAGCGTCCTCGCTTGTTTCACGTTAGTCCTTCAGCAACCCCAAAAATTGTTCTTTTACAATTTCTTCCATTAACGTCTTCTACTTCAACAACTTCGGCACGACAAGACTTATCTTAACTTACAATACGATTTCGACGGCGATCTTCGACAACTACTGACTATTTTCCAAAACGTGGGTTCCTAACTATAAAATTTAACTCACCTAGCAAATACCAAGTATGGTTAAACAGAACAGAACTATCAATCAAAGCTTAATAAGGTAAAAGGAAGAATTACACAAAAAAGTCACGAAAATCCCAGTAAAAACCCCAAAATCGCTGATCTTATGAACATGCGCACACGAGTTCGTGTTCATACGCTGATCACGTGAAATGTCTAATTGTTCATGTTTGAATCGCGTTCATTGTCAACACATTTCCACAGAAATAACGTCGGTCCGAATCCGGGCTCCAGAAATTAAGCAAAAATCACTTCGGCATAAAATTTTATTCTTTTCACCGTTTCTTTTTTCAAATTTGCTTAAAAAAATTGGACAAAGCAGATGTCATTGTGAGGTGAATTAAGTTGAGATAGAATCGCCAAAAATATGAAATGAAAAATATGAAAGGTAAATTTCTAGATATATCTAGACAGGAAAATTACTGTACCCATCTAGCAAACTGGGTAACAAAAATATCACGTGATCGATGACGTATGTTGTTGCCGGTCAGTAAAAAATCAATGTCAAGATATTTTAAATTTCAGTATACCATATGAAAGAGCGTCAATATTATAAGGCATGACCTGCATTTGAGCTAAGGATACAAAGTTAAGCACAGTTAAAAATGTGCTCCCCCGCAGAGGCTCAAATTTTTTGAGCTTTCAAAATTCATTCTGTCATCTGTCTGAAGCAAAACAACTGTACTGTACACTTTTTTGAGGTATCACGGATGTGTAAAAGGTGCAAAACTGTCAGAAAAACTTAGATACATAGTTATAATTGGCAATCAGACGTTCTTCTTACCAACTGGACAAGGCAAAAACTTGCGACCTTGAGTTCATGCGCTTTACCGATGATACTTAGGTAATGCAATGTACACCTGTCCGATTTCAACGTCTTACCATTATTTGTTGCTATTTAAGGTACATAAATGGCACAAATTTGTAAGAGAAACTTAGATTCGTAGTCGTGAAAAGTCAATCAAAAGTTCTTATCCGTTGAGAAGCCGAAACTTTGGGAGATTGCGTTCAACTTTGCGTTTATGTGTTGCCTTTAGGCTCTTTATGTAGCTACTCTTTGTCTATCGTTTGTACTGCATGATTCTTTACGTACTTTTTGTTGCGACCATAATTTATCGCCAGTATTTTCTGGGTCAACATACTGTATATCGTACGTCTAGAACTTTTGGTCAACCCTGAATTTTATCAAACGCGGTAAAGCGTGGTATAAAACAACCAATCGCGCAAGTCTCTACTGCAGCTCCATTGCGAAGTCTTTTGCAAAGGAGAATAGTAGAATGTGAGTGTGAATTGTTAGAAAACGCACTGGTATCACTAAGTATCGTTCATGATAATGTTCTTTCGCTGCTTCATTAGGAGTACCATTGAAATCTGCTCTTTTCTTTGGTTGCATCTCTCTTCTTGTTGTTCTAATTTCACATTTGCCATTTACATTCCATACCAAATGCAACATCGGCTTCTTGAAATTACATATAGACCGTTTCGCACTTCCCTAACATGGTAACTAATAATGTGTGTATGCTTAAACTATTTAATCTTATGAAGCCAATGGATCTCTGTGGACCCTGATAATAGAGACTGGGTGACTATCGAACAGCATAGTCGGAAAACAGGTTGACGTTCTCGTACAATAATTATATATATGAAAGCAATTTCAAAATGAAAAATATGAAAGGAAGTTTCAGCTTCTACAGAAAAACAACATGCCGGAACCTGAGCACTAAGCGCAGCAGGGTGAACCATGGAGCAGATAACAGCCAGTTTCAACGTTAGTGTTCCTTTTGGAGAATTATTGTGTATTTTTCCAATCAGATTAGGTATATTAAACAGGCGAACAGCAATCCCCAAGTCTTACTTAGTGAACAACTTTTTATGTTCACGGTCAAAAAATTAAAAGTCTATTCCAAGTTTAGCAAATTTAGCGCTGCTTACATAACTGACTTGATATTCAGCTTTTCTGCGGTTGTTGTTATGAACTCTAACTCATTTCTTGCCGGTTCCCTTTGTAAGCGTTGCTTCTGTCGATAATGGTATACGGTTTTAGCGGAATTAGACTATTTTCACTGGGAACGTAAAGTAATCAGGTTAATCAGCCCTTGTCTGTTTACTTGGCTATGAATTGGTTTGTCATCATACTTTGTGAATACATTTGCCATTCTTTTTTGCCAGCTTAAAACTATGTTCATCTTTCAGGGACGACAGATTTGGGAGATTTCAAAATTGCACTGAAATATCAGCCGAAACATGAATTATAAATTCAAATCTATCGTAGTTGTTCTGAAGCTCGTATCTTATATTCTGTAACTTGGAAATATGCCTGCTTTCCACTTCAGCATTTTCGAAAACGCAGACGCAGTACCAAGATATGACGATGCGCAATTGAGTCAGCTTTTAGCGCTCTACCAAGCGTCCGAAGTTCAGACCAACGATGCACTGTGCCCAAATGTAAACCAGCCGATATCAGCAAGGGCTCCGCTGTATACACTTCAAGAAATGATGAAATTTTTAAGTAATGGCGGACTAAAACTAGTCCTGGAAGGTTTCTCCTGAGCTACAACTTGACGAAGAGTATATGAAATAACTGACCCGCTCTTTCAAAATAGAAACAGGCTTTTTAGGACCTGGTTTCATGACTATTGCTTCGCATTGAGTTGTTTTTATCCTTGAAAATAGATTCTCCATAGAAAAAAAGCACGTTTGATTGACCACTTATCACGTGAATCTGAGTTCTTCTGACATTTTCGTACCCCCCAGTTTGCTAGATGGTTACAGTAGTTTCCCTGTCTAATTGGAAAAGAATTGTACGTCTGGCTCTTTATAGCAATTTGTCTGTAGAATACTTTTCCTAAATGATATTCTGATGAAGGTCCGACGTGACCCACCTGGCATGTATCTCTGTATCTCTCGGGTGCCGTGCGTGATCTACAATCATTCACAAAATATATTCAGACCACGCATCATTATGCATTATTCAACTCTTATACCATAGCGGAAATAATTTTACCCCCCTCCCCAAAAGTAACGTTGTAGGACGAAAAGCTCCTGGAGCAAACAGGCACCAAAATTCATCACAAACAGCATTGACTATATCTCAGAATTTTTGTGAACGTTTGTAGTTAGAAATTTAACAAATGGACGCAATAAAACGACATATAAACATCCCATTATACATGTTTTTACGAAAAGAAAAGAACTTGTGACTTATTAATAAAATTAAATTAATAAAAATAATAAGAAGTATTACGGCTTGCATGAACTCAACAGGTAGTCTTTCAGTTTTTGTCTAAATCTGGCACTTGACCAAACCAAACTTAATGGATCGAAAATGGGTGGAAGAAATAAAATCCTGAGAAATATCTTTGAAATAACTTTCATTATTGCCGAGTTATTGACTCCCATTCGCGCTAGTAGAGTGATAAAACTTGCTGGTAGCCAAGTTATCAGAGTTGAAATTTGCAATGCGAACAAGATTTTCAATGCTTCATCGCAAGAAGAGACAGACGACAACTTGTTGTCTCTATCTTGATTTGATGCCAGAGAAGAGATATGACGTCGAGCTGCTCTGACTGCTTTGGAAGTTGCCACGTACAATACAAACAGAAGCAAAGAAAGAATGAAAATGATAATAATAGGAGCATATGAAGATGGGTTTAAATACTTTATGAATAGAACGGCTAGACAGCAACTCCACAGCAAAGCAATAGTTAAAATGTTCTTTGTGCGACTTGAATTGAGAAGTATAGTTCCAGTTTCAACTCTGGATATCTTACGCAGCTGAATGTAAGTAACGAAGATCATTGTAAGGACGGAACAACAATTCATCAAAAGAGTACCAACGTGACTGATCGATCGGCTAACACATTGATCTTTTATGTAAACAATACCAACATTAATTTGAACAGTGCTGCCAAAAACAAGGTGGAAAATGAACAAATTTGCATTCAATATATCTTGAAGTTGATTACCAGTTTTACAAAATGAAATAACCAGCAGTGGTGGCGTTAAGCGTGATAGAAATTACCGAACACAGGAACCACAGGATTGCTTCCCAAAATGAATATTCCAGTTCATCAGATATTAAACGAAAACACATTTTTATGAAAAAACTTTGTGAATTGCTTCCGGCAGTGATGAATTCGAGTAGCCTTCCATTATAATAAGCTTTCCATTCGTTTCAAGCTACAAAATAAGCCGAAGCCAAAGAGCAACAAATTTAAGCAGCTCGTAGATCAAACGTCATGAACAGATGGGCAGTTGACGCGATTAGGCCTGTTAAATTGGATTTTGAAAAGTAAGTTAAGGTGGAAACCAGCATCCCTCGCTGTTTCTGTGAGAATTAACAACTCGATAACTGATTTCAGACGAATCATACGACAAAACGCAAGAAACTCAGCTAAAAATGTTCACATTCACACATGACGCACATTAATTATACAATAGCAAACAGATTTTTCAGCAGAACAAATGCAAAACACCCACAAATTGTAATAAAACTCTGAAAAGGCTAAACCAGCCGGATTCAAACCAAACGGATTGTAGCACCAATACAAATCCTGATGTTCAGCTTCACAGCAAGACGCTTTACATTGTGTTACGTTATACCAGATGTGGTTCAATAACAAAGCACAGTAATCGTGCAGAATCTAAACTGAAAACTTACTTAGAAATTGGAGGAAATAAACGACCATTTTTAGTTTTGACATCTTTCGATTTATTTAACAATCATAAATCAGAATTACAGGTTGCTAGCTACATTATGAATGACAAAAAATTAAAAAGAAAACTCTTTAGATACAAGATAACTAGTCGTTAAGGCACTGATTCACACTTTCAAAAACTCATTTTGGTCCAAACCTGAGATTTCTAGTTTTTTGCCCCAAAGTATCACTTGGACATCTAAAATTATGTTTCAAGTGTAGAGAAGGTCATAGAGGTGATGAATTTTTCACAATTTTGAATTATTTGGTAGTAGTTAGCAAATTTTGCCATACCAACCGTTGTTAGGGTGGGCCAAATTTCGGGACAAAAAGGGTGGGACAAAAAAGTTGCCACAAATTTTGGCCCTGTTTTCGCATTTTCATCCTGATTCCAACTGAATCCAAATCCAGCTGTACCCCCTCGACACATTTGATTCCTACCAGTTCCGACTTTGTTCTCCTTTAATAGCCGCCTAAAAATTTCTCCTGTTAGCGATAATTCCCACTGATTCCCGCTTCATTTACATGTTCCCTCGTGCGTGTTCGTACTTGTTCCCCTCCTTCCTTGCATGTTCCCGATCGTTCCTGACTACATTCGTTGTTTCAGCTTTTAGAGATGCATGGACAAATTGCTTTTACGCAAGTGGCTTGTAATTGAGTCATAAACAACTTTGGTAGAGCAAAGGAACACAATTCGTTGAGTTCAGCAAACAATATATGTCCGCAATGAAACCAAACACTTTAGTGGAGTATCTAAAGTTTTAGGAAAACTAGCGCTTAAACAAAAACTAGATTTACTAATCATATAAATTGAAATTATGTCACCAAAACTTGCGCTGCTTGAGAGATACACCAGATAGATAAAACGTTTCTTGATAGTTTTTGTGTTCACTCTAATGCAAATTTAACTCTAACTATTTACAAAATTACATAAATTAAAATCTGGGATGGTTTCGAACCGACAGTGATAAACAAAAAGGTTATTGTAATAAAAATAAAGGTTTATAGTGAAAACGTGTTAATGAGTAGGAAGAAGTATAGAAATGCAAATGGTAAACAAAAATGAATAAAACGGTTACCAAGATACAAAATAAAATGTTGTTGATGCTGCTACAAAGTCACTATTTGGGGTCGATCATGCAAATTGTGATACTAGCATGAAACATGGTACACATACCAAGTTTGATACGCTGATTATGATAAAGATCCGACCCCATCTCAAAAATGCCTCCTTGTGCTATTATAAGAACAGGGAACTTCTATCCAGTCCCTTTTGGGTCTACTCGACATAACTATATAGGTAATTGGGTTATAACCTTGAAAATAAGAAAGAATACATAATTTAAGGTACTTAAGACGATAAAGATCAAACCCTGTGGAAATCTATCTCCCTTGTCTATTTTTAGAATTGGGGTACTTGCCCCCAGGCTCTTTTTGAATATTGATCATAACTACGCCTCTTATAAACTTATCAGTTTGAAAATCACTTCATCTACACAATTCAATACGCCGATTCCGTTGGTGATCAGATCCAAATCTAAATATGCCACCTTGTGCTATTTTTAGAATGGGGGTAATTGCCCCCAGCCCCTTTCTGAATATTGATCATAACTACGCCTCTTATAAACTTATCAGTTTGAAAATCACTTCATCTGCACAATTTCATACGCTGATTCCGATGTTGATAAGACCTAAATCTAAATATGCCCCCTTGTGCTATTTTTAGAATGGGGGTAATTGCCCCCAGGCCATTTTTGAATATTGATCATAACTACGCCTCTTATAAACTTATCAGTTTGAAAATCACTTGATCTTCACAATTCAATACGCTGATTCCGATGGTGATAAGATCCAAATCTAAATATGCCCCCTTGTGCTATTTTTAGAATGGGGGTAATTGCATCTTGATTGTTGATTATGCCCAATTTCATAATCGTTCTTGTACTGTTCTTATTAATATAGATATGATTTTTTAACTTTAAGCCTAATATAGATATGATTTTAACTTTAAGCCTGCTACGATGGCAGCCAGTTTTACCATAGTACCAGATTATCAGATTCTTCCTTATGAACGCTGAACTTTCAAAATGGGCTGGGGGGCAATTACCCCCATTCTAAAAATAGCACAAGGAGGAATATTTAGATTTGGGTCTTATCACCATCCGAATCAGCGTATTGAATTGTGAAGATCAAGTGATTTTCAAACTGATAAGTTTATAAGAGGCGTAGTTATGATCTATATTCAAAAATGGGCTAGGGGCAATTACCCCCATTCTAAAAATAGCACAAGGGGGCATATTTAGATTTGGGTCTTATCAACATCGGAATCAGCGTATTGAATTGTGAAGATCAAGTGATTTTCAAACTGATAAGTTTATAAGAGGCGTAGTTATGATCTATATTCAAAAATGGGCTAGGGGCAATTACCCCCATTCTAAAAATAGCACAAGGGGGCATATTTAGATTTGGGTCTTATCAACATCGGAATCAGCGTATGAAATTGTGTAGTTGAAGTGATTTTCAAACTTATAAGTTTATAAGAGGCGTAGTTATGATCAATATTCAAAAATAGGCTGGGGGCAATTACCCCCATTCTAAAAATAGCACAAGGGGGCATATTTAGATTTGGGTCTTATCAACATCGGAATCAGCGTATGAAATTGTGTAGTTGAAGTGATTTTCAAACTTATAAGTTTATAAGAGGCGTAGTTATGATCAATATTCAAAAATAGGCTGGGGGCAATTACCCCCATTCTAAAAATGGCACAAGAGGGCATATTTAGATTTGGGTCTTATCACCATCGGAATCAGCGTATTGAATTATGTAGATGAAGTGATTTTCAAACTGATAAGTTTATAAGAGGCGTAGTTATGATCAATATTCAAAAATGGGCTAGGGGCAATTACCCCCATTCTAAAAATAGCACAAGGGGGCATATTTAGATTTGGGTCTTATCAAAATCGGAATCAGCGTATAAAATTGTGTAGATGAAGTGATTTTCAAACTTATAAGTTTATATTCAAAAAGAGGCTGGGGGCAAGTAACCCAATTCTAAAAATAGACAAGGGTGATAGATTTCCACAGGGTTTGATCTTTATCGTCTTAAGTACCTTAAATTATGTATTCTTTCTAATTTTTAAGGTTATAACACAATTAGCTACATAGTTATGTCGAGTAGACCCAAAAGGGACTGGATCGAGGTACCCTGTTCTAAAAATAGCCCAAGGGGGCATTTTTGAGATGGGGTCGGATCTTAATCATAATCAGCGTATCAAACTGGGTATGTGTACCAAGTTTCATGCTAGTATCACAATTTGTATGATTGATGTCATAAGGGACCGCACTACTTCAGAATCAAGAGCAAATTGAAATTTTTACCACATTGCAGGACCAAAAACACTTCAAATAATACGGCTTGCACTTTTTGGGCAGAAAAGGCTTCGTTCAAAAAAAGAAACGCGTTTCTAGGTACAGCAGGGCCTTTATTAAATTCGTTTATGAGGCTGAGTTGTACAGAGGCAGAACAATAGGGAACTCAGTGATTCAATGAAAGTATTGTTTTCATTTTGCACATAGAGAATAGAAATTCTTACATGGAGAATAGAAATTCCGATTTTTGTTACAACATTCCTGATTCCAAGGTATCTTTTTCATCCGGTTTGCCGAAAACCCCTACATCATGTTTTCATTCTTCAAACATAAAAATGGTTATCCCTCCAAAAAGGTTAACAGAGTAATAACAAATGCACTTCAAATGTAAGAAATGGTATAGCAGATGAATATGTCAATGTTCTGAAACATTTTGAACAGGATATTGCCTGAATTTCTGCCGAAGTCATGTGGAATTCAATGGGTGAAACTTGACAAACAAGTCAAACTTGGGAAAGGATTTTGAAGGGATGAATGAAGTTATAGTCATGAAAATTTCAACATAGTCTCAGCATGCATCAGTTAATTTCTCCTAATAGTAAATTTTCTAAAAAATCAAAATGGCGGATGTTACCTTGGAAACCAGCCTTTTTTGGAATAAGTCAAGATGATGAAGGAGAAGCAAATTTTTACCAGTAGAAAACATAGAAGACTTTAAAAGAAAGATAATGTGAAAGTTTCAGCTTTCTATGTCCAATTGTTCAGAAGATATCCTCATCCCTATAAAAAGAAGGCATTGGCATTTAATGTGCATAAATAAGCATAATTAATTTCTATTGTTCTCAGAACGTCAGAATTTGAAGAGAACAGATATATCTTCCATATTGTGAAGTTCAAAACATATGCTTTAACTACTGTTAATTTAATGCAACTTTGAAGTCAAAGTGAGGATTCTGAAAAAAGTTGGAATCAGTGCCTTAACAGCGTTAAGGGCGTGCTTCTCTGAGGTAGAATGCAAATATTGCAGGAGACTGCCATAAGTATATCGAAACCTACTTAATAAAATAAACAGTGTTTAGTCTATTGACTATGAACGAAATAAAGATCAAGCGTTATGGTTTTTTGTTATCAAGTAGTTCAAGTTGAACCACAGGAAGTCAACACTTCCAACATTAGCCTTCCAACTGTTGTCCAATCAAAAGTGTCGGCTTCCTTTGAAGTGGGCCGGTCGAAAGTGCCACGCATATGGAGAAAGAAATTCTGTCGAAAGGGGCTGAATGTTTACTACAGTTCTGTGCCGATAAATGGTTGCTTTTTCAAAATAAACCTACCATGTATGTAGAATGAAGAATGGGCTTTGATTTGCGATATTTTTCTGAAAGGTTCAGACACTCAGAGCTGGAAACTGAGCGAGAACAAAACTGTTGGTCTGACAGCGGGCCTAAAACTTTCGCTCCTTTTCTTTTCTTATATATTGATAAAGTCCGTTAATACTCACCAGGATCGACCTCAGGAAGTGGGCCTTTAGTGCATTAGCCCTTGAACTGCCTGAATTAAAACTACACCTTTAAGGTCGGTGATTGAAACGGGAAATACAATTTCCGGCCAAAGGACACGCAGTGTACCCACCAAAATCACCGACAAAAACTATGCCTAGCTACCTATATGAAAACCTTCAAGCTATGGATCTTTGTCCCTAGAAACTTAACTCGAAGAAATAGAAGAAAGAAAAGCAAAGTAAAGCAAAGAGGAAACAAGAAGACAGTAGAGAGGAGAATAGCACAGTAAAGCAACAGAAAAAAGGCCAACTAGTGGCAACGCTCCGTGAGCTGACAATAATAAGCCACCTTTGGACTTCGCTCCATGAGCTGACAATAATAAGTCACCATTGGGCTTCGCTCCATGAGCTGACAATAGTAAGGACAATGACAATAACAATAACAATAACAACAACAATAACAATAACGACAACAATGACAATGACAATGACAATAACAACGAAAACAACAATGACAATGAAAATAACATAGGGCTTCACTCCATGAGCTGAATACTTCAACAAGCCACCATGATGTGGCTTCGCTCCCTGAGCTGAAAAGATTTAAACAAACCACCGCGTGGCAAACTCGCTCCCTGAGCTGAAATGCCTGTTTTGGGTTCATAATAAGACATTTGCCGTATATATATATTATTTTATAACAAACGCTGAGGCTTCCGACAAGTATATCTTAGCTTAGAACAAAACCTTGCTTAGCTTAAACTTTTTCAATTAGCACAAAATTTTAAACGGCATTACACGGCTGAACCTTTGTGCCAGCAGCCAACCCTGACGTTACGTGGCTGAAAGGATTTGCCAGCAGCCAAACCTTGTGCCATCCTCCTGTACCGTTAGTGGCACTATCATATACCATTCACATCAGGGAGTATCCATAATGTTTAAGATTTTCATAAAACACGAAAATGCATTATGCTCGAAATATTTAGGCCCTGGTGGTGTCGAACAGAATTTTCAGTTAGAATTGGTGGCTGTGGTGCAAAGAAATATCAGGGGTGAAAGTCTTGGATAAAGTAATAAATGCATTAACTACATTAGTGGAAAAGCTAGGACACTGGCATCAAAGCGTTAAATTAATTGCAGGAAGACACTCCTGGTAGAATTGCCAGCGCTAATCTACTGCTAGCCAGAAAATATTTACTGTCTTGTAACCTAAATTCAATGCAGTTTCAAACTCTTAAATCATGGACGATATTCCCAAAATCATTAAACATAGTTTCCCCTCACTGCGTTGGTATAGGGAATCCAGGGTAGTGTCAAAATGTCCATTGCCATAAAAATTTTCATAAACACTCAATAATGGGGTGAAACATCTCGCGAAGTCTTGAGGACGCTGATTGGATCAAGTGATTTGCAAATTAAAGTTTTTAGCACCTCTGCCTTATGCTTTCTAAGTAATTCTAGAAAGATTGGTTGGGGTAGGGTGAAACAAAAATTTATAAAATTGGAAAAAGCTACAGGAAACGAGAGTGTTATTATGAATTCGAAGGCGGAGAAAGCGAATTTGGAGAAGAGAAAGGCAACGCAGACCAATCATAAAGAAAATGCGGCGTAGAGGAATACGAATAAGAAGCTGAAACAGGAAAGTCGCAGACTTTGTCAAAATATTGATAGCATGGCCACTCTGATGAGATCAATGAAAGCTACATTTTGTTATCTACAAGGAGGTCATCTGCATCAGAAGGTAAAGATTTT
Organism: Chrysaora quinquecirrha; assembly: GCA_014526335.1. Lineage (NCBI taxonomy): Eukaryota > Metazoa > Cnidaria > Scyphozoa > Semaeostomeae > Pelagiidae > Chrysaora > Chrysaora quinquecirrha. Next base: position 658,424 of record JACTAT010000368.1, on the reverse strand, counting down.
GTAGTTCCTTAGCAAATAGTACTAAAAAGAGGAAGTCAGATTTCCACGTGAACCTTGGGACCGAGCCATAACGCCGAGTTAAGAAGGAATATTTAAGACAGTAAGAAAAACTAAGGAAAATAATTTGATATAGGCTAATTGCTTTGGAGGATATCAGAGTAAAAACGAACCTTATTGTTTTAAAGCATTTTCACCTAACTTTCTGAACCGAGCTAACAGTACTTCAGATTAAACAATTCCTTATAATGGCTTTATGTGGCTGTTAGAGACTGTTGTTGTTTTCGGAAGAATGGGAAAAGGGTAATATGGTTGACCAGTTTATACGAAATAGCTAATTAGAGTAATATTTCTTGCAATAATCTGTCATACATAGCCTGAAAAGTGTTTTTTTTTTATCAGACCTCTCCCCAACAACAGAAATAGTCCGTCCAAACATCACCCATCGCAAAAATTCCTAGAGCACTCGAGGGCTTTTTAATTAAAAAGGCAGCATTCCACTTTCCCTTCGGGTAACAATTTCGATTCACTTAATGATATGACGAGTTTCACCCACGAAATCATCGGAGGAGTTTTAAATTAAAGAGTTTAAATTAAATTTAATTTATCACCTTCAAATCTTTGATCGCAAATTTCCGAGAAACGTTGCTGATATTTTAGAGCGACTGACCGGGGTATTTATTTACTAGCCCTGTGAGGATGGAAGATGAGAACAGACGGCCTATTGACCCAGGGGGGTACTCATTAACTTTCAATACGGGGGGCCCATGCCACTATTTCTTTGCAGACCCCCAAATATTGAGTTTAATGTTTTTGGGACCCCAAATATTGCTATGTATTTTTGGACACCTAAAATGTTTTCTCGGGTTTAGCCATCAGTTTCATGACAATTTACAATTTATAAGCTCTTGGCAGTTGGATGGGTCATTGTAATGAGTCGCACCAAATCGCAAGATTCTTCCTTCAGATTTGTGGACCCCAAATATTGAATTTTGTCCATGTTATAATTCACAGACCCCAAATATTGAATAAACTTAAGATTTCGGACCCAAAATATTGGCATGGACCCCCCCCCCGTATTGAAAGTTAACGAGTACCCCCCCTGGGCCTATTGATTCCTGACCAAAATGGCTTGATGTCGTCAAACAAAGTTTGATGACGACATCGTGATAAATGAATCTTATATTATCTTAGGTTGAAGAGTTATCTTGAATCTAAATGTTTATAGCTAATTCAAAACCCTCCTTGTAGAGGCAAAAGAGGAAGATTTCAGTTTTGAAGAAGAAGAAGAAATGATCCAAGAACTTCAGGTTGAAGAAGATTTCCTCGATAAAACTCTGGCAGAGACGTCTTGCAGCAACACCCAGTACAAGATTTGCAATTATACGCCGAGAACGCCCAGCAATGAATGCTGGCAACAACGCCCAACAGAAGGTCGGCAACAAGATACAATGCGGTATAAAGAAAGCTTTCAATGCATTGGTAGAAATAAACAGCCAGGAAATGAAAGTCATGAGCTGAGCAGCTCAGATAAGACGATCTCAGCCAGGAAGAGCGGAGAGAAGAAGATTTAACAATTGAGGAGTCTACTCGTTCATTACTCGTGTCAAAACCTAAAGATGCGAATGATCTGTTTTCAGCCTCAGCATTATTAGGCAAAAAAGGCCTTTTGCCACGAAGAAGCAAAACCAACGAAGACAAAATAAAAAAAAGCGAAGACAAAATAAAAAAAACAAAACAAGAAAGAGTTGTTTTAAGTCTCGAAAAAGATCAGCATCAAAGAATAATTTTATCATTTCACAAAGTGAAAAATCAGTTCTTTATGATCCGCCATTTGAACATTACAATGCACTGCCGGTGTAATATGCGTTTTGGTCCGATCATGCAAAACGGTCCGTGCACTTTTGCAAAGCAAAGAAGAATTCTAAGAAGAATGTCTATGCAAAACTGTCCGGACACCTTTGCATAGTAAATTGTTCTATGCAAAACAGTCCGGATCGAAACGCATACTGAAGTTTGCGTTTCAACACAGTCCAAAAACTTTGTCGTGTCTGCGATTGTAAAAGGACAGTTTTGCATAGTCAATCTAAGTTATGCAAAACAGTCCGGACAGAAATGGCGGGTGATCGAATGCAGGCACCTAATTGAATTTTGCAAGGCGACGGAATGAGACAAATTAGGCAAGATGAGGCAAAATGTGCCAAAATTTCGGGCGTCATTTCTTTCAGCATATTACTTCTGTTCATTTTTGTTCTATTATCTTTCCTGTAACTATGATGTTAACAACAATCTAAATTTAGGTTAAAGATTTTCTGTTATGCTGATCCTTACTTTTCTGAATAACAATTTATAGTTATAAATCTTTCCTTTCTCTTCGTTAAACTGCATGCTATTGAATTTCATGAAATTTCCTATTTAACTCATATTTATTAACTACACAGTAATGTAATTTTTTATTCAATAAAGCGTATCGTATTTGTATCATCACAGCATAAAATTAAATCATTCTAAATTCTTTACTATTTCTCATATATTTTCCTTATTCCTGCAATGGGCACAATTTAAGCTTCAAATTATTCCTGTTTAAAAATAAAAATATTATTATTATTATTATTCTTATAATTGTTATTGATAAGTTCAATATAATTGTTATATCCCTTGTTTCAAAACGTTTTGATACATTGCGTTTCGAGAGAAACGCTATTGCGTTTCAATGTAGTGAAACTCATTCCTTTTGTATTGGACCCTTTTGCATAGGGGACACTTCTATGGCAAGCGGATGTCACTATAATAAAAAAAAGCACTTTCTCTCGGAAAAACTGGGCTCTTCTACTAAGAAACCCACTTTATCTGGCGAAAAACCCACTTTTTCTGATTAACCCACTTTTTCTAACAGATAAAGTGGGTTATTCTTAAAAACCCATTTTTTCTACAGATAAAGTGAACTTTTCAAGAAAAAGTGGGTTTATCTCAGAAAGAGTAAGTTTGTCAGAAAAAGTGGGTTCTCCTAGAAAAAGTGGTTTTCTTGAAGAAAAAGCGAGTTTTGCTCAGAAAAAGGGGGTCTTTCTCTGATAAAGTTGACGTTTCGCTCAGAAAAACTGGTTTCTCTCAGAAAAAGTGGGTTTTTCCAAGACAAAATTGGTCTCTCTCAGTCAAAGTGGGCTATTCTTTTTTGATACTTTTCACCCGACATTAAAAATGGACTACAAAGGCTACTTCAATGATTTCCTGGGGAAAGCAATTTCCAATGTTGAAGATCATAACACTAGTGTTTCATTAAAACAACGATCAATTTTACACAGCCTATTAAGATCGCTCCTTGGAACGGGAAATATAATTTCCGGCCATACGGTACCCCTGTCCTTATGGAAAACGAGCCATGGGAAAGGGGGAGGGGAAAAAAGCGAGACTAGTAGGACAGGAGGCAAAGAATCAACAGAATAAGCAAGATAAAAATTAATGTCTGCACCTTAAAGCAGGAAACCTTGGACTCTTGGTGCATCGCCTGGTTTTGCCTGCACAATAATTCTATTCATGCCGGAGGTTAGTCGGGGAAATCAGATTTCCGGCCAAAGTACCCAAAGGGTTTACGGCCAATCACCACTAAAAAGCTAGTCTAGTCTTGCTCTATATCTTGCTCGCAACTTGGCTTTCCTTGGAGGAGTCAGTTCTGATTGACTTTCAACAGTACTATTCAAACTGCGCGACATGCACGACTTTCTACTCACCATTTTCAATCCACTCTATTTCATAGTTGTTGTTTTTACTTAATTTCGATAGCGTATTATTTATAGCTTTTTCGGTTAATTTTGGCCTACTATGCATGCCCCATCCCAGCATGGGCTCCCAGTTCAATGGCCCAGGAAATAGTTAGTCCTATCTAAAACATATTTTATGCAGTACGGGTCATTATGCGGCCCTTTTAGTTCTACCATACATTTCTGGTCCACCTGCTTGTTTCTTCTTTCATCTTCTCCTTCCTCCTCCTCTAATCTAGAATCAAGTCTTGGTTCACGCCTATAAATTAGTTCAAAGGGCCAAATGCAGTTTTGTCTTGCTTACTTATTCGGTACGCGAGAAAAGCTGAAGGCAACTGTTCGTCCCAATTATCTTGCTCCTTATTCACTGTCATGCGAAGAAGCGATTTAGCTGTTTTAATGAAGCGTTCACAAAGTCCATCAGTGCGGGGGTGATATGCCGTTGTTTTACGATGCTCGTTGCAAAACATGATTCCAGATTTTGCCTAACAAGGGCGATTGAGTTTTGATCCTTCATCTGGAATCATGACTGTGGGTATTCCGTCTGGAAATAACATCTTCCAGCGATTTAGAAACTGTTTCTGCTGTTTGCTCAGGCATGACCATGGGTTCAGCATGCTTTGTGAAATAGTCAATAGTTTACAAGATGTAAACATGTCGGTGTTTAGTTCTCTTCAAATGAATAATCACACCAACGCCAATCATTTTGAACGGAATAGGCATGACCGATATTTGACTGATTTGCCAACAAGGCCTTCGTATTAATCATTTCTTTGTATAATCTACAAAGTTTTGACGTCATTGCTTAAGTTCTTTGTAGAGTCCTAGCAAACAATAATACTTCTGAATGACCGAAGACGTTTTAACAGTTCCCATACGACCTACCATCTCATGTGCCTGATTTAAAGTTCCTATCTACACAAACTCGAATAATCGAATAAAAAGCGAATCAAAAATTTAATACAGAGTTTTTATGGCCTTGGTCTGTTCCCCCCAACCGTAAGTACCCAACGTACAAATACGTTTACCATTCGTAATTTATAAACAGTGAGACGACCTGAAACGACCTGAAACGAGATGAAATCACCTGAAACGACCTGAAACAACCTGAAACAACCTGAAACGAGCCGTCAAATTTGGAATCGATGCTGAATCGACCTGAGACGACCTGCTATCTTAGCAACGAAGTGCTAAGGTCAAGGGATTTGTATTGTTCTTTACGCATTGTCACATTCTTTTCTTATCACAATAGGAACACGTGTCAGTATCAAAGCGGCCATCCTTTCATCAGACACCTAATTTTCTGCGAAAGACAGTCTATCCGATCCATAAGGGTCATTGGGCATGAGGGTTATGATGATGGGCGGTTTTCCGGGTTTTCGACACTTCGAGAGCAGTTTTACTGAGGGGCATTTCACTCCTCAGAAAGGTGTACGAGATTTTTATGAAAAAAAAGGATCTCCAAGAGACTTTTGTGAAAACAATAGGTTTTCTAGTAAAGTTGTACGAGGTTTTCAAAGAATGAATCGCCCTCGGGTTTTACGGTTTTACCTTCAAAAGTACGGTTTTCAATTTGTGATTTCCGAGGGCAATTCACTCCTTGAAAGTCTCGTACACCTTTGCTGGAAGTCCTATTGTTTTCTCGAAGTCCTTGAAAGTCCTTTAGTTATAATGGAAGTCTCGCACGCCTTTTTGCAGAGTGAAATGCCCCTCGGTGATTTCGGTGTGGTTTAAAAGAGTTTTAACATGTAGGTCTACGCTTCAACTATTTTGGCTAAAAAATGTTTTACGGTTTTCAAACCTCCCCCTATGCCTCCATGATGGAGTTTCAGAACCGAAATGTTGATCTAAAGAATTTGGCGTTAAACACAAAATTCAGAATAAAAACAAAAAGAAAAGGCGAAAAAATTCAGAAAGCCCCTGGTTTTTATTTAAAAAAGGTACTACGCATAAAGCTTATACCGAGGGGCATTATTCACTCCTTGAAAATCTCGTACACCTTTACTGGAAGTCCTATTGTTTTCTTGGAAATCCCTTGAAAGTCCTTTTGTTTTAATGAAAATCTCGTACGCCTTTTTGCAGAGTGAAATGCCCCTCGGCTTATACAGTAATGGGAATTTGTGGGAGAACGACAACAACCAAATATCTTAATTGAAAACAGACTCCTCCTTTTGATAAGGAAATCATATGAAGTCAATCAATTTCAGCTCCAACAGTGATTTTTTTCAACAGATTAAGAACAATACCTTCCCAGAGGGATGGCTGCTTTGATACTGACACGTGTTCCTATTGTGATAAGGAAAGAATGCGACAATGCGTAAAGAACAATACAAATCCCTTGACCTTAACACTTCGTTGCTAAGATAGCAGGTCGTGTCAGGTTGTTTCAGCCTCGATTCCAAATTTGACGGCTCGTTTCAGGTTGTTTCAGGTTGTTTCAGGTCGTTTCAGGTGATTTCATCTCGTTTCAGGTCGTTTCAGGTCGTCTCACTGTTTATAAATTACGTTTACCATTAGGATGTTTGATGTTTCTCAACAAGTGTAATGCTTTATGATCAATGAAAATCGTTTTTTTTCCAAAGACATAAGCATGGAAATATTCCAAAAACGATAGCAAAATATACTTTATGTGTAGTTTTCTAATCTTTTTACAGACAAAGTCTTAGAAACATCAGAGATCACAAATGTTTCACAACGTTGATATCCTTTTGTGTTAAGATGGCACAAGCACCAACATTGTATGCATCAGTATATCAGCTAACATGTGGCCTAGTGGTAGAGTGCTCGCCCATAAATCGAGAGGGCTAAGGCCGAGCCATACCAAAGACTTTAAAAATTGTACTCTTTGCCTCTCTGCTTAGCACGAAAGGGTAGTAATTGGGGGTAAGTAGAGGAGCCTTTGGGTCGTCTCCGACTACGGTCGACCGACCGGCAGTTTATAAAAAACGCTACCAATTAGATTTGGAAATCCTAATACGTGACAAGATATTAATTGGCGCTTAAGTATTTCAAATGATTCGGCCGAATTGTTATTCAATTCAAATGCTATTCCATATGCAATAATTTGCAATAATTTGTTAAGTGGGTTGGCAATGCATTTTAACCATGAAATAACGCCACGGTAACAAGGAAACATACCCATCTCTTTAGTACTTGGTGCTGGATAGTCTCTTCTAGCAGACAGTTTTTCTCATGTATGGAGAAAAACTTTAATTTAAAACCCTACAAGTTTAATAATTTCTGTTTTAAGCCTTCAGTTTTAAATTTTTGATAGCTTCAAGTACTTATTCCAGATTATTTAAACGTTCTTAAGGCTGCGACCAAGTACAAGGAAATCATCTAGGAATACCAGGCATATATTTGGTAGTAAGCCATCAAGTGCTCCGACCATGAGTCTCTGAAAGGTAGGTCATACGTTGAAATTCGAAATGTTTCTGTCCTGGAACTATGAGAGCGGTTTCTTCGTTGTTTACTTCTTCCATTTTAACCTTACGACAACCCGCGGGCAGATCCAGCAAGCGTAGTAAAATATGTCTTTCCAGAAAGTTGGTCAATCAAATCACTGACCTGCGGCAACGGGTAAGCATTTTCTACAGTGACGTCGTTTAGCTGTTGGTTAGTGAGTTAGTTAGTGACACACCATAACACTAATGACAGAAGTCAATGCAAACGCGTCATGTGCCATCCATTTTACGTACTAATACAATGAGGCTAGCCTAAGGCGATTTAGTAGGCGTGATGAAGCCATTATTAACATAGGGGCCCTATGGGCATGTTGGAAGAACGACTCTGGTCAATTACAGCTAATCTTTGTGAAATGATGAAAGAAGTTTGTCGCTATGCACAACAACGATGATAATAATTATGAAGATCATGGTGGTGGTTTTGATAATGATGACGATGATGACGATCGAGGACGATGATGACCATGATGATCATGACGCTGGTTGTGGTGTTGTGGTGGTTGTGGTAGGGGTGGTTGTGGTTTTGATGGTGATAGGATGGTCGTGGTTATGGTTGTGGAGATGGTTGTGGTGATTAAGATAGCGGTGGTCGTGGTGATGGCTGTAGGGGTGGGTGTGGTGGTGGTGCCGTTCCTTTAGATCTTGCCGCAGCCACACCATTAATGATGGTGATGGTAATTATGGTGATGATGATGATGACGATGGTGATTATTATTATTATTATTATCATTATGACGATTTTCATGGTGAGGATGAAAATAATGACGATTTGTATTGAAAACTGTTTTGAAATTGCCGCTCTTTGTCAAGACTCTTTGATCAATGTTTAGAATGCGTGAAATGTCATTTGCCAAACCAAGGTAGCAATTTGCCAGTTCCATAACGTAAACAAGGATGACTCATGCAATCAAGTTTATGTGAGAAGAACGATTGTCACATGACCTTAGATTGGCAAAGGGGCTTGCAGGGGTGCCATTGTGAATGATCAATCGCAAATTCCGCATCAATGGCCATAACAATGGCTCAAATTACATTCTTGGGATGCTTAGTGTTGTTACATTATTTCTATTGTTCAACCGTGGTGTTAAAGAACAAAAATTGTAATTTTTTGTTAAGAACATTCAGAAACTTGAAATAAAGGTCGCGTGATTACTGGTGGCTAAAGTCTAATTTGTTTGTCAGTCTAAAAATGCTCCTGTTGTTCTATTTCCTTTTTTCGTACTTTTCTCATAGATTCAGTGGCGCTTTCCATTGTTAAGTTTGTCAGCAGCTTTGTTGTATGTTATTCTTATTGTTCGTCATGTTAGGTTATTGAGTTAGTCGTTATGTCTAGTCGGTAAGTTTAGACGTGTTTATGTGTTTAACTGTTAGAACGTTAGAATTGTCCAAATCGAAAAAGGAGAAAACTGTCGAAAATTATTTAGGCCGATCGTTTTAATGTAAGAAGAAAAGACGTCTTTGAAGTAAGAAGAACAGAATTTGTTGATCATTGTTACGACTGTTGATGAAATAACATTATTTGACGAGAAATGAAACTTGGTGACTTTATTTTATTGCTGTCTGTCTACTCACGCAGCTTGTAGAAAGTCGGCTTTCTACAGTTGGTTAGTGAGTTAGTTAGTGAGTTAGTGACACTCCACCCCACACCAACATGTTCGAATTCTTCGAACATAATGACACCAAAAACAGGTGGATTAACTACTGGAATAGGGAAGCCGAATCGTTGAATAATGAAACGAACGCTCGAAACGCAACAGGAAATCAATTTGAAATGACTATTCTTCAATCTGATGATGGCCACCACCATGGTGGCCTATGCATTAGTGGTTAAACTGTCACGATACCCCCTTTTCTATCATTCGTTTCGATCTACTTTTCCCTCTACCTAATCCTCTCTTTCATATTCTACCGCCTTTTCCTTTCCCACATGACTAAACTTGTTTTTCTTATTTTTCGCTCGTAACTTTACTTCCACACTTGTTCGATTCTCCTTGTTAGTGATTCTGTATACGTACTTTCTCCCTATTCATGCTTATATTTTACATAGTTGAATTTATCCACCCTTTACTGTTATTCTTAATTCTTATTGGTTAATTTAGTTATTTTGTCAATGTAACTTCTTATTTCAACTCAGTATTTTTGTAGTTGATTTAGATTGGATTTGATTCGATGAGGCGCAGTTTTATAGATAACTGTTTGTTTCAATGTCTCTTACCGCTCGAACTGCCTGCCGTCACAAAACAAAATCACGGTTGGTGTTTGCCAAATTAATGTTTATTCAATTACCTTTGGCTAAACTAAAAGGCCAGGAAAATATACCCTCCGATTTCATTGTTTTTCTAAGTCAATCAAAAGTTATTATGCTATTTTTTGTCCCATTTATCCAATTAGATTTACTTCCTTTTCTTGATTGATCCAATCAAATTCACTTCCCTAGCTCATCGCGCAAAGCAGGGTGGGAGTAGATATAAATACTACCTTTCCCCGGAAACACTTCTTTCCTCAGACAGACTTCAATGGTATACTCCGTGACCAAGAATGAGTAGGACAAGACATGATATGAAACAAGTAGAAAAACTGCAGACTAACAGACGAAAGTCTGGCACATTAGTAGCAAACATGCCCGCGATAAAATAGATATTTAATCTCTACGATATTTAGACTCTTTTTTGGGAAATTGTAAGTATGCGCGCGAAGTTAGCTAACCTTGAGAATAAAATAAATTGTCTAACCTTAGCAAACCTTAGTCAAATAATAGTTCTCTGGAAGTTTTTTCAAGATTGTTATGCAATAACAATAGGTTTGAAATATATATCTAATGAAAACGGTAAATTTTATTTCGCGTTAATTTCAAAGTAATCTCTGATGGCAAGTCCCTCCGAAATACAAATCAATATCAAATCAAACGGTCGATGTCGAGTACAGAATATTTTTAGAAATTTAAAGAAAACAAGTGAAACAGATTCACTGCGATCTGTCCCAACTTTCTCCGGACACCAAATTAAAGGGACTTGAAATTATCTCACCACGAATCCAGAAGAGATCCACCAATCAATGTCAAGCCGACGACAAGATAAGATACGTCTGCATATAAAAACACTAAATCCTAGCTTTACAGGTGAAGGTGAATTTGTGTGTTTAGCAACAGTCAACTCACTAGGAATTCAGAAGTAGATGAACTAGCGAAACCTTGAGCATGACTGACACTGCCAAGTTGGGGCTCAAACCCTTGAGACAATAAGCTAGCTGGATTAGACCACCGCAAAATAGCACCTTCTGGTAGCTCTTACAATGTTCTTAAGTTGGTCAGTTTTGTGTTAAGACAAAATAAATTCCAATATTAACAACAAAAACACAATAAATAAGTGATATAGCCTAAGTGAAATGGGTGAAATATAAATAATTTAGATACATATCATTAAAACTAATTTTAAAATAATTGCAGCATTACCATAGCATTATTGTGCATCCAGTTCTTATCAATTGAATCAAGTAGGAAAGTATTCATGAGTAAAAAGGTTCTTTCTAAAGTACTATAGGTGCTTGTTAATTTTAACAAGATTAAAGATTAAATGAAGATTTTAAACAAGAACTTCAACACACAATACAAAATATTGAATATAAAATAGAATGAAACTAGTATTGCTTAACTTCAATATTCTTTTGATATGCATTTGATTTCTCTCTTGTCTGGACATGGTGTGAAACATCATTCAGATAGTCACCTTTTCTTAACCATTCTTTAGAGGCCTCATCTGGCTTCCAACCAATATTCAAACAGGCCTGAATCTGGAAAATGGTAGCACTTTATATTAACTTAAAGAAAAAATCCCATTGCAAATTGTTTTTTTTTCAGCTTGTTTTACCTCAATGTTTCACCTCAATTGTACAGCTTGGGGCACAGCTTGTGGTCATGATGCTTGATGCTTTAAGCATACCACATATGGCAACTGTAAAACGCAGGTCTGCAGGTCCTGTAAAATGCAGGTCCTGCAGCAAAACAGTGAAAAATCGCTGATGTGAGGGAAATCATAGTTGCCAAAGGGTTTTTGTGAGGCACCCATTTCTTTCCCTCCTGTTGTTTTACACATCATGCGCACCACTTTGTCTGCAATTCTTTTTTCTGAACAATTTTAGATTTTGCTTGCAAAGTTTCTGATGTGCGAATGAAATTCTGACACCACAGACAGAAACATTTAAACTACATAGATAAATAAGTTTAACAACAACCAGATACAATTACTGTCCCCATTATTTGTCACTAAAACAGATATTATAACTTTACAGAAACTAGCACTCAAGATTCTAAAATCTTGATAAAACTTTCGGTACTGTGGCCAATTTTAGTACCAGTAGCTTAGGCAATAAAAATATGCCTATGTGAGGAGAATTGCTGTGCGATATGTACACAAACAGTAAGACTTTGATGGAGGGGCACTTCACTCTTCAAAAAAAGTGTACAAAATTTCTATTAAAACAGAAGGATTTCCAGTGGATTTCAGTGAAAACATTTCAGGGACTGCATTTCAATGGACTTCAAATTAACAATAGAATTGGAAAATAAAAAAGTACAATGCAGAGATACAAATCTCAACTCTTTAACGGAAAAAAAATATTGCATTGTTATTGAGAGCACATTTCGTGGACACACATTGTGCATGGTCATCAAAATGCTTTCAACAGGGGCGTCGCCAAAGGGGGGTACAGGGGGGCGCTGTACCCCCCCAATGTTGCAAACGTCGGCACAAAGAAGGTTTTTTCGGCAAATGATGATATCGGTCTGGAGATTTTCGGCATTTTTCAATAAAATGCGTTGAAGCCCGGTTACATCAAAGTCGACAATAATAGATATTACATTAAATTAGAGCATGATTAGAGTACTAAAACGAGAAAAAATATCATTGAAAATCTGCATCGGTTTCAGTCTCTTCGAAGCTTTTACAGTACCACCCCATGTAATGTCTGTGCAGTACGGTGGGGGATGTGCAGTACGGTGGCGGATGTTCAGTACGGTGGGGGGATACCATGATTGCCGTGGGGAGGCATCTTGCAGTACGGTGGCGGATGTTCAGTACAGTGGGGGGATACCATGATTGCCGTGGCAGATATTCAGTACGGTGGGGGGATACCATGATGACTGTGGGGGGATACCATGATTGCCGTGGGGAGGCATCATGATTGCCGTGGCGGATATTCAGTACGGTGGGGGATACCATGATGACTGTGGGGGGATACCATGATTGCCGTGGGGAGGCATCTTGCAGTACGGTTGCGGATGTTCAGTACGTTTGGGGGATACCATGATTGCCGTGGCGGATATTCAGTACGGTGGGGGATACCATGATGCCTGTGGGGATACCAAGATTGCCGTGGGAGGCATCATGATTGCCGTGGCGGATATTCAGTACGGTGGGGGATATCTCTCAGTATGGTGGGGATGTTCAGTACGGTGGGGTAAAATATGATCTTATCAACTAAATCAAATATTTCTGCTTCAGCAACAATCTTCGAGCCTTTCTCCATTTCAAGCGTTATTCTTAGCTTCTCGAAGCAAATTTGCCCTAGCTTGTGTTATCTTTTTTGGGTTCCCAAATGGTTTTGGCATACATGGCAACATGAACGAATAGCTATCCACTGAATCTACGTTTTTGTAAATTATACTTCGAAAACCAGGTGCAGGACTCTTATACGAAGCCATCACTAAAACTCGTTCGCTTATACCTTGCTCTCACTCAAATGCTTAGAAGTTTGTTCACAGAACACCAACTAACAAAATAATTTAACAACTGCAAGTAAAAGATCACTTACATCTGATTCTAAATATGGGATCTTTTTGTTCAAAATATGCGTAAATTTGACGAATATATTCTAAATGGGAATCAGTCAGTTTCCTTCAATGGCATTTTGTTAAAATCTTGTAAGACGAATATTACAAGTATTTATTATAGTACTTATAAACGCATCCCACAATGTAAAGCTCTTCAAAGAAGACAAATTTGGTGATTGTTATGACAGCCACTATTGGAGAGGTTACCTTGCACAAACGTCTTTGTCACCGAGGTACGCGATCTTGTTTCGTTTTAAAGTTTTCTAAAGCTTGCCAGCAAATAATCGTTAAAATTGCATTTGCCACAGCAAAATTATGCATGAAATGCTGTACATTAATCAGTTAAGGCATCTCTTGTGCATACTAGCCTTTTTATTTGATATTTTGATCTATTCGTCAATCTGCAAAGTAGCCCTTTAGCACTTTGGTAATAAAAAAATTTAACAAGAAAGTTTGAGTATCGAAATCAACCAAAATTTAAGAAACGAAGTACTTGTATCCCACTTGTATCCCATCGAGCTTTGAGAAGCTAAGATTAACGCTTGAAATGTACTGAACATCCCCACCGTACTCAGAGATATCCCCCACCGTACTGAATATCCGCCACGGCAATCATGATTCCTCCCCACGGCAATCTTGGTATCCCCACAGGCATCATGGTATCCCCCACCGTACTGAATATCCGCCATGGCAATCATGGTATCCCCACAGTCATCATGGTATCCCCCACCGTACTGAATATCCGCCACGGCAATCATGATGCCTCCCCACGGCAATCATGGTATCCCCCCACAGTCATCATGGTATCCCCCTACCGTACTGAATATCCCCCACGGCAATCATGGTATCCCCCCACCGTACTGAACATCTGCCACCGTACTGCACATCCCCCACCGTACTGCACAGACATTACATGGGGTGAGTACATACAGTATAAGGATCGATGAAATGAATAAATCAGCCAGAAAACGCAAAAAAAGGAATAAGTTAGATTCTTGAAAAAAAGTTAAGGGTGTCATTTTCTTTAAAATGGATTTGATGTTGATTATCGGAAAAACCAAAAAGAAAAAATGGGTGTGGCTTCAAAGGCCACGCCCTTCTGTCAGCAAATTTTAACTCTGTGCCCCCCTAAAAATTTTTTGTTGCTCCGCCCCTGGCTTTCAAAGATTAAAGCTACTTACATTATATCTTATTCCAAAAAAAAAGTTGGAAACCTTCAATTCATAAATTAGTGGCTGTCCTTTAATATAAGTTCCATGAATGTTAATCGCCACTTCCGCAATTTTCTTCGCGCGAGTGTCCGCCTTCCTGGCATCAACTAGCTTCACATAGAGGATAGAAGGTTCAGGTAAAGGACTATCTGGAACTACATCCCTGAATGTTATTTCACCAGTTATTGTGAGATCTCCAACTTTGCTTTCCTTCTTCGCTGAAGCCATCTGGGTGAATTTGACGTGGCAAAGCCAACAGTCCTTAGTCCTGGTGTTCCTTGTTGTCTTGCATAATGCATTTGCAACAGAGGCTTTCGGCTTTCATGAAACGAAGCAACCACAACAACAAAACGAGACTCCCAGAGATAAACAAGGTCAGCAGGGAATTGAGACCTCTGGCCTCTGGCCTTCAGCATGGGAGAAAATTTTTAAGTGTTAAATTTCCCTAGGACAATCGAAAGATACAGCACCATGTTAACTATACTACCTTCTTTATTGGAAACAACGACTACTAGATACTAAATCTAACTACGACTAGTTCTAATTACTTAATGCAGGAAACTGGGCGTACGGTGCACCGGCCCTTTGTTGCCTGCGGAACTAAATCTTGTACGGTCGGTGATTGAAACCCAAATTGCCAAATTTCCGCCACAGAAAAACGAAGTTTTGACCCCACAATCACCTACCGTACAAGTAGAAGGAAAATTGTTGGAAGAAAAATAGACACACACACACTACTAAAAACCTGAACTATACTAGATCTTCTCCCGGTCCCAAAAATTAAAAAAGAAGTAAAGAAGAATTATAAGCCTTACAAAAACGAGGTAGGAAAAAAAATTGCCCACATCAAATTTCATAAATGCCTAGTGTGCAGCACAGAATCAGTACTCTTAGGCGCCTAACTTCTGGGGGTGGGTCGGAATAGGTGGGGGGTTGGAACTTCAGTCAGGATCTGATTAGCGGGGGGTCGGACTTTGCTTGACAAACTTCGTCAGGAAACTGCTGAAGCACAATACTAGGGGCACTATAGTACTTACTGTATAGGCTAAGGAACTCCAATGTCCTAACCAACATATAGATAATATGTACAAGTGAATTTTCACATCAAGAACATCAGAGTAATTGAAGTGAAAAATATCCACATCAATATCAATGCAAATCGCAAATCTTAATCAGCAGGGAGTCCTAATAAGAGCAAGGGGGGTTGAAATTTTTTCGAGAAATGAATTAGCGGGGGACGGCAATTAGGCACCTAAGAGTAGATAAAATTAAGAGTATCATCAATGAAATGTCGAATCCTGCAAAGCGAGGAATGGTAGCCAAAACATCGAAATATGAAGCACAAGCAACTCTTTGCTATATTGCAATGCTTTCAGAAGAAAAAAGCAGTGGCAAATTGTATGTACGTGATGATGATATTGTTCACATTGATGATTGTAATAGCAATGCAAATCATTTTTCCTATATACATCTTTGTCAATGATGAAGTTTTTCTTAACTTGCACATTAAATTTTTTTGAGACTTATATGGTGAAAATTTTTTGTAGCCCTCCTAAGACACTTTTAAATCTTTTGTGGCCCTCCTTTTTAAAGGCCAAAATTTTTTGCAGCCCCCCATGATTTCCTCCGGCCCCCACCCGGCATTATTAATGACTGGTCCCTTAGTGTCCTCGTTCAGCCAAGCCATACTGTAATAATCAACCCATGAACTTTTAGTCCAAGGGCTGAGCAACCGCCGCTATTAATAAATCGATTACAGGGACTATCTCGTCCAAGAATCGAGCCACCGCCACATGTTGCTTGAACTGCCACATGCAGTTTGAACCTTTAAAACTGCCACACGCAGTTTGAACCTTTAAAACTGCCACATGCAGTTTGCACATTAGTTGCTACCTGCAGTTGAAGCCGTTAAAGCTGCCACAAGCAGCTTGAACCTTACTGCCTTTTGCCGTTACACCTTAGAACTGCCACATGCAGTTTGAATCATTAAACTGCCACATGCAGTTTGGACATTAGTTGTAACTTAAAACTGCCACATGCAGTTTGAACCTTTAACTGCCACATGCAGTTTGAACCTTTAAAATTTCCACATGCAGTTTGAACCTTTAAAACTGCCACATGCAGTTTGAACCTTTAAAACTGTCACATGCAGTTTGAACCTTTAAAACTGCCACATGCAGTTTGGACATTTGTGTAACTTAAAACTGCCACATGCAGTTTGAACCTTTAAACTGCCACATGCAGTTTGGACATTTGTGTAACTTAAAACTACCACATGCAGTTTGGACATTTGTGTAACTTAAAACTGCCACAAGCAGTTTGGACATTTGTGTAACTTAAAACTGCCACATGAAGTTGGAACCTTTAACTGCCACATGCAGTTTGGACATTTGTGTAACTTAAAACTGCCACGTACAGTTTGGACATTTGTGTAACTTCAAACTGCCACATGCAGTTTGGTCATTTGTGTAACTTAAAACTACCACATGCAGTTTGGACATTTGTGTAACTTAAAACTGCCACATGCAGTTTGGACATTTGTGTAACTTAAAACTGCCACGTGCAGTTTGAACCTTTAAACTGCCACATGCAGTTTGGACATTTGTGTAACTTAAAACTGCCACATGCAGTTTGAACCTTTAAACTGCCAAATGCAGTTTGAACCTTTGAACTGCCACATGCAGTTTGGACATTAGATGTAACTTGGCAGTTTTAACCTTTAACTGCCACATGCAGTTTGAACCTTGAAAACTGCCACATGCAGTTTGAACCTTTAAAACTGCCACATGCAATTTGAGCCTTAAATGCTACATGCAGTTTGAGCCTTTAAAACTGCCAAATGCAGTTTGGAAATTAGTTGTAACTCAACACTGCCACGTGCACTTTGCACATTAGTTGTAACTTGGAAGTGCCACAAGCAGTTTGAGCCTTACTGTCTTCGACGTTGAACCTTAAGACCGCCACATGCAGTTTGAACCTAACTGACTTTTGCCGTTCCACCTTGGAGCTGCTACCTGCAGTTGAAACCAACAAAGCTGCCACATGCAGTATGAACCTTACTGCCTTTTGCCTTTCCACCTTAGAGCTGCTACCTGCAGTTGAAACCGTTAAAGCTGCCACATGCAGTTTGAACCTTACAGCCTTTTGCCGTTACACCTTAGAGCTGCTGCCTGCAGTTGAAATCGTTAAAGCTGCTACATGCAGTTTGAACCTTACTGCCTTTTGCCGTTCCACTTTAGAACTGCTACCTGAAGTTGAAACTGTTAAAGCTGCCACATGCAGTTTGAACCTTACAGCCGTTTGCCGTTACACCTTAGAGCTCCTACCTGCAGTTGAAACCGTTAAAGCTGCCACATGCAGTTTGAACCTTACTGCCTTTTGCCGTTCCCCCTTAGAGCTGCTACCTGCAGTTGAAGCCGTTAAAGCTGCCACAAGCAGCTTGAACCTTACTGCCTTTTGCCGTTACACCTTAGAGCTGCTGCTTGCAGTTGAAACCATTAAAGCTGCCAGATGCAGCTTGAACCTTACTGCCTTTTGCCGTTCCACCTTAGAGCTGCTACCTGCATTTGAAACCATTAAAGCTGCCACGTGCAGTTTGAACCTTACTGCCTTTGCCGTTCCACCTTAGAACTGCCACATGCAGTTTGAACCTTACTGCCTTTTGCCGTTCCACCTTAGGGCTGCCACCTGCTGTTTGAACCGTTGAAGCTGCCACATGCATTTTGACCTTACAGCCTTTGCCGCTTCCCTTAGGGCTGCCACCTGCAGTTTGAATCATAAAAGCTGCCACCTGCCGTCTGAACCTTACTGCCTTAATTGCCGTTTAACCTTATGCAGTTTGAACCTTTAAAGCGTCCGCATGCAGTTCGAGCTTTATTGCCTTTTGCCGTTCCACCGTAGAGCTGCCACCAGCAGTTTGAACCATTAAATCCGCCACATGCAGTGTGAACCTTACTGCCTGTGCCGTTTAACCTGAGGATTGACACATGCAGTAGACCCGTAAAACTTTCACCTGCAGTTTGAGCCTTACTGCCTTTGGCCGTTCTGCCTTTGGCCGTTCCACCTTAGGGCTGCCACATGTGCAATTGAACCTTAAAACTGCCACGGACCGTTTGAACCGTTAAAACTTCCACATGCTGTTTGAGCCTTACACCCTTTTGCTGTTCCACCGTAGGGCTGCCACCTGCAGTTTGAACCGTTCACGCTGCCACAAGCCGTGTGAACCATACTGTCGTTTGCCGTTCCCCCTTAGGGCTGCCACTTCATTTTGAACCTTACTCCCTTTTGCTGTTCCACCTAAGGGCTGCCACATGCAGTTTAAGCTTGGAGACTGCAGCATGCAGTTAAACTCTACAAACTACCATACGTCTTAGTTGAACTCTATGAGTGCCACCTGCAGTTTGAACCTGACGATTTCCGCATACCGCATGCACTGTAAAACTGCAAAAGGCGCGAGTGTGAACCTTTGAAAAATTGCCACCTGCCCCTTTAACCTTAAAGCTACTACATGCCTTTTGAGCCTTAAATAAAAAGCAGCCGCCTGCAGTTGAATTTTAGACATATTGTATATAAGCTTGAGCTTCCGGCCAATGTGAATTAAGCCCCCAGAGTTGTTAGAGCCATTATGTATTTATAGTAAAATAGTTAACCACAGATGATCCTAGGCTAGATAACTGGGAAAGCCTTAAGCACGCAGGTTGTATATAAGGGATATATTTGATGAAGCAAGGTCAGAACCATGAAGCATAACTTCCAAACCTATAAATGAGACTCCCTTATACCAGATAAGCACGCGTAAAGGGAAGGCAGCGTAATATTCAATCATAATCACAACAGAAACCAACGCAAGAACTTTTAATCCTTAATAACGCTAATTGGTATGTGATGACCAAACCCAGCACAACTTAAAAACCTAACACAACTTAAGAAACCGCATCAGTAGATACGCTTGTGAAACAACTGAGTCCCTTATTAAAACCGGCCGACAAATGGCTACTAGATGTTCACAACTGCAAAAGACTGGATGTCTTGTGAGGCAAAGTCAATTCACCCTATGACATACTATAGGCGGGAACTGGTATGCCAACGAAAATGCTAAATATTCTGTTTACATTCCAATTAGGCTTAAACCCCGTCTTGCGGGCTGACGAGACATCCAAGCACCCTTGAAGTTGCCACAACCGATCGAGGGCCAGAGGAAAAGTCAAGGAATTATACCAGAGCAAGTGGACGTAATTAATAGAGAGCAATGCATTCTCTCTTTGATACTTTACCAAAAGCTTTAAATTTAATGCAGTTAACCTACTTAATGGGTGTGCCAACATTTTCACTTTTCTTTGACCTTGTGACAAGGGGCCGAAACCACGCTGTAGCATGCCCTGTCACACCTTATCAAGATTTCGGCCAAGGCCAATAATCTCACTCTGCTGATTTCCGTATAACTGTTGTTATCACACTTATTTCGTGAAGCAGAAACTTTCTGCCAGAAGCAACACAGAAACAAGTTCTCTAAGAAACGTTCACTGTCACTACTTCCGAACAATTACCCTTTATTTGCCAAATGCCACCAAAGATTTTTCTAGTCTTTTGTCTCCTTCGCATGAGACGAATACCTGCAAATAATCGTGGCAGCGCCACCGCGGGTGTCTCACCTTTTTTCATAACCTGCCGGGCTTGTGCCCACTCCTCTCCGGGCTTGGGGTCACCCCATGACAAAGGTTGTTAGCGTGTTTGACAGCTTTTTTTACTTCAAGGGTTGGCATCATTTTAACAAAATACCTGTTAGATACTAAAGTGCACAGATGTCGATTTTATGACTAAACATAGAGTGAGACTTTTCAAAAAATTCGCTACCCTTTGGCTATTAATATGTTGTCAGCAGACAGGCAAAATTTCCAACAAATTGTTTTTAACACTGTTTTAAACATTCTATTGAACACGGCTCTAGATTTACATGACTGCTGTTTAGCGCCACGCCGCAAAATTCGTAGATAAAATGCTTGCTCCTTGCCCCACTCTTCTTGAGAGCGAGAAGAGGTGACACAACCAGCGCACACCCCACGCATCCAAATGAGGTAAACTTAGACTCACAGCGCCAGCGAAATTCAAAATAAACGTTTACTGGAAATGAATAGGACTAGAGGCAATATGTTTTACTTTGTAACTGGTAGAATTATTGACGGAAAGTCCAAAAAACTGCACGTAGAATACAAGAAACCCTTAACCCCCGATATAAACACTATCTCTTACAAAGTTACGTTACGTTGTAAGATATAAACGGTAGGTTGGCCTTATAATAAGAAAGAAATACAACATGGAGCATCTCACCGGGGGTTGACTTTTGAGTTTGTGTTCAGAGTCCTTGGAGCCACAGCCAGTCACAACAGCCTTCCATGTCACCGATGATGCTTGGGTTGACTAGATTATGACCAATCATTGCTTATGATCACAGGAAAGAAATAAGCGAATTTGAAGGAAACCAGGATAAACCAGAAGATCGCAAAAAACATAACTTGCTTGTACGCTGTGCTAACAGGAATGAATGTGAACAGACAAATACACAAGATAGTTGGTTACCAAAATACCTAGACGACACCTCATTAGTAATATCACCCAAAAAAGCCCGATTGTCAGTCCATCCGTCGACAGCCAATATTCAATATCCAATATGACTTAACTTATGACCAAGCGCATAAACTGAACGTGCAATTGCATACACGGCAATTCAATGCATGTACTGTATGATGGAACGAATGGAATGGACCATAGAGCATGGAACCTACCTGGACCCTAGAAACCCGATGACCGCCATCTACCACTCGATGAAAATAAGCAATTTTTGAAGTTTGGTGAAGTTCTGAGGCGAACCTGATTTTTAATGGATTATCCGTCGAATTATTTTTCAAAATTAGCTATAAGGCTTCAGCACGGGAGAATTTTAAAAATCGTCTAAGACATTCGCGTTTGCACCCATAACAGTATCTAACTAGCCCTTGCCCCGAGGCGCGCTGCGCGCGCCTCGGCGCGGGATTTTGCGCTTCGCGGGTGGCTTTGGACCTCCGCCTTGCAACGGTTGTTTATGAGCGGGATCATTCCAAAGAATATGAAAAATTAGATTAGGGACACGATTACTGCTAGAAAAGTAGTAAAGTATCAGACAAAACCGTTTCAGTGATGTTTGCCTTGATTAGTTAGTGCTAGTGTAAAAGAATGACTGCACTCTTGCAAACGAACGTGATTGAGATGGTGGTATAGTATGCATGTGAAATGAGTATGGATTGGTTGTATGCAAAAGTGGTTTGGGGAAGTGACGTATGGCATGAATGATTTTGGCTTGGAGACAGCTGTATTTGCGTAGCAGAACTAAGTCTCAGTGACTGTATGCTCGAATGGTTAACCCTAATCCTACCGGGCTTTTTTGATCTAATCCTACCGGGCTTTTTTTGATCTATCACAGCCGGGGGGTGGTTTCCACCCCCCCTCCATAAATTGCTGTCCAATAGAGCTAGAGCAATCAAACTTGGCACAGGCATTGACCAATGTATTAGGAGTAATGTTGGTAAATTGGGCGTCTCCCACTTCTATTATGACGTCATTGTGACATCATAATCAAAACATGCTATCGACGTCGGTCAAAAATCGACCTTCCTTAATATCAATAGAAATCCGGAAATTTCTTTACATTTTGTAGCTAGTAACTATTTTCTATTACCTTGCAAAGAATCAGTCAATTCTGATAAGATTTAATGGTAAAAATAGGCACTTATATGTGGTTTTGGCATGACCGCTTTCCATATAAGGCAATGTCACGTGACCCATTGTTATTATTTTGGGGATTTTTTTGTATCACATTGTAGCTTATACATATAGGCTTAAAGTCAGTCTGGTTTGCAAGCTTACATCCATTACACAACAGAACAGTCATGTCAAGAAAAGCTTGATGCTGACTGGGGTGGATTCCAGTCTAAATGACAGTGGAAATGGGTCCCCAAGGAAACTTTAGTAGGATTAGGGTTAATCGGAGGATGCTTCGAATACAGCAGAAGCAGAGTTTTTGTGAATATTATAATAGGTCATATCCTCTCTATCGTCCATGCAATTTCCACGCAACATTTCAGTACTCGTCGCAACCCTCCACTACACTGATGATAACCCTCCACGATACTCCGCATGCCCACTTTCATGATTATATCCCTCCACGCCACAAATGATAACCCTCCACTGTACTGATGATTACGCTCCACGATACTCCGCGCCCTCCACTTTTATGATGATAACCCTGCGCATCAAGTTGTACGGGGTGTAAATACTCAAACAGTTTTGTAAAGTGTTGTATCAGTGACATTCTTGCAACTGGAAATTGTGAATCTGAACGAAATTTCACCAGATTAAACAAAACGGAAATTATTTTTTTAAAAGCGATATAACTTTAGACGTAATTTTCGAATAAAACTTTGGACTTTAGCCTGCAAGACATCCAAGAGGTTCCGCTAACCTTAACAATAGTGTAGAAATCTTGCTTCCCTTTTACAGAAATTTTTGTGAATAATATCGAAAAAATAAACAAAACAAAAATAAACCATACTCTATTGAGGGGAATCGATCCCCTGACCTCGTTGTTTCCCAACACACGAACTAACATGCCGTGCTAATCAAAATGTGGAGGTGTGAAGGAAAGGGGATTATTCCCGCTGGGAAAACAACAGATCCATTGTTCTTCATGGCACGAAATTCTAGATCAAAGAAGGGTGAGCCCCAATTACCCTAGAAGCGGGAGCACGTTTGAAAAAAATGACTTGCAACTCTACGCCTACCCCACAGGCGGCAACTTGAGGTGTAAGCGCCAGCACCGTAGCTTCTACGGTAAGAGACGAGTTAGCGTGACAAAATGGTTTCATAATCCCCTTACTACTTTAGTATATAAGACTAGCCCTTGCCCGTGTAAGACCACCACCTCATGAGAACCACCGCCTCCGATGAACCCTGCCAATAACAACTTCCACCTAAAAGGCTCTGTGCATTGAGGTGGCTATATTTGCTGTTGATCTAAATCTTGATCTTAATCTTAATGTTAGTCTAGTCTTAATCTTAGTCTTGAACTTAAAAGGAATCTTAATCTTAACTTCTACCTGAATTGGAATGTTAATCTTAATCTTAATCTTAATGTGAGTCTGAATCTGAATCTGAATCTTAATTTTGATCTTAATCTAATTCTTAAGCTTAAGCTGAAGCTTAATCTTAATCTTAGTCTTAGTTAATCTTGAACTCCATCTTAATATTAGTCTTAGTCTGTGTTAGTCTTGGTGTAAGTATCAGTCTTTCATTTTTAAACTTAAACTTGAAGTTATTCCTAATTTGTAAATTGAAGCACATTTTCAAATTAGTCTTAACCTGAACCTTTATGTTAATCCTGATGTAAATCTGAAATAGCATTGAAACTTAAAATTAATGTTAATGTTGTTCTTAATCGCCATATGCAATAATGTCCATCTCAAACTTTATCATCATCTTGAATCATCTTCATACTCTTAGGTGCCAAATAAACGTCCCCTCGGTTTATCAATTTTGAAATTTTTTCCCCATCCCCTGGACCTTATTAGCACCCCCCGTTTATTCATTTTTGAAGAAACAATTGCACTTGCAAAAGGATTAAACTACGTTTATTAAATTTTTCCCACCTCCAGACCTTATTAGGACCCCCCGTTCATTAAATTCGGAAAAAAATCCCCCCCTGTTTATTTGGTACCTAAGAGTATTGGCCTTAATGTTAATATTAGTAAAAGTGAGATTAATCTTAAATGTGAAATAAATTTTAATATTATTTTAAATTCTTAAGCTGCAATAAAACTATAAATTAAAATCAAAGATGAAATTAAAATTGAAATAAAAACGAAATGAAAGTTAGTGTCAAGAGATCAATTGAAAATAAATTTATAATTGAAAAGATATGAGAAAAAATAGATCTAAAGAAGTGAGCCATTCCAAAAAGCCTTCTAGTTTTGTCGAGGTGCCCTTAAGACATCGGAAAGAATTGTAAACTTTTTAAATCACAAAAACAAACACACCAAAAATTTGCCCTTGAGGGGAATTGAACTCCAGCCATTCCGTCGTAGCTCACGAGACACGCCCCCTTCTCGACCGTGCTATCCTGCCTTGTTGCGAATAAGTGATAATTCTCCTACAGAAAACAATTGGGCGATGGTTAAAACAGGCACCAGTGACGCACTTCAAAGATGGGTTGGCCCCAGTTACCCCAGAGACTACAGGAGGCATGGAAAAACGAAGGGGCAATGGCTCGCCTACCCCATGGGCGGCAGGTAGTGGAAAAAGTCCCATCAGGGCAGCCTCGACGGCCCGGGAGGATGAGCTGCCACAAAATCGGTTGCTAGGCACTTACCATTTTAGTATATACAGACTAGCCCTTGCCCGTGTAAGACCACCGCCTCATGAGGACCATTGCCTCCGATGAACTTCGCCAATAAGAGCTGCCACCTAAAATGCACTGTGCATTGAAGTGCCTATTTTTTCTGTTAATCTAAATGTTGATCTAAATCTTAATGTTAGTCTAGTCTTAATTTTAGTCTTCAAGTGAAATGAAATCTTAATCTAAACTTCTACCTGAATGGGAATGTTAACTTTAATGTTAATCTAAATGTTAATCTTGATCTTAATCTGAATCTGTATCTGAATCTAAATGTGAATCTGAATCATAATTCTAATATTAATCTTAATCTGAAGCTTAATCTTAATCTTAGTCTTAGTTAATTTTGAACTCCATCTTAATATTAGTGTTAGTCTTTGTTAGTCTTGGTCTAAGTATCAGTCATTAATTTCTAACTTAAACTTAAAGTTCATTTTCAAATGAGTCTTAATCTGAACCTCTATGGTAATGTTGATGTAAATCTGAAATAATGTTGAAACTTAAAATTAATGGTTAGGTTGTTCTTTATTGCCACATGCAATAATGCCAATGTCGAACTTTATCATCATCTTAATTCATTTTCATACTCTTAGGTGTCAAATAAGCCTCCCCCTTTATTAATTTTGAGTTTTTTCCTCCACCCTCCAGACCTTATTACACCCCATTTATTAATCTTTGAAGAAACAATTTCACTTGTGAAAGGATGAAACTACGTTTATTAATTGTCCCCCAACCCGGGACCTTATAAGGACCCCCCTTGTTTATTAAATTTTCTACAAAAAATTTCCCATCCACCCCTTTATTTGGACCCCCCGTTTATTTGGTACCTAAGAGTATCAGCCTTAATGTTAATATTAGTAAAAGTGA
This sequence comes from Chrysaora quinquecirrha, assembly GCA_014526335.1. Taxonomy (NCBI): domain Eukaryota; kingdom Metazoa; phylum Cnidaria; class Scyphozoa; order Semaeostomeae; family Pelagiidae; genus Chrysaora; species Chrysaora quinquecirrha. The sequence continues at coordinate 632,880 of JACTAT010000368.1, read as the reverse complement.
AATTAATCTTTAATGTGAAATAAATTTTAATATTATTTTAAATTCTTCAGCTGCAATAAAACTTTAAATTAGAATCAAAGATGAAATTAAAATTGAAAGAAAAACCAAATGAACATGAAAGTTAGTGTCGAGAGTTAAATTGGAAATAAATTTGTAATTTAAAAGATATGAGAAAAAATAGATGTAAGATTCGAGTCATTCCAAAAAGCATTCTAGTTTTGTCAAAGTGGCTTTAAAACATTGAAAAGAATTGTAAACTTTTTAAATCACAAAAACAAAAACACCAAAAATTTGCCCTTGAGGGGATTTGAAAGTCATTCCAAAAAGCATTCTAGTTTTGTCAAAGTGGCTTTAAAACATTGAAAAGAATTGTAAACTTTTTAAATCACAAAAACAAAAACACCATAAATTTGCCCTTGAGGGGATTTGTACTCCAGCCATTCTGGGTAGCAGGCGAGCAGTTAACCACTCGGCTACACAGCTGTATTGTTCAGTTGACGATAATCTCCTAGTGGTCCTCATATTCATTGAAGGGAACAACAAAAACATGTTAAAAAATTATGTCTAACGAAATTAAAAATTACACCAAAAGCAAATTGAAGTTACCAGACGTCTCCTTGGCCTTTTGAAAACATTTCCAACACGAAAATAAGAGAAATAAAAAAATTTGAAAGAAAAGATTTTCCCCTTAGGGGAGTCGAACTCACAAATACGCATCACAACTTACGAGACACGCCCCCTTACCGAGCGTGCTAGTGTGCCTTATTGCGCCTTGGTGATAATCCTCGTATGGAGAATAATCGGGCGATGGTTAAAACAGGCACCAATGACGCACATCAAAGAAGGGTTAGCCCCAGTTACCCCAGAGAATTTAGCAAAGACAGAAAAACGAAGGAAACTTGGCTCGCCTACCCCACGGGTGGCAGAATAGTGCGAAAATCGCGTCTCGGAACCTCGCACAGCCTACCCGGACGGACTCTCACAAAATTTTCGCTAATCCGATTCCTATTTTAATATATACAGACTAGCTCTTGCCCGTGTAAGACCACCGCCTCATGAGGACCACCGCCTCTAATGAACTCCGCCAATAAGAGCTTCGACCTAAAAGACACTGTGCATTAAGGTGGCTATATTTTCTGTTAATCAAAATCTTGATCTCAATCTTAATGTTAGTCTAGTCTTAATCTTAGTCTTCAAGTTAAATGGAATCTTAATCTTAACTTCTACCTGAATTGGAATATTAACCTTAATGTTAATCTAAATGTTAATCTTAATATTAATCTTAATCTGAATCTGTATCTGAATCTAAATCTGAATCTAAATCTGAATCTTAATTCTAACCTTAATCTTAAGGTTAATCTTAATCTTTGTCTTAGTTAATCTTGAACTCCATCTTAATATTAGTCTTATAGTCTTTGTTAGTCTTGGTCTAAGTATCAGTATTTCATTTTTGAAATTAAACTGAAAGTTCATTTTGAAATGAGTCTTTATCTGAACCTTGATGTTAATCTTGATGTAAATCTGAAATAACATTGAAACTTGAACTTAATGTTTAGGTTGTTCTTTATCGCCACATGCAATAATGCCAATGTCAAACTTTATCATCATCTTAATTCATCTTCATACTCTTAGATGCCAAATAAACGTCCTCCGGTTTATTAATTTTGAGTTTTTCCCCCAACCACAGGGCCTTAGTAGGACCCCCTTATTTATTAATTTTTGAAGAAACAATTTCACTTGTGATGGGATGAAACTACATTTATTAATTGCCGACATTGATTTGGACCCCCCGTTGGTATACCTAATGGTATTGGCCTTTATGTAAATATTAATAAAATTGAAATTTAATATAATTTATAATTTAAAATAATTTAATATAATTCTAAATTCTTCAGCTACAATAAAACTTTAAATTAAATGAAAGATAAAATGAAAATGAAAATAAAATCCAAATGAACATGAAAGTTAGTGTCAGTGTTGAGAGATAAATTGAAAATAAATTTATAATTGAAAAGATACGAGTAAAAATAGATCCAAAGATCTGAGTCATTCCAAAAAGCCCTCTTGTTTTGTCAAAGTGACTTTTTGTTATTAGAAAAAATTGTAAAATATTTAAATCACAAAAACAAAAAAACCAAAAAATTGCCTTTGAGGGGACTGCCATATTTCTTAGTAGAGGATAATCTCCAGGTGGTCCTAATATTCATAGAAGGGAACAACAAAACACGTTAAAAAATAATGTCATAAACAAACTAAAAAATTATACCCAAAGCAAATTTTAGTTCCCAGACATGTCCTCGGACTTTTGAAAACATTTCCAACACAAAAACGACAGAAATAAATTGAAAGTAAATTTATAATTGAAAAGATATGAGTAAAAATAGATCTAAAGATTTTAGTCATTCCAAAAAGCCTTCTTGTTGTGTCAAAGTGACATTTAGATATTAAAAAAAATTGTAAAATATTTAGATCGCAAAAACAAAAACACCAAAAATTTTTCCTTGGAGGGGACTTGAACTCCGGTCTCCCTGGTTAGCAAGCGAGCATTTTACCCCTCGGCTACACAGCCGTTTGCATAGTGTGCAACAATCTCCTAGTGGTCCTAATATTCATGGAAGGGAAAAACAAAACACGATAAAAAATTATGTCTAACGAACTTAAAAATTACAGCGAAAGCAAATTTTATTTACCAGACGTCTCCTCGGCCTTTTGAAAACATTTCCAACACGAAAATAACAGAAATAAAAAATTCGAAAGGAAAAGATTCGCCCCTAAGGGGAGTCGGACCCCCAACTCTGCATCTCAGCTCACGAGACACGCCTCTTTACCGACCGTGCTACAGTGACTTGCTGCGTTTCAGTGATAATCCTCCTACAGAAAACAATCGGGCAATGGTTAAAACAGGCACCAATGACGCACTTCAAAGAAGGGTTAGCCCCAATTACCCCAGAAGCCAAGGCAGTTTCCAAAAAACGAAAGGGTGATGACACGCCTACCCCACGGTCGGCAGAGCAGTGGAAAAGTCGGAAAAGCGTACCACTTACGACTTCGGAGGAGCGACTCTAACAAAATCGGTTTCAATGGAAATTACCATTTTAATATTAGAGAGACTAGCTCTTGCCCGTCTAAGAGCACCGCCTCGTGAGGACCACCGCCTCATAAGAACCTCCGCCTCAAGAACCTCCGCCTCAAGAACCTCCGCTTCAAGGACCTCCGCCTCAATGACCTCTGCCTCTGCACTTAGTCCCTAGTTTCTAATTTTTAGTATTTGTCCTTGATCCCAGTCCAGGGTCCCTTTTCCTAGTGCCAATCTCAGTTCTGTTCCTCTGTTTTAGTGCAGGGTCCTTAGTCCACAATAATGTTCCTAAGTTTCAAATTAGTCAGTGTACAGCCATTGCCTTTCTCTGTAGTCTGTCCCTTAATCCTGACATAACCAGTTGCCTTCAGTCCCACTCCTTGGTCTTGTTCCTCAGTCTTGTTATGGTTCATGTTTCTTAATCCCGGAATTATTCATAGTGTTCAGTCCCTTGACTTTATCCCGTTTCTTTGTCCTGAAATTTCTCAAGTTACTCATGGTCTTCAGCCCCATTCCTTAGTCCTGTTCCTCAGTCCTGAAGTTACTCATGCTCTTCAGTCCCACTCCTTAGTCCTCTTCCTCAGTCCAGAAGTTACCCATGGTCTTCAGTCCCATTCCTTAGTCCTGTTCCTCAGTCCTGAAATTACTCATGGTCTTCAGTCCTGCTCCTTAGTATTCTTCCTCAGTCCTGAAATTACCCATGGTCTTCAGTCCCATTCCTTAGTCCTGTTCCTAAGTCCTGAAATTACCCATGGTCTTTGGTCCCATTCCTTAGTCCTGTTCCTCAGTCCTGAAATTACTCATGGTCTTCAGTCCCGCTCCTTAGTCCTGTTCCTCAGTCCTGAAATTACCCATGGTCTTCAGTCCCATTCCTTAGTCCTGTTCCTCAGTCCTGAAATTACCCATGGTCTTCAGTCCCATTTCTTAGTCCTGTTCCTCAGTCCGGAAATTACCCATGGTCTTCGGTCCCATTCTTAAGACCTACTCCTCATTCCATAAATTACTCATGGTCTTCAGTCCTATTCTTTAGTCCTGTTCCCCAGTCCTGAAATTACTCATGGTCTTCTGTCCCATTCCTTAGTTCTGTTCCTCAGTTCTGAAATTACTCATGGTCTTCAGTCCCATTCCTTAGTTCTGTTCCTCAGTCCTGAAATTACACATGGTCTTCAGTCCTGTTCCTAATTCCTGTTTCTCAGTCCTGAAAATACGCATGGTCTTCAGTCCCATTCCTTAGTCCTGTTCCTCAGTCCTGACATTACTCATGGTCTTCAGTCCCACTCCTTTATCCTGTTCCTTAGTCCTGAAATCAATCGGTCTTAAGTCCTATTTCTTACCCTGTTACACAGTCCTGAAATTATTCACGGTATTCAGCCCTCTTCCTTAGTTCTGTTCCTCGGCGTGTTTCTAAGCCTGTTGGCTAGTCCATTTTTTTCGTTTTGTGGAAAGTTTTAACTTTCTTGGCGTCCTTGTTTCCTTCCCTCTGAAACGATCCTTGTGAAAAAGCGTAGCAACAAAAAAGATTGAACGCATTCTCCGTCTGATCATGGAGATTCGGTCCTGTGTCAGGAACTCGGGTTTACTGCAGGATACTGTTTGTTTTTTGGTAGTTTAGTAGTCCTGTTTGTCTTTTAGTAGTTTGATAGTCCTGTTTCATCTATGGTTTCATACTGCATAGTCAGATACTGCCATCCAGCCAGCTTATACTTCAGGATCGAATTTGGTTTTGTTGGCTTTCAAATGCGCTCTTCAAAAACTCTTTTAAAAGGGTTTTTGTTTGTTTTCTTTGAATGAAATGCACTTCTGAATAAGCTTTTCAAATCTGGTAATGGCATTTGTTTCCATTGAAAGGGTTGAAAGCATTTGCACAACGGGATTCAAGCCGGTTGACCGAATATTCACGCAAACATGGACTTTGTTTGACGAACTTTGATTGAATAATATTAATACCAAACGAATTTTAAAACTATTCCGAAGCAAGTTTTAGTGATCGAGATGTCTCCCCGTCCTCCGGAAAGCATTTTCAACATGAAAATCAGAGAAATAAAAAATTCTGATCCTCTCCTGAGCGGAATCGATCTCCTGCCTACCACAACCTGCATCACGAAACAGGAGCCCTTACCAACAGAGCTATTTTCACGGGTTTCAGATATCGATAATCCCTTTAGGAAAACAATCGGTTGATTGTTCAAACAGGCACCAATGAAGAACTTCAAAGAAGGGTTAGCCCCAACTACCCCAGAAACACCAGCAGTTGGGGAGAAAACGAATGGCACGCCTACCCCACGGTCGGCAGGGCAAGGCGCAGGTCGGAAAAGCGAACCTGGCGCAACTTCGGAGGAATGAAGGTTACAAAATCGGTTGCCATGGCACTTACCATTTTAATATAGAGAGACTAGCTCTTGCCCGTGTAAGACCACCGCCTCATGAGGACCACCGCCTCTAATGAACTCCGCCAATAAGAGCTTCGACCTAAAAGACACTGTGCATTAAGGTGGCTATATTTTCTGTTAATCAAAATCTTGATCTCAATCTTAATGTTAGTCTAGTCTTAATCTTAGTCTTCAAGTTAAATGGAATCTTAATCTTAACTTCTACCTGAATTGGAATATTAACCTTAATGTTAATCTAAATGTTAATCTTAATCTTAATCTTAATCTGAATCTGTATCTGAATCTAAATCTGAATCTAAATCTGAATCTTAATTCTAACCTTAATCTTAAGGTTAATCTTAATCTTAGTCTTAGTTAATCTTGAACTCCATCTTAATATTAGTCTTATAGTCTTTGTTAGTCTTGGTCTAAGTATCAGTATTTCATTTTGAAATTAAACTGAAAGTTCATTTTGAAATGAGTCGTTATCTGAACCTTGATGTTAATCTTGATGTAAATCTGAAATAACGTTGAAACTGGAACTTAATGTTTAGGTTGTTCTTTATCGCCACATGCAATAATGCCAATGTCAAACTTTATCATCATCTTAATTCATCTTCATACTCTTAGATGCCAAATAAACGTCCTCCAGTTTATTAATTTTGAGTTCCCCCCCCCCCCTATTTATTAATTTTTGAAGAAACAAATTCACTTGTGATAGGATGAAACTACGTTTATTAATTGCCGACATTGATTTGGACCCCCCGTTGGTATACCTAATGGTATTGGCCTTTATGTAAATATTAATAAAATTGAAATTTAATATAATTTATAATTTAAAATAATTTAATATAATTCTAAATTCTTCAGCTACAATAAAACTTTAAATTAAATGAAAGATAAAATGAAAATGAAAATAAAATCCAAATGAACATGAAAGTTAGTGTCAGTGTTGAGAGATAAATTGAAAATAAATTTATAATTGAAAAGATACGAGTAAAAATAGATCCAAAGATCTGAGTCATTCCAAAAAGCCCTCTTGTTTTGTCAAAGTGACTTTTTGTTATTAGAAAAAATTGTAAAATATTTAAATCACAAAAACCAAAAAATCAAAAAATTGCCTTTGAGGGACTGCCATATTTCTTAGTAGAGGATAATCTCCAGGTGGTCCTAATATTCATAGAAGGGAACAACAAAACACGTTAAAAAATAATGTCAAAAACAAACTAAAAAATTATACCCAAAGCAAATTTTAGTTCCCAGACATGTCCTCGGACTTTTGAAAACATTTCCAACACAAAACGACAGAAATAAATTGAAAGTAAATTTATAATTGAAAAGATATGAGTAAAAATAGATCTAAAGATTTTAGTCATTCCAAAAGCCTTCTTGTTGTGTCAAAGTGACATTTAGATATTTAAAAAATTGTAAAATAATTAGATCGCAAAAACAAAAACACCAAAAATTTTTCCTTGAGGGACTTGAACTCCGGTCTCCTGGTTAGCAAGCGAGCATTTTACCCTCGGCTACACAGCCGTTTGCATAGTGTGCAACAATCTCCTAGTGGTCCTAATATTCATGGAAGGGAAAAACAAAACACGATAAAAAATTATGTCTAACGAATTTAAAAATTACAGCGAAAGCAAATTTTAGTTACCAGACGTCTCCTCGGCCTTTTGAAAACATTTCCAACACGAAAATAACAGAAATAAAAAATTCGAAAGGAAAAGATTCGCCCCTAAGGGGAGTCGGACCCCCAACTCTGCATCTCAGCTCACGAGACACGCCTCTTTACCGACCGTGCTACAGTGACTTGCTGCGTTTCAGTGATAATCCTCCTACAGAAAACAATCGGGCAATGGTTAAAACAGGCACCAATGACGCACTTCAAAGAAGGGTTAGCCCCAATTACCCCAGAAGCCAAGGCAGTTTCCAAAAAACGAAAGGGTGATGACACGCCTACCCCACGGTCGGCAGAGCAGTGGAAAAGTCGGAAAAGCGTACCACTTACGACTTCGGAGGAGCGACTCTAACAAAATCGGTTTCAATGGAAATTACCATTTTAATATTAGAGACTAGCTCTTGCCCGTCTAAGAGCACCGCCTCGTGAGGACCACCGCCTCATAAGAACCTCCGCCTCAAGAACCTCCGCCTCAAGAACCTCCGCTTCAAGGACCTCCGCCTCAATGACCTCTGCCTCTGCACTTAGTTCCTAGTTTCTAATTTTTAGTATTTGTCCTTGATCCCAGTCCAGGGTCCCTTTTCCTAGTGCCAATCTCAGTTCTGTTCCTCTGTTTTAGTGCAGGGTCCTTAGTCCACAATAATGTTCCTAAGTTTCAAATTAGTCAGTGTACAGCCATTGCCTTTCTCTGTAGTCTGTCCCTTAATCCTGACATAACCAGTTGCCTTCAGTCCCACTCCTTGGTCTTGTTCCTCAGTCTTGTTATGGTTCATGTTTCTTAATCCCGGAATTATTCATAGTGTTCAGTCCCTTGACTTTATCCCGTTTCTTTGTCCTGAAATTTCTCAAGTTACTCATGGTCTTCAGCCCCATTCCTTAGTCCTGTTCCTCAGTCCTGAAGTTACTCATGCTCTTCAGTCCCACTCCTTAGTCCTCTTCCTCAGTCCAGAAGTTACCCATGGTCTTCAGTCCCATTCCTTAGTCCTGTTCCTCAGTCCTGAAATTACTCATGGTCTTCAGTCCTGCTCCTTAGTATTCTTCCTCAGTCCTGAAATTACCCATGGTCTTCAGTCCCATTCCTTAGTCCTGTTCCTAAGTCCTGAAATTACCCATGGTCTTTGGTCCCATTCCTTAGTCCTGTTCCTCAGTCCTGAAATTACTCATGGTCTTCAGTCCCGCTCCTTAGTCCTGTTCCTCAGTCCTGAAATTACCCATGGTCTTCAGTCCCATTCCTTAGTCCTGTTCCTCAGTCCTGAAATTACCCATGGTCTTCAGTCCCATTTCTTAGTCCTGTTCCTCAGTCCGGAAATTACCCATGGTCTTCGGTCCCATTCTTAAGACCTACTCCTCATTCCATAAATTACTCATGGTCTTCAGTCCTATTCTTTAGTCCTGTTCCCCAGTCCTGAAATTACTCATGGTCTTCTGTTCCATTCCTTAGTTCTGTTCCTCAGTTCTGAAATTACTCATGGTCTTCAGTCCCATTCCTTAGTTCTGTTCCTCAGTCCTGAAATTACACATGGTCTTCAGTCCTGTTCCTAATTCCTGTTTCTCAGTCCTGAAAATACGCATGGTCTTCAGTCCCATTCCTTAGTCCTGTTCCTCAGTCCTGACATTACTCATGGTCTTCAGTCCCACTCCTTTATCCTGTTCCTTAGTCCTGAAATCAATCGGTCTTAAGTCCTATTTCTTACCCTGTTCCACAGTCCTGAAATTATTCACGGTATTCAGCCCTCTTTCTTAGTTCTGTTCCTCGGCGTGTTTCTAAGCCTGTTGGCTAGTCCATTTTTTTCGTTTTGTGGAAAGTTTTAACTTTCTTGGCGTCCTTGTTTCCTTCCCTCTGAAACGATCCTTGTGAAAAAGCGTAGCAACAAAAAAGATTGAACGCATTCTCCGTCTGATCATGGAGATTCGGTCCTGTGTCAGGAACTCAGGTTTACTGCAGGATACTGTTTGTTTTTTGGTAGTTTAGTAGTCCTGTTTGTCTTTTAGTAGTTTGATAGTCCTGTTTCATCTATGGTTTCATACTGCATAGTCAGATACTGCCATCCAGCCAGCTTATACTTCAGGATCGCATTTGGTTTTGTTGGCTTTCAAATGCGCTCTACAAAAACTCTTTTAAAAGGGTTTTTGTTTGTTTTCTTTGAATGAAATGCACTTCTGAATAAGCTTTTCAAATCTGGTAATGGCATTTGTTTCCATTGAAAGGGTTGAAAGCATTTGCACAACGGGATTCAAGCCGGTTGACCGAATATTCACGCAAACATGGACTTTGTTTGAGGAACTTTGATTGAATAATATTAATACCAAACGAATTTTAAAACTATTCCGAAGCAAGTTTTAGTGATCGAGATGTCTCCCCGTCCTCCGGAAAGCATTTTCAACATGAAAATCAGAGAAATAAAAAATTCCGATCCTCTCGTGAGCGGAATCGATCTCCTGCCTACCACAACCTGCATCACGAAACAGGAGCCCTTACCAACAGAGCTATTTTCACGGGTTTCAGATATCGATAATCCCTTTAGGAAAACAATCGGTTGATTGTTCAAACAGGCACCAATGACGAACTTCAAAGAAGGGTTAGCCCCAACTACCCCAGAAACACCAGCAGTTGGGGAGAAAACGAATGGCGATGACACGCCTACCCCACGGTCGGCAGGGCAAGGCGCAGGTTGGAAAAGCGAACCTGGCGCAACTTCGGAGGAATGAAGGTTACAAAATCGGTTGCCATGGCACTTACCATTTTAATATAGAGAGACTAGCTCTTGCCCGTGTAAGACCACCGCCTCATGAGGACCACCGCCTCTAATGAACTCCGCCAATAAGAGCTTCGACCTAAAAGACACTGTGCATTAAGGTGGCTATATTTTCTGTTAATCAAAATCTTGATCTCAATCTTAATGTTAGTCTAGTCTTAATCTTAGTCTTCAAGTTAAATGGAATCTTAATCTTAACTTCTACCTGAATTGGAATATTAACCTTAATGTTAATCTAAATGTTAATCTTAATCTTAATCTTAATCTTAATCTTAATCTGAATCTGTATCTGAATCTAAATCTGAATCTAAATCTGAATCTTAATTCTAACCTTAATCTTAAGGTTAATCTTAATCTTAGTCTTAGTTAATCTTGAACTCCATCTTAATATTAGTCTTATAGTCTTTGTTAGTCTTGGTCTAAGTATCAGTATTTCATTTTTGAAATTAAACTGAAAGTTCATTTTGAAATGAGTCGTTATCTGAACCTTGATGTTAATCTTGATGTAAATCTGAAATAACGTTGAAACTGGAACTTAATGTTTAGGTTGTTCTTTATCGCCACATGCAATAATGCCAATGTCAAACTTTATCATCATCTTAATTCATCTTCATACTCTTAGATGCCAAATAAACGTCCTCCAGTTTATTAATTTTGAGTTCCCCCTATTTATTAATTTTTGAAGAAACAAATTCACTTGTGATAGGATGAAACTACGTTTATTAATTGCGGACATTGATTTGGACCCCCCGTTGGTATACCTAATGGTATTGGCCTTAATGTAAATATAAATAAAATTGAAATTTAGTATAATTTATAATTTAAAATAATTTAATATAATTCTACATTCTTCAGCTACAATAAAACTTTAAATTAAATGAAAGATGAAATGAAAAGGAACATAAAATCCAAATGAACATGAAAGTTAGTGTCAGTGTTGAGAGATAAATTGAAAATAAATTTATAATTGAAAAGATATGAGTAAAAATAGATTTAAAGATTTGAGTCTATCCAAAAAGCCTTCTTGTTTTGTCAAAGTGACTTTTTGTTATTAGAAAAAATTGTAAAATATTTAAATCACAAAAACAAAAACACCAGAAAATTGCCTTTGAGGGGACTGCTATATTTCTCAGTAGAGGATAATCTCCAGGTGGTCCTAATATTCATAGAAGGGAACAACAAAACACGTTAAAAAATAATGTAAAAAACAAAGTAAAAAGTTATACCCAAAGCAAATTTTAGTTCCCAGACATCTCCTCGGACTTTTGAAAACACTTCCAACACAAAAACGACAGAAATAAATTGAAAGTAAATTTATAATTGAAAAGATATGAGTAAAAATAGATCTAAAGATTTCAGTCATTCCAAAAAGCCTTCTTGTTGTGTCAAAGTGACATTTAGATATTAAAAAAAATTGTAAAATATTTAGATTGCAAAAACCAAAACACCAATAGTTTTGCCCAGGAGGGGACTTGAACTCCAGACATTCTGGGTAGCAGGCGAGCAGTTAACCACTCGGCTACATAGCCGTGTTTTTTAACAGATGATAATCTCCTAGTGGTCCTAATATTCATGGAAGGGAAAAACCAAACACGATAAAAAATTATGTCTAACGAACTTAAAACTTAAACCAAAAGCAAATTTTAGTTACCAGACGCCTCCTCGGCCTTTTGAAAACATTTTCAACACGAAAATAACGGAAATAAAAAAATTCGAAAGGAAAAGATTTGCCCCTGAGGGGAGTCGAACTCCCAACTCTGCATCTCAGCTCACGAAAGACGCCGCCTTACCGACCGTGCTACAGTGCCTTGTTGCGATTAAGTGATAATCCTCCTACAGAAAACAATCGGACAATGGTTAAAACAGGCACCAATGATGCACTTCAAAGGAGGGTTAGCCCCAATTACCCCAGAAGCGAAGGCAGTTTGCAAAAAACGAAAGGGTGATGACACGCCTACCCCACTGTCGGCCGGGCGGCGAAAATGTCGGCAAAGCGTACCACATACGAGGTCGGCTGAGCGACTCTTACAAAATCGGTTGCCATGGCACTTACCATTTTAGTATAGAGAGACTAGCCCTTGCCCGTGTAAGACCACCGCCTCATGAGGACCACCGCCTCCGATGAACTCCGCCAATAACAACTTCCACCTAAAAGGCACTGTGCATTGAGGTGGCTATATTTGCTGTTAATCTAAATCTTGATCATAATCTTAATGTTAGTCTTGTGTTAATCTTAGTCTTCAGCTTGAATGGAATCTTAATCTTAACTTCTACCTGAATTGGAATCTTAACCTTAATCTTAATCTAAATGTAAATCTTAATCAGAATCTAAATCTCAATTTTAATCTTAATGTTACTCTTAATCTTAATGTTAATGTTAATCTTAATCTTAGCCTTTGTAAATCTTGAACTCCATCTTAATATTAGTCTTAGTCTGTGTTAGTCTTGGTCTAAGTATCAGTTTTTCATTTCTGAACTAAAACTTAAAGTTATTCTTAATTTGTAAACGGAAGCTCGTTTTCATATCAGTTTTAATCAGAGCCTTCATGTTAATCCTCATGTAAATGTGAAATAACATTGAAACTTACAATTAATGTTAATGTTGTTGTTTATCACCACATGCAAGAAGGTGAGTCTCAAACTTTATCATCAAACTTCATCTTCATACTCTTAGATACCAAATAAACGTCCCCCCGTTTATTAATTTTGAGTTTTTCCCCCACCTGCAGGGCCTTACTAAGACCCCCCATTTATTAATTGTGGAAAAAAAAATTTCACTTGTGAAAGGATGAAACTACGTTTATTAATTTCCCCCCACCCTCAACCTTAATAGGACCCCTGCTTATTAAATGTTCAAAAAAATTTCCCACCCCCTCCCGTTTATTTGCACCCCCCATTTATTTGGAACGTAAGAGTATTGGCCCTAATGTTAATATTAGTAAAAGTGAAATTAATTTAAATTTGAAAAAGAATTTCGATTTTATTATAAATTCTTCAGCTGCAATAAAAACTTTAGATTAAAATCAAAGATGAAATTGAAATAGAAATAAATCCAAATGAAAATGAAAATTAGTGAAATAAATTTAGAATTGAAAAGATTTGACAAAAATAGATCTAAATATTGGAGTCATTCCAAAAAGCTTTCTAGTTTTGTGGAAGTGACTTTTTGACATTAAAAAGAATTGTAAACTATTGAAATCACAAAAACAAAAACACCAAAATTTTGACTTTGAGGGGAATTGAACTCTAGGCATTGGGGGTAGGCGGCAAGAATTTAACCACTGGGCTACACAGCCGTATTCCTTGGTCGACGATAATCTCCTAGTGGTCCTTAATATTCATGGGAGGGAACAACAAAACACGTAAAAAAAATATGTCTAACGAACTTAAAAATTACACCAAAAGCAAATTTTAGTTACAAGACGTCTCCTCAGCCTTTTGAAAACATTTCCAACCCGAAAATAACAGAAATAAAAAAATTCGAAAGGAAAAGATTCGCCTCTAAGGGGAGTCGAACTCCCGACTCTGCATCGCAGCTCACGAGACACGCCGCCTTACCGACCGTGCTACTGTGCGTTGTTGTGATTTAGTGATAATCCTCGTAGTGAGAACAATGGGGCGATGGTTAAAACAGGCACCACTGACGCACTTCAAAGAAGGGTTAGCCCCAATTACCCCAGAGAAGGCAGCAGAGAGGGGAAAAAGAAGGTGCGCTGGCTCCCCTGCCCCACAGGCGGCCTTATCGTGCAAAAACGGCGTGCGAAAACGACTTGCAGGGAGCTCAAAGTTACTGGTACAAAATTCTCGCTAATTCAAAAACCATTTTAATATAAGAGAGATGTTTAAATACACCTACATTTTGATAGAATACATCTGTCCAGAAGATTTGGAGAAGTTCTGACGGAAACTCGATTTTTAATCGATTATCCGTCGATTTTTTTCCAACTTTTAAAGCTTCAGTATGGGACAAAATTTTGAAAAGTTAAAAATCTCTCCCAAAACCTTAAAAATATCTTAAACTCGATGGATATTAGCTATTTGTGAAGTTTGGTGAAGTTCTGAGTCGAATGAGATCTCTTCGAACGTGGAATTACATAACCCGAGACTTCCAAGATAGTTAAAACAACTTGTTTTTCAATTTTTTGAGGTATTATTTCCTATATATCTGTTTTACAGTTCTTATATGAGACCTTAGTTTCTCGAAAGTCTAGTCGAATGTATATTTTGAACGTTCGCTGAATAATCACTTGGAGATAACTTGCCACATCCATCTTCATTGCATCAACTAGCTTCAATACAGGATAGAAGGTTCTGGTAATGGACTATCTGGAACTACATCCCTGAATGTTATTTCACCAGTTATTGCGATATCTCCAACTTCGAATCCCTTCTTCGCTGAAGCCACGTTCTTGGTGAATTTGTCTGCAAGGTAACGCCGGTTTTTCTACAGAGGCTTTCGGCTTGAAACAGAAGCAACAACAACAACAACAAGTTGACCTGGAGTTCGACGAAATGCTTCGAAATCGAAAATTTAATAAATTAAGATTTAATTGATAAATCATAAAAGCCTAAAATAACGGAAACAATATTTTTTGATGTTGATTTCAATTAGCTAAAGGATATAATAAGGCAAATGGAACATTTAGATCTTGACCTGACCATATTTAGAAATCACACTGAAACGTTTGGCAAGAATACACAGTTTGATGAACTAAAAAAGATAGGATGCAGACACCTTCAGAAAAATGACCCTTCATTCTATTTTTAGACCTGGGATTTTTTTAATGAAATGATTATTAATAATAAAAGAGGCCTAGTACCAACCCGCACTAAACGCCTTGCAGCGCATTTCATCTATTCAGTATGGTGTATAAACACTGATGCAATGTTGTATATCATAATGATAATATATTTAACAATACCAGCCCCCTTCACTTCGGACTCAGCATCTAATCTCCCTTGAAAGGGAATTTAGGAGGGATAACTACTATGCTCCGGCACCCCGTGTTTTCGCGTCAAAGAACACGGTCTGAGCAGATTGGTCGTATATGAGAGTCGGTGTATATTAAAGGGAAAATTCCAAAGTTTTAAGTCGGAAATAGAAAGTCTGCACATAGCCAATATTCTATTGACTCTGGTCTGTAGTTACGTATACTGTACTAATAAATTTGAACTCATTCAAAACTTGGTAACAAATAACTCCTTTCAGTGCATCGAAACCAATCACAAGGATTCGCATTTTATGCAGATGACTATATTCGATAACTAGTAGCACTTAGTAGAATTGATCGCCTACTTTGAGTCATTTATGTTCAGATGATTCTGGAAACCGCAAACTATTTTGGAAGATCTTCTGAAAATAACTTTGCACCAATTTCTACTGAGCCAAAATTTCCTCCTCTCTTCACATGAAAATATCTTACATGAGGAATTTTAGAAACTTCTGACAATAACAACCAAATATTTTAAAAGCAAAAATAAAATCAAAGTAAATTTGAACAACGTTTTGTAATGTTGTAGTCAAACATATTTTGGAAGCCCGACGGAGCCGGCTTTTTTGCGAGAAAATCATGGTGTGAATTTTCTATTTTCGAAAATCTTGACGCTACAATGTTCCTGCATTGTTGATCGAAGTCACAACCCTTTTCCCAAGAAACAAGCGCATCATTCCACTTGGCTACACTAACATTCGTTGCTAATGGATGTTTTTGGCAAGCAATTGCATTTTGTTAATGATGGCCACAACAACAACGCTTACGGCAACTTCAAAGTTTACTTCCTAGTATTTGTGGTTTATCTTTTGTTACGTTTTGGCAAGAAAAAGTGCCTATGCGTCTATCTACCTACCTACCTACCTACCTACCTACCTACCTACCTACCTACCTACCTACCTATCTATCTATGCATACATGCATTCAACGAGCACCCTCTTAATATTTCCTTCAGAAATAAAAATGTGGTTATTCTCCTAGTAATAAGCTGGTCGTTGGTCATCTTCTCCTATATATTATATGTGCATGCAATGCTACTGCTTTTTAGGGCAAACAGTCGTTAATTTGCATAACTTACCTATTTCTCTCTCGAGCTTTGATAATAAATTCATTTTTCAAACTTCCTTTAAACATTTTCTTCGACCCAGAGTGGCATCCTGTGTGGTGATTAATTTGTTCTCAGAACAGTTGTTCTCTTGGAATCACCATTTTTTAACTTGACGAGAAATCCGTTGCTTCTTTGAAGAAAGTCAGCATATCTTTCTTTAAATAGCGAAATCCATGAACTTACGTCCACAGCTGGAAAGTTGATCGTAATACGCACATACTATTTTCGTTCAGTTGATACAAACTCATTCTTTTCTCATCCTTTCAAGCAGAAATTGAGACTACAAGGTCTGGACAGAATATTATTCCATAAAACATCCACTATATACTTAAATTTGTTTAGAACATATTAGATTCAAACATATACCAAGAGCGATTTAAAACACGTCCTCACGAGGTCACTGAACGTCCTTCCATAGTTTAGCGTAGTTCATTATTTTTGGGTCACGTTTTTTGTAGCCAATGTAATTTTTTACTCTAACAAAGTAGTTTAACGCATAAATTTCATTGCTTCCTAAGAGTTTTTCAATTATCATAAGTTGGTCGTTTATTGAATACATTTGTTAAGCGTGATCTTTTCGCAATGAGAGGGTTTGTCATAAAGGCGAATCATTAGCTCCAATATACTTCCTTTTACATGCAGCATGTTTACCAAGTACAATTCTTGTGATTTAACCAATAGTATCATAGCTCCGATCAACCGGTAACATAGAATCAAGCTCACTTTGTAAGCCCCTCTAAAGCTGAAATTATCTAATAAGTTCTGTATGTGATGATCTTCGGTCATTTCTCATGAAAACCACCCTATTATTCGGTAACTAACACTGCATGAAAATCTGATAGTTCAGTCTCTATTGTTGCAGTTATAGCAAATTTTGCAGTGTTATTCATGAGGATTAGATCGATGCACGTTGGGCTATCAGATTTGAAACAAGTTTGTTCATTGACAATAGTATCGAGGTTAAGTCATTCATGTTTATATTGCCCACAGTTAAGTTAAAATCTCCAATTACTACAATGTTTTGTTCTTTGACATGGGAATTCCACGTCAATGCACAGTAAATTGATTAAGGGAAAGTTCTTTCACAGGCATATACTCTCTGTTATATGGAAGAATTCCGCTGCCAAAACGGGTCTTTGTCACCTCTGATCGGGGATATATAGCCACAAATTGTCATCAATGACTTGTGGTAAAAATTTCATCAATATATGTATCTAAGATTAAAAATATGGCTATATTTTCAGAAATAAGACATTTTCAAGGGGTCAAGCTTGTTCCTAATCAAGTTTATGTTTAGATGAGCAATTATTATCCCATTCCTACTAGATAGCCTATATTTTTTAGCATACTTTTGGCATCAACGTACTCAGTTTAATGATAAGTATTTACTACCATATCATCACCAGTTAAATAAATTTCAGATCTTAGATTCACTGGAACTATTTCTTTATCATAAAAATCGTCAATATAAATGTCCTTCCAATTAAGCATAAGTCTTTTAAAATTGATATTCTGTTTGAAGCAAACCTACCAACACCAAATTTATTGAGATGCAAACCACCCCGATTCAAATGCTTTTAAGCATCAGCATCAGATGTTCTTTGTTTCATAGAGGCTTTGTAATGTTCTGTTGATATTCAATATTCTCGGCATAAGCTTTCATCTTCTTGTTCAATAATTCCTGATACATAGACTTGATCCGAGTATGTCTTAAGTGTCTTTCCCAGAGCAAATATTTTTCCGCCAACTTTTGTGACGTCTTCTTATGAGATCGCTTGTTCCTGTATGCGAAACAATAGCATCTGGTTTTGTTTGCAAGGATGGAATAGCATGAAATGGTATGTCATCTGTTCTCGACTGGGAGAAAGTCTGTGCAACCTTTTTATTTTTTTTTTGTAATTTTCTCACCCGCCAGCTCTGTAGACTTTTTGTCGTAGAGTCGCCAAGCAATACCGTAGATGTCGTTGAATGTTAGCCTTGTCGGTGAATGTTGTTTCTTATACCGCTAGCGGTTGCCATTTAATCTTTGAGTTGATTGGAGTTTGCGTTTGCTGCTTGATCACCCAGGGTAATGTCTGTGCAGTACAGTGGTGGCTGTGCAGTACACTGGAGGTTGTTCAGTACAGTGGAGGGATAACTTGATGCGTGTGGGGGGATAACATTGAGTACAGTGGAGGCTGTTCAGTACAGCGGAGGGACAACATTGAGTAAAAGTGGAGGTTGTGCAGTACAGCGGAGGGATAACATCAGTACAGTGGAGGGATAACATGATGCATGTGGGGGGATAACATCAGTACAGTAGAGGCTGTTCAGTACTGTGGAGGGATAACATCAGTACAGTGGAGGGATAACATGATGCTTGTGGGGGGATAACATTGAGTACAGTGGAGGCTGTTCAGTACAGCGGAGGGCTAACATCAATACAGTGGAGGCTGTTCAGTACTGTGGATTGTTAACATTATAGCACCATATCGTGCTGCTTTCAGCAAGCTATTTTGTCAAGCATTATGGCGCAATGAGAATCAACGTTGACAAAAACATTATGTCTATAAATTGCTTCAATTAAAAAGAATTACTGTATGAGAAAATTTACAAATAATTGAGGCTCTGCAAAGATAACTGTATTCTAATCCAAAAAGTGTGTGAATGTAGTTACACAACTGAATTGATAAATCACACACTGCCTGAGCAGCCAACCCATTGTTTTCTTGGCATAACTTCAGGCAAGTAAGAAAGAAAAACTCGAAAACTTGAATTGGTTACATTGACCCTGGTGGCATTCTTCTTTAAACTCGATCACTCTTTTTACGCACTTACACGCATTTTCGGTTGCGTTTTCATATCGGAAAATATAAACAATACAAAGCGACAAACAAATTTAAATTCACTGATCTTGAACTTCAAAACTAGAAACAAATACTCATATCAGAACTCACAAGGCTTCCATCACTGTATGTTTAATGCGAATAATCCTATTTTCTTATTTTACCCTTTATATTATTTAAATCAAGCAGGCCTCCTTCATTTCTCAGTCAATAAAACAACACAACAAAATAGCTTGCTGAAAGCAGCACGATGGCGCTATAACCTCCACTGTACTGATGTTATCCCTCCACTGTACTGAACAGCCTCCACTGTACTGATGTTATCCCCCCACAAGCATCATGTTATCGCTCCACTGTACTGATGTTATCCCTCCACAGTACTGAACAGCCTCCACTGTACTGATGTTATCCCTCCGCTGTACTGAACAGCCTCCACTGTACTCAATGTTATCCCCCCACACCCATCATGTTATCCCTCCACTGTACTGAACAGCCTCCACTGTACTCAATGTTATCCCTCCGCTGTACTGAACAGCCTCCACTGTACTGCACAGCCTCCACTGTACTGCACAGACATTACCCCGGGTGTTGATGCTTGAGCCCGAGTTTCTGATAAGATATATCGTTATTTCTTGATTTCTCAGGACATACTTGCTTGGTTAGGAATCTGAGAAGAAACGAAGTTTTTAAGTGGGACATGAAGAACGTTGTACTGTCCCAGACCATGATCCTTTGCGGGATGAAAACGCGTTTGGATGTGAGAAACTGGGATTCGTTGGATGATGGTCCAAGAAGAGAATCTTGAACTAGACGATTTGTATGACCTTAGTAGTTACGTTTTGTGTGTTTTGTTGATAAACAAATATTATAGTCTGAAAGGCGAAAAGAGAAAGCTTTCTTATGTTCATTGTCTCAAGAACTATCCAGACTTACATTATGGCACCTCCGACGTTCTTCACTCATCGTTTCATGTTGTTTTGATTCGTTTTCGTTGATAGCCTAACCAGAAATCTTGCGATGATGGACGTGGATACCCTGGAGATACAGATTATTTGTCGACTCTACTCGCTAGAAGACAGCGTTTTAAGCCGAGTTTGTAAAAGGGTAGCTGTTTCAGAAACTGGCAAGTCAAAACGTCAAGTCATAAAGGAAGTGAGAGCCGCCATAGGAAAAGTCTCAGATGGACAGAATAAGGAGAAAATTTGCAGATTTTCGGAAGATCTTCAGGCAGTGATGAACACTGCAACTGAAGATCAAGATGAAACCCAAATACCCCCACTAGAAGAGACAGATGATGACGAAGCCAATGATGGTGATACTGAGTCAACAAAGATAAAAAAAGTGGTAAAACAGCTGAAGATGAAGAAAGATCTGCAGTCCAAAGTTAATGAGCTGAGCAAAAAAGTGAAAACTGCACAGGCAGGAAGCAGAGACAATGTCAAAGGGGATAGGGTAGGTGGTAATGTCCTTTATAGAAGAGAATTAAAAATCTCTGGTACTATAGGTAACCCTGGAGAGACAAACAAACTCAGTTTTATTTCACTAATACATCAAATTGAGGGTGCTTTGTCAAGGGGTATACTGAAACTGAAGTGAGGAATGCAGTGATCAGAGCAATAAGTCCAGGGATGACCCTTTGCAGTTTCTTGGAATGCACACCTGACATAGCCCTGTCCAAACTTCGAAAGATATTGAGATCTCATTATAGAGAAAAATCATCAACAGAACTCTATAAATCTCTTTCTACTCTTGCTCAAAATCAATCTGAGGATGCCCAGTCTTTCTTATTTCGAGCACTAGAGTTAAGACAGCGCATAGTTTATACTTCTAAGGAAGCTGACTCAAAGATTAAGTATGACCCAACAATGATTCAGAGCCTATTTCTCCATTCAGTTGAAACAGGCCTACGTGATGAGGCCATAAAGCCATAAGATCAAAACTTAGGCCATTCCTCCAAAACCCTGGTGTTCAAGATTAAGAGCTAATTAGTGAAATGAACACTATATCTTTAGAAGAACAGGATGGACAAGCCAAATTTGGCAAGAAACCAAGTAAAATTGTTAGTTGAAAACCTCACTTTGCTGAAACATATCCCTCAAGAAAGTCTGAAACAGACAAGCAACAATCTTTCTGGAAATGAACAGTTTCTAGCTGCTCTGAATGCTTTAAAAACTGGCCTTTTCTGAGTTACAGGTAACTGTTAACGAATTGAAATCAAAACCAGTAGGGGAGGCACAAACGGAAACCAAGCCCCTCAGTCAAAAGCCACGTGACTGTGATGCTTGTCAGAAGAGTGGGAAGACAGAGGAATGTGATCACTGTTTTATTTGCGGTGATTCCTCTCATTTTGCCTGGGGCTGTAGGAAAAGGAACAGTCCAAAAAACGGGAGAGGGCTGCTGTGATAGATGCAGAATGTCTATCACTTTGAGTAGTAAAGATAAGAGAAATCACACGTACGACTCGAATTGAGATTATAAACTGACCGACTAATAATTATTCATACAGAGATTTATATACATAACGGAAATGAAGAATTAACATAAATTAGAATACATTGCGAATACATTATGACAATGCAGTCCTGTTACAGTCTACCCCTTCTACGGAAAAAAATATGAACGAACATTTTTTGTCAAACGTCGACTTCGGGAGGCAGGTAATAGCTATGAAACTATGTAACATAAAGAATAGATGTAAGAGCTCTAAGACTACGATTGTCATTCAGGACTATGGTGTCCGTGCCGAAGTTCATTTGAGTTGCGTGAAAGAAGACTTTGCGTTGTCGCATGGAAATTTTGGCGTCTGTTTTCTGAAGATGGTTATTGCCAAAGATTATTCGTTCTTGAAGAATTTTGATGATTATCATTTCAAACTGAAATGTTCCTTGATTTTGAAACTATAATGGAACCACTATTTTTCCACAGGGACGCAAGTTAGAGCCATTAGGTAAAATTACGTTCGTGGCCGATGAATCAGACCATGTTTATTGGTTGGTTTAATTCTTTCGCAAAATCTAAGGAAATCGCGGATAAGGGAAAGCCGGTTGAGATTGGCATTTGAATCTCTCTATTGCAACAAACAACAGGAAGCGCTAGAAGAACGCTAGCTGGCAGTTGAATTGAATCTTTGATTTCCGACGATGACGAAGTAGTTGAAGAATTTTTCTCTGAGGGAAAACTGAGTTGATCTCGATCAGTCTGAGCCTGAGGAATTTTTGAATTTGAGTTTCTATTCAAGATTTCCACGCATTTGTGTATATTCTTGATTACGAGAAAATGTCAGCGGCCTTTAACGAAAATTGGTTCTGTACATGAGGATAAGCTTTACAGTTCTGTCCTTTGCAAAATAAGCAGATATGTCGGCGATTATAGATACAAGAATCAGACTCACCATTTAGACATTGAGGCTGTTGAAAACGATTGAAATCAAATTTCGTTACCACAGTTTTTCGTGAGAAGCTTTAAACAATCTTTGTTGAAGTGTCCTTTACCTTTGCAGTAGGAGCAATGATACATCTTGATTCGATTTTTCAGCGTTTACTTCTTGAAGAGGTTGCGATAAGAATGAAGAACGATCTTTGTGCGACGATCGAAGTGAAGTGCGAGTACTTCTACTTTGTTTGAAGCTCAGCGGTGGCGATGAAGTAACAGGGATCCAACCTTGCATAAATTAGAATTCTCCATCAATTTTTATGGATGCAGAATGTCTATCACTTTGAGTACTAAAGATAAGAGAAATCACACGTACCACTCGAACTGAGATTATAAACTGACCGACTAATAATTATTCATACAGAAATTTATATACATAACGGAAATGAAGAATTAACATAAATTAGAATACATTGCGAATACATTATGACAATGCAGTCCTGTTACACTGCGGTCTCACAGGGGCCAACCGTAGCTCAAAACACCAAAGAGCCTCAAACATGCCATTTTTGTCAAAAGAAAGAAAATAAGCAAAACAGTTTTGGACATTGTCAAAAGTGTCAAGTTGTTTTTTATTGTGATAAAGCTTGTCAGAAAAAGGACTGGCATCAACGTAAAGTAATTTGTGAAAGTATCTGCACATGCGCAGCAAGAATGAACACAAAAGTGTCAGTAGTCAAGATTGAGATTAGTGACTGAAATGATCAAAATTTCTTTCCAACACATCTGAATGAAAAAGAACAATTTAAAGTTGCTAAATTGATTGGTCATAAATGTATGATTGACTGCATTCTCAAAAATGTCAAAATGCAGGTGTTATTTGATACAGGAGCCCAAGTGTCCATTATCTCTAGCTCAATGTCGCAGCGCCATTTTCCAAAGGTAGACATCAAGAATGTGTCTGAACTTATTGGAAATAAAACAGTTATTGATCTTAAACTTGCAGATGGATCAGGTTTACCATACTTGGGTTATGTACTGTTATCTTTTTGCCTTAACGACCAGGACCACAACCAAATTGAAGTACCTTTACTTGTAACCAATAGCAGTCTTGACAGTTTTATAATTGGTTTTAATGTCCTTGAAGAGCTTATCTTGCGTGATTGTGATCTGTCAAACACTTTCCTTGCTTCACTAAAATCAGCGTTAGGCAGTGTAAGTGATGAAAATGTAGCTGCTTTTGTTAACCTTTAGAGTCCTGAATTTTTTACAGCCATTTTGACGACCCTCAAATTTTACGGATTTAAAGGGTGGAAAAGAACGGAAAACCTATTAAACTATACATTTTCTCAAACCTTATGAAATGTCTGATCAATATATAACGAGGAAGATACATAATTGTTTACATGAGCAAAGAATAATATAATGTTTTTAGCAAATTTGGAAAAATTATCATACCATTCTAGAATCCAGGCACTCAAATCCGTTTTTGAAAATCAGTATCAACATCTTTTATAGAAAAAAAAAACTATTTACTACTATTCTACCATATTTTTTACCGTTTTTCAGTTTTGTAGTTATGAGAGTTTTGAAATCACAATTGATTTCTGTTCGTTCAATGTTGCTCTTCGCCATGTTTGTTGGGCCTAACTGGCCTAGCTTGGCCTAAGCAGCCTTCTTGTACAAGTCTTTATGATGGATAAACCATCTAAAACCAGTATTTTACTTTCAAAAAACACTAATAATGACAAACTGGTGTCATCTAGGGTTTTATTTTCTACATCTATAACGGAAATCTTATCAAACAAGTCTTGCCCTCATGACTGCCTAGGCCAACTGAAGGTAGGTTCCAAAAAGATGTAATATTTCCGAGTTTATTTGAGTTTACTCGTAAAAAAGACCATAATGCACATCTGCAACAGTATTTTAGATAGAATAATATCTTCCAACATAAATTTTCAGATTTTTCATGATTTTAGACAACATTTCATTTTGCACAAGGAAGCCGTGCTACAATGGCTCGACCTCCACGCATTTTGTGAGCTTGTTTTCATTTTATTGCCCTTGACAACCACACACACGTCAATCAGAGTCATTAATAATGGTGATATCAGTGAAATATCCATGGGAATCACCTTACTTTTGCGAGGGGAGGCCAAAATTTGAGGGGATGTCAAATGGGCACAGATCTGTGCCTATCGGACTCTAAAGGTTAACTTGGTCCAAGGAGCTAAACAAGAGAATCCAATAACTGCTAAAACAGCTAAGCAGAAAATAAATATTCCAGGAAATTCATCAGTAAATGTATCATGTCGTATAAACTCTAGGCCGATGCCACAAACTACACCCTATCTGTTTGAGCCTAATGATTTACAATCATCATGGCCTGCTGAATTAACAGTCAATGAGGAGCTTGTTTTAGTTAAACCATCAAAGTCTTATGTATCAGTATGCGTTACAAACCAGAGTAAGCATGACGTAACATTAGCAGGACGTACTGTCATTGGTCGCCTAGAACCAGTTCGTTCTTACACAGAACTTGATGTAAATGAAATAGACTCACCGGTTAGAAACGCTGTTGACATCTTCGCAGTTTCAAGTGAACCTCCACATGATATTGACATTGCTAGCTCAGTTAACTTAGACACGCTTACAAAAGATCAACAAGAGACTGTTCATAAAATGCTAAATGAGAAATCAAGTTTTCTCAGCAAATGAAAGTGACGTAGGAGGTATTCCAGACTTGCAACTCGATATTAATCTGACTGACAATGTACCGGTGCAAAAATCATATCTTAATGTACCCAAACCACTGTTTACAGAAGTCAAAACTATGTGAAAGATCTACTGAATAGGTAATTCATTAAACAGTCCTCGTCACCCTATTCATCACCTGTTGTTTGTGTTGGGAAAAAGCATGGTAGTCTTAGACTTTGTATTGATTATCGAGCGCTCAATCAAAAAACTGTTGCAGATAGGCATCCACTGCCACGAATCCAGCAAACAATAGAGAGCCTTGGAGGTAACTCCTGGTTCACCTTACTTGATATGAATAAAGCCTACCATCAGGGCTACATTGCTGAAGACAGTCGTCATAAGACCGCGTTTATTACGCCCTGGGGACTTTATGAATGGGAAAGAATCCCATTTGGCCTTAAAAATGCACCATCAGCCTTTCAGCGCTTTATGGAGGATTGCTTATCGAGACTGCGTGACCAGATCTGTGTGCCATATTTAGATGACATAATTGTTTTTAGTAAGACCTTCGAAGAACATGTGGAGCATCTGCGTACGGTACTGAGTCGACTGAGTAGCAGAGGAGTGAAGTTGAAAGCAGCGAAGTGCAAGTTCTTCAGTCACGAAGTTTTGTGATCTTGGCCACATCATTTCTGAAGATGGTCATAGACCTGATCTAAGCAACACTAAGGCCATAACATCATTACAGAAAGAACCTCTAAAGAACATTGGTGAGTTGAGAAAATTGCTGGGTCTGCTAAATTATTACCATAGATACATTCCTAATTTTGCATAAATTGCCAAACCTTCTGCGAATTGAACATGTACCACCAGGCCAGCAACAAAGCACAGCAAGACCACAGCCTACAGCAACAAAAGGAGGTCAACTTCCATCGAGCTATGTTATCAAGTGGCAAGACCAGCAGCAAAGAGCATTGGAGACCCTAATCACGGCATTGACATCGCCGCCGATACTAGCATATCCCGATTTCTCGCTTGATTTTGTTGTCCATACAGATGCAAGTAAGGATGGACTCGGGGCAGTATTGTATCAAGAAGACAAGGATCATACATTACGTGTCATTGCTTAATCAGCCCCCTTTCCCTCCTCGAAGAAATGCGACGGAGAAAAACACAATGTTCAGACTGGCAACAGATAATCAAATAATAACATTCTACATATGCAGATACTCACTGCGTCTACATTACTACACATTAAATACGGTACTACATTCATTCTAAATACGGTACTACATTCATTCTAAATACTATATGTGGGCATTGGAAGTGCGAAGTGGCAAGATGCACGCGTAAGGTTGGACAAAATACCGCCGTTGGTAGGTGCGAAGTACCCCTGTGGGCAGGCAATACCAAACCTTGGTAGTATTTGTTGCGTATTTGACGATAGCGTAGCGATACAGAGTGCCGGGTCTCGATCTACTACGGGTGAGGTCAAGAAATCCAGAGAGGGTACACGGATGAAGAGAGGGGGCCGGGTCCCCATTGCATGCATCCATGTCCAACTCTGGTGTGAAACGTTCAATAGTGGTTTAATTGCAGGGCAGTTTAAGCTGTAGTTTGTAACATTTCTGAGTCTTTTCTGGGGAGAGTGCAGTTATATTGCACTTCTTGCCACTAATCACACTTGTGTGATTGCCCCAGAAAGAGGAAGAAATTATGTTTATTAATGTATGTATGTATGCATACTTGATACGATAAATAACTTGAACAGCCTTGCTGGGTTTTTTGGGGGATGCCACAGTTGCGATGCTGCCGCAGCTATTTCAAAGCTGCACCCTGTGAGTAGGTATAGTCAAGCTACTCTGGAGCCTATGTTGATCTTCCAGTAAATGAACAGCAGGGTGTTTCTGTGCAGATATGGTAAAGGTTTGGGAATCAATTGTCTGTTTTAGACAATTAAAGGTATATCTTCATCAACTCTTTGTTGGGAAGGGGAATCTGATCACAAGAGAAACCAAGGATGGAGGGTTGTCTTGTCACCAGGGAATTTGCAGACCCTCACAGACTCTAAAGAATAGTACTAATGCTATATCTATGTCAATTATGTTGACACAGGTGGTTGCTTAAACCCTCATAGCTTGCTCTTGGTGCTGCAGTTATAACGACGCGAAAATTTCCTTTAAATGTTTGTAGGTGCCAGATTTGGCACCATATGTTGCCCCTGGGTAAGCAGGCAGGACATTGAATCTTTAAGCAAGGATAAGCAACTGAAATGTTGTTTTGAACCCCAGGGGAATACCGTGATTCTTTAAAAAGTTTCTGTCATGCGTGCTGTAATCCTAGAACAGAAATCCTCATAGGATAGTCACTTGTAATTTAAATCAAACCTAAGGGGCCACAGAATTATCACATTGTGGGTCATTTTGGTTTTTCCTCTGCCGATAGAAAAGTAGAAAGGACCTGCGTGATCAAGAACACAGTGAGAAAAATCTTTGGCTGGGTCCAATTGATCGACAAGGGAAGCAAGCCAAAACAATTACTCCGAAAAATTTGTTGAGACCACGCCCTTTAGAATGGATAAAATGCCATTGCAGACAAGGATTCTATTACCACGCTCTTTTAGTAACATCAGTATAAATGAATCTTTGCAGAAAAAATTGTGTGTTCATGTAAACCTTGAATTGTATATTTATCTTGATATCTATTACTGCAGTTGTCATATATTTTTTTTTGTTTGTTTATAGATGCAATCATTCATAGACATCCTGTCACTGACAAAACAGACGAATGTCTTGCCTTCCTGCCCCTAAATTGACTGCCTTCCTCTAGTCCCCTTCATGCGCTTGTTGCTTTAATTTGATCGGGTACGAGGCAATTCCGCCGTTTTTATTCAATGGACTCAGAAAGACAGTTATAACTGTCTCCCTCTCTGCAGCACCCCCAGAAAAAGTCCACACTGAGCCCCCCAAGGACACAACCTCTGTGGGATGCCCCACAGCAACTGGGTCCTCTGAAAACAAATTCAGAAGCTCTCTACCTCAACAGCCAAGAATGCGGCCACAAACATCCATCTGAGTCCAAAGCAAGCTAAGAAAAAGGCTTGTATTGAACATATTGACATCCTAATTTCATAACCATGTAATGTGATATTAGCTCTTCATTGATGCCTGGGCACGTATAATCATCGGACTACTGTAGATGGAATCAAATCCTCAGACTTCCAGCATTAATTGAAACTCGAAAATGATACCACGACAAAAATCTGACATTTTCAAATATTTGTAGTAATTTAAAGTCTTAAATTCAAGATCAAGTAAAGCAAAAATCAGATAAAGGATTTTTTTTTTTTTTTTAATTCAAGGTATCTAGGCCAAGTAGGCCTCTAACCTAAATACATACATAATAATTATTCTAATCTGAAATGAATTAGTTTACTCTACTGTGGTTAAAGAACACATACAACGTAAGATGTAAATATAAAATAAAATGATACATAATTACGATTACCTACATTATTTAACTTTCAAAGACTGAAACAATGAAATAAATTAATCAACGTTAATTAAACAAAACTACAGAATCAATAAAGGTTTTGCAATATACTGGTACAAAATATAAATCATTTAAACCTACTCTAGGATACTTGAAGTTTTTCTGTTTTCGTTTTCAAACTTTTCCATATAAAAGATGAAACAAATTGAAGACAATTCAGATCTTCTTGGCTAAGTAGCCAAATAAATTTGTTCCTAACACTTAAATGACTAACTGAGGGATAAAGACGTTCTACTTTATCGAGAAGCTCTGTTCTTTCTTCATTATGAATAATCTACACATTGCTTAAAGCCATTTTGGCTTGACTGGGTCCATTTAACCCATTGGATCGACCCTGGGTCCGTCACTGGTGCTAAATAAACTGGCCTCTACTGTCTGACACCATCTTTTGATTAAAGCTATTAATAAGAACCTTGGGGTTATGAAGAAGTATATGATCTATTGTTCTGGCAGATTTTTAGAATTGTTGATAAAAACTTTAGATGCTCGTTGTTATGACATCCAAATATTTGGGGAAATTATATGATAACTGACCTAATAAACATTGTGGTTTTACAAGCAGTAGAGTATAAAATACATTTTTTTTTTTACCAATTTTTCACCTCAGCAGGTTGCACTCTGATGCTTTGACAAATTAAATTGAGGTGGGGATATTGTTTGCAAAATGTTTAGGCGCAGGGCAGATTTGGTTGGAATGAACTGATGCTGTATACGAACAATGTTACCAGAACACGAGCCTGGACTTTGCCCAGACTTCAAGAACAAAATAAGAATAAACTGAGGTCCCCCAAAAAGCACCCAAAATATCAGCCAAACATTAAACCAAGACAGTCAAAACTGAGCGTAAAAGCCTACAAGTTAAGAGAGGGACAAGCATGCTGTGTTTCTACACAAACCTAGTACCACTTACTATAACAATCTATATGGGTGTGTTTGAAGAAAACTTTGTGAATTCTATCAAACCAGAAATAAAATAAGACTGCCTATCCTATGCTAGATGCATTGATGATACCTTCTGAAGAGAAAGCTAAACGTTAAAGCAAAGCCACAGAAGATTGCAGTCATTTCTCAAAAAGGAGGAGCTGTTTCAGAAGTTCAGAAGTAGAACCTGAAAAATTAGATGCGTCCTTCCGCAGCATCAGCCCCTCCCACACACCAGGTGTCTTCATTTTATATCAAAGTCATGAGGGCATTAAATATCCAGTTAAAATAAGGAACTCTAGGGAACTGTTGATACCACAATCGTATCACAAAAAAGGGGTAAACATTAAGGGACATTTAGGGAAAAGTCTCTGAGCCAGGTTCTAAAAGTGTGCAGACAGCTTAGGCCCACAAGTACAAGGAAAATCGTACGGCTTCCGGGCTTCCTGGTACAGTCAGCTTCTTATTTAGGCCTTGGGATTCAGTTATTCTCTGATGAACACAGAGAAATGAACCTATCTAACTGAAAATACATGTATAGGGTAAAGAAGAGAATAATTAAACGCGAAAGTAGGTATAAAAGGAACGCTCTCACCAATATTTCTGTTTTTGTTGGACCGAGGACTGTTCAGTATGATGCGTAAAGAAAAAGAGGCCTTCCATAGGATATGCCTGGTTTTTGGGTGGATTTTAGGGGTGTAACCTGTTGGTTTATCATTGGCTAGGGGTAGATCACGCCCTTCATTGTTTAGCATAGTTAGTTCAGTTCGGCACATATGATTGGTTAAATACCTTATGATACCACTCACTGTGAACCATGGCAAAGTACGGTATCCAGGCTACAACTACTGCGGCATCTGTGGCATTTTGGATGGCGTAAGGTTGCAGGCAGCATGGAAAAGGGGGGCAGATTAACTACAGTTCAGCCTACGTCAGAACTTTCAAATATTGAGGCAGGTGCACTCTCGAGATTACCAGGTAATTACCAGGAACTCTGCACAGAAGAAACTTCATCAGACACAATCAATGCCATCATAAATGGAATACATGTAGAGCAACAAGGCCTATCAACATGGGTTACTGATGTCAATGCAAGCAATGCTTCAAGTAGCTCAACACCTATCTACAATCAATGTCAGCCACTCAGTGCATAGCAAGTTTTGGAAGCTCAGTTGAATGATTCAGACATTGCACAAGTAATAAAGTTGAAGACAGAGGGAAACAAACCAAACTATGAAGCTACAAAGAAGGAACCAGCTAGTGTTAAGATTCTGCTTCGTGAATGGAACAAACAATATCTCAACCAGGCTGGAATCTTACGTCGTCAATCGGGAAGTTTGATCAGCTTGTTTTACCTTGAAAATATCGCCGCACAGTGCTCACTGAACTCCATAATAACATGGGCCACCTCGGTACAGACAAGGTTTTCAATCTTGTAAGAGCCCGTTTCTATTGGCCACGTATGTATAGTGAAATTGAAGAACACATCACAAAACCACCAAATATCCATACACGTGCACAATTAGAACCAATTACTTCAACTATGCCGTTCGAACTTATATCCATTGATTTTCTCACCAGGAGCGCAGCACCGGGGGATATGAATACATCCTAGTGATTGTAGATAATTTTACCCGTTTTGCACAGGTATACCCAACAAGGAATAAAGAGGCCAAGACTCCCGCAGACAAGTTATTCAATGATTTCTTTCCGCGCAACGGATTTTCAGATACGATTCTGCACGATCAAGGACGAGAATTCTAAAATAAGCTCTTTCGCGAACTGGAAAGGCTTACTGGTATTACTCCTTACCACGCCCTACCACCCTCAGGGGAATGGGCAGACAGAGCGCATGAACCGGACGCTAATCTCTATGCTCAGAACTCTTACTGAACGTGAAATAAGCAGGTGGAAGGAGTCCTTGAATAAAATGTTGCATGCATACAACTGTTCTAACAACTCTGCAACTGGGTACTCGCCATTCTTCCTCATGTTTGGTCGTAAACCAAAATTATCAGTAGACATGTGGTTTGACAGCTCTCAAGATAACAGCAAGTCAAAGGAAAAGTCTGTTAATTCTTGGTTTGAAGCAATAACACAGGCTCGTCAGATAGCTGCTGAAAACTCTGTGAAGTCTCGTAATGCAGCGAAGAGGTTATATGACAAGAGAACTCATCTTGTTTCATTAAATCCTTGTGGTAGAGTTCTTATCCGGAATCTTACTCCACGTGAAGGACCACACAAACTTCGTTGCTACTGGGAGGATCAAGTCCACATTGTCAGTAAGCGCATCGGCGAAAGTCCAGTCTACGTTCTGAAACCAGAAATCGGTGACGGTCGTGTACGCACTCGCACAGAAATATGCTGTTGCCTTGTTAAATGCTGGAACAGCCAACATCAGTTGTGATGACAGAGAGGACCTTCCAAAAGAGAAAACGTCTTCAAAATAACAGACAGCAAGCTGATTCTAGAGGTTCCTCGGATGGTAGGGACTCTAAAACAGATGAAGAAGAAATATTCCTGCCAGTTTTGCCGAATGATGACAGTTCCATAAGTCGACGTAGCTTGTTAAACGTGCCAGTAGTCGCAGAAGAGGAAAGTCGTCGCACTGATATTTCTACACCACGATCAGCACTTTCGCCAACAGCACCGCCTTTTAGCCCAATACTTTCCAATGAGTCATCGCCGGATAGAAATGAACTTGTAAACCAGCGTCCTAAACGAGTTCGCAACCCACCAGTTATGCTGAATTACGACCGTTTTGGATCGCCTTCAAATGTTCAATATGTAAACCCACTACAAATTGCTTTTGGTCATCCGATATACCCAGTGCCAATGTTACCACCTTGGTACCTTTCTGCAATGAGACCTGAACTTGCTTGCTGAATTATTCTACTTTTACTATCAGAAAGTCATTACACTTTACTTCGTATTTACGGATACATGAAGAATACATAGCAGTTGCATATGAGGTTTGTCTTAAGTCATATCAGGCACTGACTGATTACACAAGAAACGATATTAAACGTTTATAATGATTATCTTCGAGATATGGATTGTAGTGTATTGTGAAACAGAGAAGTTGAGAATAGACTTGGAGACTGGCCATCCCCATCTGTTCTAACTAGTTCTGGATATTCGTCGATTCGGAGTTTGAAGTTTTACCGCTGTTCAGGAGAACACTTATGAAACGAGGGGAGTAATGTAAGGATTGAACATACGGGACGTTGGTACTGTCCCAGACCATGATCCTTTGCAGGATGAAAACGCGTTTGGATGTGAGAAACTGGGATTCGTTGGATGATGGTCGAAGAAGAGAATCTTGAACTGGACGATTTGTATTGACCTTAGTAGTTACGATTTGTGTGTTTTGTTGAGAAATATTATAGTCTGAAAGGAGAAAAGAGAAAGCTTTCTTATATTCATTGTCTCAAGAACTATCCAGACTTTCAATAATTTCTTTCCAAGATATTAAAGTTTCGTATGAGAAACATTCCACTGCACCGCTTCTCGGGGAAAAAATTGAAATCGCTTAGACAGCGACAAAGTAGTAAACATTTCTATGATCAAACTGTTGGTTGTGAATGGTGTAAAATATATGCTTCATAAATCTCTTATATCGAATGACTTATACGTACATTTATATTTGGCTCTTTGTAAGGAGAAGTGTTTGTTTTTATTAGAATTTGTTCTCGCTGTCTTTGATTCAAAGATCAGCCCACCTGTTGCGATAACTACATATAGGCCTAGCTATTATTTAAGCTGTGAAACTGCGAAGGTCAACCACACCTTAACAAGTGCTACATGTAGTAGGGTGAAATCTATCTCTATGAAGCGCTGAAATATTTCTTATGATAGGGGGCCTCTCTTCTCGATTAGCCTTGCTACTGAGGGAGTTCCTTATTTAAAGGATTCCCATATGTATACGTATCCCACTGATACTTTTTGCTCTCATTACTTGTATTTTTCCTGTTTTCTAAATTTGTTTGTAATTTTATTAGTATTAATTGTATTAGTACTGTTTTAACTTGTAAAATATTGTATCAGTGAACTGTATGTAGTAGTGGAATTAAAAACCATGAACCTGAACCTGAACATACTTTTCTATTTCAATCTTTCAAGGTGAAGTGTTTTTTTATTAGAGTTCGCTGTCGCTTTCTCTCATTCAAAGATCAGCCGCACCTGTTGCGAGAACTGCAAATAGCTATCATTAAAGCTACGAAACTCACTTTGAAGAATTTATATTATTCAAAGGCGTTACGTCGCACCAGCTGAGATACACGATTGAACGCCTTTGTTGAGTTGAGGAATATGCCCTACATTACATACCTAGACTTTGTTGATTTCAAACAACCTTTCGGTATTTTATTAAGATACAAATTTTGGTTAATTACGAATGGCATTTGAAGAAAACGTACTTTTTAGACTATGATAGAAAATTTTTTGAGGTTTTTTGCTTTACTAACGTCTTTCAATTTCACTAACATAAACAATGATTAAAACTATCAGCGAAATTTCTTTTGCATCCTCCACTGTACTGACGATAACCTTCAACGATACTTTGCATCATCACTGTAGTGATAATAATCTTTCACAATACTTCGTATCCTCCACTGTACTGATGATAACTCTCATCGATACTTTACATCCTCCACTGTACTGATGATAGCCCTCAACGATACTTTGCATCCTCACTGTACAAACAATAATCTTTCACGATACTTCGTATCCTCCACTGTACTGATGATAACTCTCATCGATACTTTACATCCTCCACTGTACTGATGATAACCCTAAAAGAAATTTTGCATCCTCCACTGTACTGATGATAACCCTCAGCGATACTATACATCCTCCACTGTACTGATGATAACACTCAACGATGCTTTGCACCATCTCTGCACGGATGATATCCCTCAACGAAACTTTGCATTCTCCACTGTACTGATAATAACCCTCAACTGCTTTGCATCCTCCACTGTACAAACAATAATCTTTCACGATACTTCGTATCCTCCACTGTACTGATGATAACTCTCATTGACGCTTTGCATCCTCCACTGTACTGATGATAACCCTCAACGATGCATTGCATCCTCCACTGTTCTGATGATAACCTTAAATGAAACTTCGCATTGTCCACCGTACTGGTGATAAATTCATTTTTTCTAACAAATTTGATAGTTGGCGTAAATTAACAACAGCTAGCGGAAGAAAACGTTGCCCACTCTAACTGTAAATAAATAGCTTATTATATTATTGCTATTAAATTACTGATAATAACCTTTAACGATACTTCCCATTCTCCACGGTTCTGACAATAACCCTAGGTTTGCGAGTGTTAAAGAAGTCCTAACCAGTTCAATGGTCCTAACTGTCTTTGATCTGGTATGCGTTGGTAACCCAAAAGCATAAAAAATGCACATCTTGTCAATGAGCTACCCACCAGTATAAAAAAGATATACTTTTAAACTGATACCAAAAAGTATCGGATCTCAAAACAAACTCTTACCCATAATTATAGGATGGATCCTCAAGTTCAAGTGACCACCCTGGGCTATGATAATCACCCATGTTACTTTCGTAACCAACACTGTACTTATGATTACCTTCCACCTTACTTGCACCCTCCACTGTTTAACCGCTTACCCCCAAAATCTCAAAATATGTGTATATTTTATATTACTTCGATTGTCGCGTTGCCTATCGACAACCTTATCCATAGCTTTGAAAAAAGACAATTCAATTTTTTACTTATATAACTGAATGCAGCACATGCTGTTCTTATGAGGGGCAATTGCAAAATGAAATCAAAGAATAGCCACAATGAATTGCTAAACTTTTGCTTCTTCTTTTCTTAGCAGTTCTTAAAATCGAAACCAAATTTAGAGTAAGGTTAATAATTTTTGGAACAAGCTCTGGGGTTACTTTAACTGTGGATTAGTTTTCTTATATTTGCACATGCAAACAGCAAACACATAGATACAAAATCTGAGTTCAAATATTATTTGTTTTTATTAACAAAATATTTATTATAAAACAATGATGCGATCTTTTGATATCAAGAGCCATATTCTATTCTTCTTGTTGGCAAGTTTTTACTGACTCGTTGGAGGCGTTCGATCGTGTGCCTCAGCTAGTGCTATCTATTAATGTTCAATGGCTTTGAACAATGTAAATTGCACCCTACTGCATGTAGCACTTGTTAAGGTGTGGTTGACCCTCGCAGTTTCACAGCTTAAAATAGCTTATGTAGTTATCGCAACAGGTGGGCTGATCTTTGAATCAAAGACAGCGAGAACAAATTCTAATAAAAACAAACACTTCTCCTTACAAAGAGCCAAAATAAATGTACGTATAAGTCATTCGATATAAGAGATTTATGAAGCATATATTTTACACCATTCACAACCAACAGTTTGGTCATAGAAATATTTCCTACAGAACGTATGAAATGTTTCCTACTTTGTCGCTGTCTAAGCGATTTCAATTTCGATTCAATTTCGATTTCGATCAAAAGCGATTTCGATTTCAAAGGAGTGGTAGTGGTACAATGATATGTTTCTCACACGAATCTTCAAAATCTTCGAAACGAAATTAGCTTCGCAAAACCATGTCACAGGATGCTTTGTTCTTGCATTTGGTCTTCATTTCATACTTGAATACTTCGTTTCTTCTCAGATTCCTAATCAAGCAATCATGTCCTGAGAAGTCAAGAAATAACAATATTTATCTTATCAGGAACTCGGGCTCAAGCCATGGCCGTCTAACTTTCAGTGCTTCGAAAACTAAAGCAAAAGAACACCTCTTTTTGCTTGTAAGGACGGATCAGAACAAAAAAGGTACATCTTCAATAGACGTTCCTAGAAATTGAGAATTTTACGATTGTTTTATTAGAAAAGTGAATATTGAAAACATTGAGTTTATACATAGATCCGTAATGAAAGAATGAGAAAGACGATGAAAAATATGACTGCAGGCTATTCAAAATTTGGGCGGCTCAAGTGTGATGTCAGTGTGTGCTAAACGGGTGAATGAGCAGATGTTTACTGTATTCAATAATTAATGCTTGACTAGTCAAAATGGTCCTAATTTTCAAAAATTCCAACAATTTGCCACCAACCCTTTTATCTTTGCATCTATAATATAGCATTTATGCTTTTCTGATTCTAAACTAACGGTTCATTTAGTAGCATTTAGTAGCATTCAGAGCAACGAGCAAGAGCACTTTGAAGATGAGAACCGCCGCAAAAGAAAACAAAATTATCTTTCTGTTGATTCTTGTGATGAATCTTTGCTTTGAAAGTCAGTGTTCGTCTCATGTCGCTGAAATTTGTGGAAGGGGACAAGGTATGCTTCAGTATAAGGAGAGTACAAGACTCTTCTTTGAAGACAAGATTTAACTGTAATGGTAAATTCGGCTGTGGCAATCATTGTAAACTTAAACAAAGTAGGTATTATAAAGTCGACTTAAGTTTCTAAAACTTTTTTAAAACAATTTTTTCGAATTATGTATTTCAAGGGGACAAAGTGCCCGAGTCACCAGAAGAAATCATCAGAGAAACAAAAGCAGAAGAAAATGAAGACAATGCAGGAAAAGGTAAACGCTAAAAATAAAAACTTTCTTAGTATTTCTATGTAGCGATGCAAAGTATCGTACTCACAAATTTTTCTTTATCATTCCTCCAGGGAAGTATTTCTTTCAAGGAGACATAAGACTCACGCCATCACAAAAGAAGAAACTTGCGGAGAAAAAGCAGACTGGAAAGAGAGATGTTCTTTCTTTGCCAAATGCAAAATGGACTGAGCCACAGAATATCAAATACGTACTGGATAACAGTCTTAGTGAGTTTTTTTATTCGACATATTTGTTACAGATTTCCTTAATATTTCAAACTATTTAATACTTATACAATTTTTATAGGATAAATGTGAAATTTAACGTCCATAAAAAGCTTGTATAAAAAGCTTCTCTAAAAAGCTTTTCAGTAGGTATTCGAATTCATTTTTATGTTTGAAGAATTCAAACATTATGCAGAAATGGGCTTTCGGCAAACCGGAAGAAATAGACCTAGATAGATAGATAGATAGAGAGATAGATACCTAGGAATCAGGAATGTGGTAACAAAAGATAGGAATTTCTATTCTCTGTGCACACAATCTAAACAATGATTGAGTTAATTAATTATTTTAATTGCAATTCAAATGCATACAATAAAAACAATCGAAGAGGTCGTTCCGAGTCTTCGAAATTTGGCATGAGTTTGAACAACAAACTCATTAGGAAACCATTAGCCAGCATGCGCTAAAATCTGGAACAAACAGAAAAGCTGGAAACTCGTGGAATGAGTAGGAAAAAACGGAACTGAATGGAACCATTGTAACATGCTGAAACAAAGTGGGAATAACTTGGAATCGGGGGGAACAAATGGGACGAAGTAGAAATAAGTGGGAATAAATGAAAACGAGAGGTGACAAGATGGAA
The DNA here is from genome assembly GCA_014526335.1 of Chrysaora quinquecirrha. Taxonomy (NCBI): domain Eukaryota; kingdom Metazoa; phylum Cnidaria; class Scyphozoa; order Semaeostomeae; family Pelagiidae; genus Chrysaora; species Chrysaora quinquecirrha. Next base: position 595,047 of record JACTAT010000368.1, on the reverse strand, counting down.
CAAACAGGGAATCACTGAAGAAGATGAAGGAACAACTCAGAGAAAAGGAAATTACCGTAAACAAGCGAGAGCAAATTGAAACTAAATGGGGATCAATGACGATTGCCGGGGAAAGCAGGAACAAAGCCTGAAACAGCTAGAATCACAGGGAACAATTGTGGAGATTAATCCACACTGAAAGCTGCAAGCCAATAGGCTTATCTCAGGCTGATCTGCGCTGATCTCATTCTTCAAACATGGCTAATGGGTACCTTTAATTTAGTTTCTAACGATAATCGGAAACTGTGAACGTAAAAGGCAAGTCAGCAACCTCTAAATTGTCGATAAAGGCATTCAGAGATGAGGCCAGTTTTGACTCTGCTGAGAGGCAATTCTAGTTGTTTGCTCCTCTAAACGAAAAACATTTTTGGCCAATAACAGTTTTCATTAGTGGCATTCTTGAATCTGTTGCTGCATTTCGTTCGTAAGATGCGTCAGGAATCCTGAGAGTTTTTGACAAAGAGCTCTTTTATGAGGAGCGAGGCCATTCAGGGATTTAAAAACTATAATTTTGGTCTCTGAATCAATCAGTTCTTTGATTGTTTTCCAACATAGTTGTCTAATTATTGTTGCAGCGTCAGCATCATAACGGTCTCTGGTAACCATTCGGCATACCGGAAAAGCGGGACCTGGGACCCTAAGTGGGACCTTAGACGGGGACCCTAAGTGGGACCCGGGACCCTAGGTGGGACCCTAGACGTGGGACCCTAGGTGGGACCAGGGACCCTAGGTGGGACCTTAGACGTGGGACCCTAGATGGGACCCGGGACCCTATGTGGGACACTAGACGTGGGACCCTAGGTGGGACCTGGGACCCTAGGTGGGGCCTTTGAACAATCGGCACAAATCATTGAACCATCAACAAAAATTTGGAATGATAATCTATTGTGCCAACAGTGTACCCAAAATCGGAGATATAGAGTGAGTTGTTGCACATGACGGACATTAGGTGCAATTGTGGGAAAAGCGAGGAAAAATTCCATGATAGAAGTGTGTGAATCCAAATTTAACGATGAATTCAAAGATAAATAAAAAAAAATTACGTTAAGAAGCTAAACAAGACAAATTTCAAAGTAATTTAATTCCGTTTCAACTATTTCCAGCCTTCTTCGTGTACATATTGGGAAAGTTCCGCAAGTAACAACTTCCAGTAGGCCACCATCAAAATATCAAGTCCAGCCACTAAGTTTGAGATGAAAACCTCTACAATATGCGAATAATACATATGGATAAATCTTTTATAATGTTTTTCTTTCTGTTTTCCACAAATCTTTAATTTTTTCAAAATAAATCCCATATGTTCTCCTACTCTTCCCTCGTTCGTTGTGGTCATCGATTCATCGGTGGCCTAAAGCCTTTGTTGTTTATAACAACTTCGTCAGAACACTGGAACATCGCAGCGTTCTTCGTTCCAAAAATGAATTTTGAAATTTCAACTCAAATTTCAGTTGCCGCATTTGTCATTTCTTTCATTTTCCCTCTCCGAAGCCACATTTTTTAACAGGTTTAGTGCACAAAATCGAGCAATATGCCGGTGGAATCGAGCAAGAGGCCTTAAAATGTAAAAAAATAAACATATATCTGTAAAAGAGCAGGTCTAAACATGGGTTCTAATTTCAATTTTGGAAAAGTCGCGCCAATTAATACAGCTAGTTCTACATAGCCAACTCCCAAAGTTTTGCGGCTTTCTTACAGGGAGTCAGTTGCGCGAAATGCCAACTCCAGGCAATGCTCTGATGAAGGCTTGAAGGCGAAACACAAGAAACACCTTGGCTGTGGAGGAGACCTGTGGCTGGAAAGACCTCGAGTTGGGCGGGCTACTTCATTGCATTGTCAAGTGCAATGGAGTAGTCAACTGCCTTGTTGTCCAGAAAGTCACTTGTTCGAATCCCGGTCAAGGTAATTATAAAATTTGTGATAGCCCACTTATGATGAATAAATATATTGTGTCAGCATATGTCCAGTTCCCTTTTTTATATGCTGACTACAGCCGCCTGGCAAATCATTGCTGGGACCATCATCAAGGAAACCTTTAAACATACTGCAATTTTATAATTAAGTTCATCGCAATTCTTAAGTTTCCTTTTTAGTTGAGGTGTAACCCTCTACGGCCAAGATGTTTTTCCATTATATTGTCATTGTCTATTACCTCTAGTTTTAATGCATCCTTCGTTCCAACATACAAAATAAGTGTTGATGTAATGTAAAATCTAAATAATTCTGATGATGCGTTGCTGTGTACGGCGGATGTCGTGGGCCTTTATCCTATCATCTGCCATGATGAAGGGCTGGAGGGGATGTTGACTTGATGACTTGACAGTAGGCGGAATCCAGGAGTGTCTACAGGTTATTTTGGAGAATAATGTCTTTGAGTTTGGTGGTCAGGTTTATAGACAGACGTTAGGGACGGCGATTGGTACTAAGTTTGCTCCAGCGTATGATAATTTGTTTATGGCTGATATTGAGGGGAAGTTGTTAGAGGGTTCAGTAGATAAGCCTATGGTTTTGTTTAGGTACATTGATGACATATTTTTTATCTGGACTCGCGCCAGTGTAAACTGGACAGCTTCGTGGACTATGTTAATATTTCCATCAGGTTATAAAGTTTACGTCTGAGAGATGAGATCAGTTTTTTGGATGTTAGAGTTTTTCGTAGGGGGCGTGCTTTTGAGACAGACCTCTTCTGCAAAAAAACTGATACCCATCAGTATTTGCATAAGGTGTCGTGTCATTCATGGCACATGAAGAAGGCAATTCCGTATGGCCAGGCGCTCAGGATTCGTAGAATTTGTTCAGATAATGCAAAGTTTGAAAACAGATCGGAGGAGCTGGTTGGTTAGGGTGATGGATAGAGGAATGCTGTTGGATAAGGATCGTGGACGTAATGGGGGTGGGGGACCGTATCCCGTTAGAAATTACATATCATCCAGCCCTTTGCAATATTCATAGTATTTTGAGCAGGCTTCAGCCTATGTTGGAGGCATCTGAGGAGCACAAGAGTGTATTCCTTAGCAAACCAGTTGTAGCTTTTAGACAAGCTAAGAATCTTAAGAAATCGTTGGTTAGGGCTAGGCTAGCTCCTGGAGGGCAGGGGGATCTTTTTAAGGGTTGCTATCGATGTGGCAAAGCTCGTTGTCAGATATGTCAATTTATGAAGGAAGGAGAAAGGTTTTTTTTGTCATGGGAGTGGTAGTGAGTTTAATTCTAGGTGTGGTTGTGATTCCTCGTCAGGATTTTTTTATTTGTTGGGATGCAAGGTCTGTAGTGTACAGTATGTAGGTAGTACATTTAACCCTTTCCGCAATAGGTCTAGTAATTACAAGTCATGGGTAAAAGGTTTGATAGTGGATTATTGGCCCCGTAGGTTATTTCAGAGTTTTTAGGCACTTTTCAGGTCATCATGGTTTTCAGGGGGATATCAGTTTCCAAATTATTGACAGATTGTGTGGAGATTCTAGGGTAAGAGAAGGTTGCTGGCAGTTTAAATTGGATACTTTTGCACCTAGGGGGCTTCATGGCAGACTTGTGGACCCCTAGGCCTGTTATACCCTTCTTGCATTTTTTTCAATTTTTTTTCAATTTTCTGTTCCTTGTTTTTACACACTATACCTTGCTTTCATATGTTTAAGTGTTTAGGGACCTGTTTTTTGTTATTTTGTTCTCTTCTTAACTGCTCCTCTTGATGTATTACGGTTTTCTTAAATTCTCTTGGGACAGGCGGCAAATCGCTCTCAACCTCTACGCTAATTACTCTACTTCCCCTAAAAACTCGTTGTCTTCTGATCCTATTGTCTTTTCCTCCTCGCCCCTCCCCTTTAGATTAATTTGAATTTATTGTATTGTTTTGGGTAGGTTCCCTAATTAGGTTTTTATTTCTTTGTTACCCCATTGTAATCTAGGTATATAAGTAGGCCCCCGCTTATAGTAAAGAACAGTTGGCTGAAGAAGATCAAAAGATCGAAACGTTCAAATATATTTTTGAGTCTATATTTTTGAATCTTGCTAAAATATCTTATATAGATAAAGTAAGGTAGCTTTTTGCCATAGTTGCAGAATAATTGTTTCAGGTTGCTTTTTCAACAGAGGTTGCGAATAAGAATTCATATCGTCGGCTGTTGCATCACGAAAGGCCCTAACTTTAACGTTATATTTATTTTGCAACTCGCCTTAATCAATTTCGTTCTAAACGGAATAGTTCTATTGGCAGAGATGCAAAACCCTGCACACCCACACATCTGGTTTGGACGAAGGTTTGGGGTAAAAAATGAGGAAAGCTTTGTAGGAAAACGACTTTTTAAACTTTTTTGCTACAGCTAATTCAAGTGCGGACAATGAACGAACAAATATCTTGAATTAATAAAAATCATTCAAACTGCATGCGGTTGGTTTAGGCTGAACTTCAAAATTAATCAAAGTAGAGAAATCAAGCTTGCTTGGTAATTGTTATAATAGAAAGAAAATCTATCTTGTCAACCCATTGTAGGTCCCTACAATGCTTCGATGTCCTTCAGCTTGGAAAGTTGAAATTAGTTTATGAATCACCGTCTTAAGACTATGCCTCCCTGATAGCCTAATTACCACCTTTGTAACACTTACGCTAAAACATACAAGCGACCTAGGTAGGTCCCTATGTGCAGGTTTTTGTCTAATTCATGCAAGAGTCTGTCTGGCTGTTTTTCGGCAATTTCATATCATGTTTAAACGAGGAAGCTTGATTAAAAAAAATTCAGGTTTGAAGGGAGGTAAATTACATTTTGCAACTCCCTGGCATCATCTTTGTGTGTTAAGCTTGTTTGTTCGAGGTTATTTGCTCTCTTTTGTTGATCTACATTGCTATTCTTTTGCATTCGGTGGTTGCTGACACTTGTCTTTGCATTCCGTCTCCTTTTATTTAGTTCTTCTCATTCCAAAGCCTTTTTCTACGAGATGCTGCTCGTATCGCTGTCTCCTTTCGACGAGGCATATATTCCACTGATTTTCAAGATTTTCCTTAATTCATTGACTCCATTGTGTTCTGATTGATAAGAAACGGATTATTCAGCAATCGATGTCTGTGGAGAATCCGTTACCATTACTACGGTTTCATCAGTATCACAAACACCATTACATGCATTCTTTTTTAGTTCCATTGTGACGTTTGAGGAGTTGTTTACCACCAAAATCGAAGCATCTTTCACTTTTGATCTTAAATCATAGTTTTCAAGTTTAACAAGATAATTCTCTTCTATTATTACATCAATCTTCTTTCTTAAATCTTCTATGTGCTGTCAGCAGATTACTCAACAGGGGCGGATCCAGCCCTAAATCTGACTGGTGCTCAAAAAGAAAAGGGTGTGGCCGATGGGCGTGGTCAGTTGGTATAATGGGCGTGTCCGAGGGGCGTGGTATTAAAGTTGTTGATTTTTGTGAATGACTAAATAAACAAATCGTTTCCGAGGAAGAAAGAAGAACTCGAATGTTTATTGTTGGGAAGTCAATAGATAGCTATTACAGTTCGTCTTCCTGTACATGCAGAACGGAAAAAATTTAGGCTTGGCCTAATTCAAACAGAAGATTTTGCGTTATCAAAGTTCCCTCAGAACGCTGACACAGACAAGAACATTCCCTGACATGATTAGAGCTTTAACATAGGCCTAACTAACAAATCTATACTTTTTGAATTAGGCCTAACCTAAAATTTCTGTCCGTTCTGTATGTACACGAAGACGAATTTCCAACATAATCATTCGAGTTCTTCTTTCTTCCTCGTAAACGATTTTGACTCGACTTGTGTGAGACATTCACCATCATCAACTTGTCTGAGACATTCACCATCATCAACTTCTACTGTTGTGTTGGTACAAATTCTCTTTTTTTCCCCAATGTCACTGAGAGAGCAGAGAATGACGTTGCATTTTCGAGTGACGTTGAGCACCAGTGAGCCCTGCATTTTGATTGGTTGATTTACCAGCACCAGTGGAAGTGACGTTGAGCACCAGTGCGCCCTGCATTTTGATTGGTTGATTTACCAGCACCAGTGGAAGTGACGTTGAGCACCAGTCAGCCCTGCATTTTGATTGGTTGATTTGCCTGAGCACCAGTGGAAGTGACGTTGAGCACCAGTGGAAGTTCATTTTACTACTATAAAAATGCGGGTCACTGGTGCTCAAGGTTTCAATGACGTATCTCTGTACAAATCAATTCTGTTTTTTCTCGTCATTCTGGCAAAAATGGTCCGCGTTTTTCCGGAATACATTCAAAGTAAACACGTCATTAACTCATTGATAGCGAGACCTTATTTCTATGCGTGAGACAGACAGTGATTCGTTGATGAAATACAAAGAAAATTTAGGCCAATTATGTCAACAAAGAGGAATCAAAGAGGCATGATAAATGCTTTCTTGCTCGAAAAGAACATTTCAACCAAAGAAAATCAGCTGATATCAACAGCAAAAGGAAATAATTTTTTTAAAGGTCATTCTTTAAAAATCTGACTGGTGCTTGAGCACCGGTCGCACCAGTCTGGATCCGCCCCTGGTGTTTCAAAATATTGATTTTCGAAAAATCTTTTTTAAACTATGGAACTGGAAACATTTTTTTCATTTCTTACAAATTATAATAGAAAATTGTAAATATGAATAACTGAGATATGAATTCCAGACATATGACAGTGCTTCTACCATGTCTGGTAAATAAAAGGGAGTTCGACAGATTGTGTCAGAATTAGCTACTGGAACGGAAGATTGTTTATATTCAATGTCTGCCACATAGGATAAACCTGATCATTCAACACGCATCAAAGGCAAGCGTTCTTATCTCGAAAACGCACAGCACCGTTGAGAGTGCCCATGTCTTTTCTTCGGCAAGCAATAAGCCGCACGAAATTCTCTTTAAAAATTGAAAGTTGTTGCTGGTGCAATGCAGCTGAGAAATCTTTCAAAAACATGTTGGAGTGCTCCACCAGAGTCTGTAAAAGCATTCTGGATATCGATTGGAGAAGTAATGACGGCTGTGGAAGAAATTTCTTCATCAGAGAGCTTTGATAATGAGTCAAGAACCAAGGCGAAAGAAAAGGTTGATGTCCTAGAAGCAGCCTTTGAACCGTTCACAGATGCTTTAGACCCAACTAAGAAGCCAACAATTGGGATGTTAGAGAAATTATCCGCTCTCTACCCAAAAGAAGTTCCTTCGCCATAAGCTCTTGCATCTGAGCTGGATCTGGTCTTTCTGTTCTGCAAGAAAGCGTGTGATAAAGATGAGAAAGCTCTTACCATTCGATCAGCAGCACAGATATCTCTAAATTCTTATACCAGGTACAATCTATTCCCCCTGACAGCAAAAGCCTCCATATTATTGTTTTCAGCGCCACCAAGAGTTTGCAAAAGCGAAAGATCATTCAGCCGATTGAAATTGCTGAAGAACTATCTAAGAAATCGCATGTCCAATGACAGACTAGATGAGCTTATGATTTTGTATTGCGAAAGGGACATAACTGACGATTTGGACATGTCAGAGCCAGTCTGTGGGTCACTGCTAAGTCACGCAGAATCACTTTTAAGATATAAAAACGTTTTTAAAACTCTTAAGAAAAAAGAAATTTTTCATTCATAGTTCCGCCGTTCCCTGAGGAGGTATTTGTCGAATTGATGGAGTCTGCTACCAGGTCGGTAGAGTTCAGCTTCAACAATGAGATGTACTGACAAAGGGACGGAGTCGCCATGAGGAGCCCATTGGGACCAGCGCTAGCAAACATCTTTGTTGGTTTCTACGAAGGTAACTTTTCGGCGCCACATCAAAACCTCCGGTTTATTTTCGATATGTTGATGACACTTTCGCCATTTTCAAAAGAGTCCGATTGTAACGTTTTCCTCCAAAAACTCTGTATCGGATAAGGCTTCCGTTTACACACGAAAAGTGATCCGATACAATTTTTGTACAATTATCCGTACACATTTTGTACCTGATAGGAAAGAGGATCAATCTTGCACCTGTTCGGATAAAAAAGTAATTCGCTACAGTGTAAACGCTTCTATCCGATACACTTTTTGATGCTGATTCGCAAAGAGGCCATTTTCTATTCACGTCGAGGCTAAATTTTCCCGCACAAATTTTATCTGGTTGCTTGTTGAGTCGTGGAGTTACAAACATCATTCTTGAGAAATGATTTTGACAATGAAAAATAATGTGCATTTTTATCATTCTCGTTCTTGGATTTATTTGGATTTTACTGTCTCCAAGTCATTGCCAGCAGCAGCTTTACTTGTCTTGGATTCAAGAACTAGACTATACTCGAAGCAAGAGAGATAGGCCTATCTCCTCTTTCGTCCATGCAAAGTTTTTTTCTTCTTCAGCATTGTTATTCGTATAACTTGAAGGTTTTTTATTTGCTTTTGCCATTATCCTTTGTTATTTTTATCTTCTGCCAAATCACAATCGTTACTTTCTGGCGCCAAAAACGTTAGGCCTTATTGTTGTTGTAGGATGAGATGTAAAACTGCGCATGCTTGATTTGGCGAACAAAAACTGATCCGGTACAGTGTAAACGGAACTGCAAAGAGAACATGTTTTCATACTGGGAACACTTTTTGTAGCGGATCAAAAAGTGATCCGATACAGTGTAAACGGGGCCTTAATGCCTTGCATCCGTCTCTAAAATTTACTTTCAAAAAGTGGCAAAACAACTCTTTGCCGTTTCTCGACGTTTTTGTTGAAAACACTGCTACTGGATTTCTCACCAGTATATATAGGAAACCAACCTTTAGCGGCCTCTATACACGGTGGGATTCCTTTAGTCCAAAACAGAGAAAAATTAACCTCATCAACACGCTAGTTCATCGGGCACTTATGATTTGCTCTAAATCTCGGCCCCGGGGGGGTACTTCAATATAAAAACCAGGGAGCGCCGAAGGCGCGGGAGGGGAAACGACCACAGTATTGCGCGTCCGAACTTTGATGCGCATACGATCGAGGCTTATCTTGGATTTCAAATTTTTATGGGTTCCGATGGAGTTTAAAGGGCGGCAGTGCTGAAGAAGAAAGATAGCTAAAATCAAGATATTAGTACCCGGTAAGTTGTATTTTCTACCATATAATTCTTCCTCACTCTTTTCCCCTTGATTTGATTACATTTGAGAGCAACCGGAAAAAACTTGCATGAAAAAGGCGACTGTTTAATTTTTGTAGTGGGCCTAAATCTAAGAGCTTATCAGTACTTCATCAGTGGGGGCATTCAATTTTCTCAAAACTAAAATCAACCTAGTAATTTTTTTCATCATATTCATGCGCTCCAAACATCTAGGAAACTAGTTCTAAGAAATCTTTTTAACATATTATAACATATCAGAGATATTGCTTCAAACGTTCAGATAAGTTGTGAGCAGCAAAAATTGAGCAATTAATCAAGCGATGAACGAAGTGAAAAAAGTTTGAAACGAAAAAGATGTCATCACATTTTATCAGCTGGGAGACCATGTTTAATTTGCAAGTTAGTAAAAGTTTGCATTTTGGCAAGTAAAAAATGTTTAGAAAAATTATATGGCTGATCCAAAAATCTTTTTGTGAAGCATTTTTCGCATGAAACTATTGTTGCCTCAAGAAATTATCAGATTAGGCAATATTGCTGATTAGGAAGACTGAACACATTAAAGATGTTGAAAACAGTTGTGTTTCTCTTTACCTTTCCCTTTATCAAAACCTTAACCATTTTCAAAATATTAAACGTTTTTTTTTTTCAATAGCTAACCATCCCATGCATTCAAGAACTGGTATGTTATATCACATCATAGGATTTCAGGGAAGTATATGGTGATTAATGTATAATTCCAAAACGGCTGAACCAAGATAGTGGAGTATTTTTTCTGCCTTCAACACCAACTGTGTGGTGGTAGCCGAAATATGACTGCCTATTCTTATACTTATACTTATAACATCAATGGCATCTTATCCTATCAAATCAACTGATATGAAAGAAGTTTGATACTAGTAATTTAGTTTTATCTTATTGTGTAGCTATGTATCTAAAAACGAGTTCGAAATTGTTGATTATCTATAAATGTTGATAATAAGATATTATTGTGTTGTTTTAAAATCGAGAGTCTGAACTCTTTCTTTCTTTTATCCAATAAAAGGAAGGGTTTATTCAATATTGGTATCAATCCTGCCCTGCAGTCTATGTAGTTTTGAAATTGAGTGAAAGTCCATAATAGTTGGAGGGTTTCGGTTTCTTTTTTGATTTAGTCCAAAGCCGAATTCAATGAAGACTGCTCTTTTCCATTCATTCCAGACAGGATACGGTTCATTGAGCAATGCAGGCTGCTACTTCTCCTGTTTTTATTTCAAACAAACACAGCAAGAGCGTATGCCAAAATAAAGCATTGCAGATTAAAAACGTTTTCCATATATCCACCAAACCAAGGCTGTCTTCGTTCACGTTCGCAGCTTTCTCGGATTTCCGCCCTTCTTTCCTTGGTCGTTTCTAGCCTCGTTTTCGATTAGCGCATCAAAGCTCGGACGCGCAATACTGTGGTCGTTTCCCCTCCCGCGCCTTCGGCGCTCCCTGATAAAAACATACTGGACGTGCCGCTCATATGGATGGGTTTTTTCGACTGAAATTCTCTACACATGGGTCTGATATTCTGCTCGATTCTGGTTGATGGGTTGGTATTTTAGGATTTTCTTACTAATAGGTCCCATAATGATTTACCGCAAAGTGGCTGACAACCTTTCTACTGTGTTTTTTGCTTTCGAAACGATGAATTAGCAGCAACAACAGAGCTCGGTCACATTGATCGCAAAGAATCGCCGTCAGATTCGATTTTGCGAGACTTTTCGTGAATTCTAGCACTGTAAAAGGGTTTTAAAATCAACCAAATTCATACACAAAGGCTTGAAATTTCCCGATTTTCATGCAAATGGGTCAGAAATCCTTGAAAATCTTATCATACAAATGGGTCCTTTTGTCAAAGTCCAGATTCACGTCTAATCATGGACACATTGAAGTACCCCCCCCCCCCCCGGGATCTCGGCTTGATTCGGAATTGGATAAAATACGGTCTATTCTCATTGAAAACGATTACCCTGAGGACGTCATTTTGGATTGTTTCCGCAAGAAGATTGCAAGTTTTTCGGCTGATGAAAAGTATGGTCCGCAAAAGTGCCTGTTTACCTAAAAATGCCTTGGATAGGAAACGTCTCATTGCGATTCGAAAGTCAAATTAAAAAGGCCATTACTAAGTGCTTCGCTGCTGCCAACCCTCGGTTAGTTTTTGGCACTCGGAAAGTTCTACCATCCATTCAAAAGGATTGCGTACCTACCACACAAAAAAGTTTGGTCATTTAAGAATTCTCTTGCGGTGTGATGCCAGGTACGTAGATCGTACTTCCAAGAGATTAGGTGATAGGATAAAGCAACATGTCCCTACTTATATTCGTCTGCATAATTTTCGGCAAAGAGAGCAACCACCCCGTGGGTCTAAGCAACAACCTAGTCTCAAACATGATTCGGCCATAAGACAACATCTACTCGATAACCCAATTTGTGGGGAAAATTAAAGCGAGGATTTTTTCAGAATCATTGGCAAAGCAAGATCTTTGTTTCACTTAGAGGTTTTGGAGTCTGTCTACATCAAAACCAAAAGACCGGTTCTGTGTAGACAGAAGAGTTCGTTTTCTCACTTGCACTCTTCAAATAATTTTACTGGTCTTCCCGCTGTATCCGACCAGCTGATTGGTGTTAAAACACAATGCCAATTCAGCTTTTCGTTCTTTCTGATTGGTAAATTTCGAGCTGCATCAGGGTATAAATTCCCCCTTAGTCTATTGTTTCGGTTTGTTTCTGACGTTCATACTCTGATGAGTGTCAGACGAAAAAAGCTTTCAAGTATTCCCGAAAATGATTCTGCTGCTCATCGCAATTTTGAAGTTACGTTTTCATCGAATTTCTCATTTATTCAATTTTCAGGACTTTAATGGGAAACGAGAAATTTTGGGCAAAATTTATTGACACCCCCCCCCCTCAATATTTCAAGTATAAATACGCTCCTGATTTGACTGTCGAAAGATGCAAAACATGTTGTTGTATAATCTTGCCAAGTTTCATGACCTTTTGGCTTAACACAAATATTTATTTAAGCTTGATCGTGCGCAACCACAAACCCAAAAATTCCGAACAACCATTACATTTGGCCATGCCCCTCAGAGCTGTTGAACCTTCTGTCTAACATAACAAATTAGCATTATGGCAGGTGTTCTGTCATCATCGGAGCACGTTTGGCGAATGTACACAGGCCCAAATTGCAAGTAATCAAAATCTCAGTCCACGGTTGGGGTTTGGTGAAGAAAAACGCGGTTTTCTCCCCCACCAAACCACCAACCGGTGGCCAAATTGACAGAACACAGTTCAGCAAACACAATGTAAAAAGAAATTAATTCAAAAAGTACACTTGCAAGGAGCATAAAACATGAGAAGGCAATAAATCAAGTGCACTATTCATAAATCGGGAAAATACCCTACCAATAGTAGCCGCAAACCAGACATACCGGCCAAGATATTCAGCTACTCAGAAAAGGTGCGAGGTCAAGCAGCACACAAAATGACAACATTTCAACACAGCTCAAAGCTAATTGAGCATAAAAATGGTTCCCAAAGCTGGGAACAGCAGCATGTAATTCATGTTTAACATATCGAATCTGCAAGAAAAATTGAAACACAGGTGAAGACCTCGAGCAGTTCATTGCCACACGTGAAAATATTCCTAAGCTGCCGGAGTAGGGCCAGCAAACTGATAGCTGAAATTTGGGCCTACAAGAGCAAGACCTACACAATTATTCTACTGCAAGCTCTGAAGGACATGACCAAACCAACAAAGATAAGAATAAGTACAAAAGCACTTAGCTGAAGCACTCGACGATGTCTTCTTCATCTTCTTCGCTCGTTTAGATTTTCACAAAATTTGCCAACGTGAATGAGAAAGTTCCCAACAATTTTTCAGCCTTTATACACATGACAGCCTCGAAACGGCACAGAGACCCTGGCTAGAGGAAAACCCACACAGGGAGACCAGAGCAACGCTCACTCCTGCTTTAACTTAAATTAGCATTGCTTTCCAGTATTGATATAATAGGGGCCCAACGGCTCCCCCAGCTATATATGATTCAAACTCCCAGCCTTTGTAGAGTTAAAGCAAGGATCTTAGTTAGATTGTCATTGAATGAATTTACAATTGAATGAATTACAAATGAATTATAATTGAACTTTGCATTGGTTTAAGAGGGCGCTAGACAGAAAGGATTAAAACCACTGAGATTGCAAAAATGTCAAATTCTGAGTTATGTCGCTAGTGTATCTTGGAGACCAGCAGTATTTGTAGATTGTTACTTTAAGGCAAAATAATCAACTTTATGACAAATTTAAAACATTACCGATTATATATTCTAATTTATGCAAAGTATTTGCGGACATCGTCATTCTAGTTCAATATGGATAGCTGCTGTATGGGTGAAGATAACTGGCTCAAATTTAGTACGCATATTCTCATATTCTCGCACACTTCAATTGAGCATTTTGCTGTAAAATGTTTTATCTGGAAAAAACCACTAAAACACTGTTTACATGGAAACGGTAGCGATCTGTGTTAAAAATCCTCAATTTGAATGAAAGCTGAACATTATTCTGATAGTGACAGAAAATTTCATTGAGATAGGTGCATTCCTTCCAGAGCAATTCTTTCCCAAACCAAAAGTGATGTTTTGAGAAAATTGCATTTAAAGTTTTGAATACTTTTCAGTGTCGTATATTTGCAAATAAACTGAACGTAAGCTGATATTTTCTTGTTATATGGATTAACCCTTTTACACAAACTCTGAAAACAGTGTTTAATTATGGTTTTTTGTCCTTCTAAGGATTGAAATAGCTTGACATGCAGGTTTCAGTATTTGCGGCAGCGTTCATAGTTGGCGTACTCAATGTAGGATTGACTTTTGAGTGACTGGACTGCCATGACTTACTTTGATTGCGTACTTTCTCCCTTATTTTCTACTCTGCTAGCATCAGAAATGAATTCTTTTGCATGATAGTTTTCCTGTGCCTCTATGGCGCCAATATATCTTCTTTTTTTTGATACCTTCAGTCATATCAGCAATATTTCCATATATTTTGCTCATGCTCTATGTATAACATGTTTAACATGTTTTGGTAAAATCAAAGCATAAAGCTCCTTAAAATGTTCTTTTCTACTTCCTTTCAGTAAGTTTCTATTCAATGAGGCTTTTCCATATAACAGTTATTTTGGTAGATGTCAAATTTTTCTTCGTGCATTCCAACTTAGAAGTTATTCAAGCTGCAGCTCAATGAGCAAAAATCATCTCAGAAAACTGTCCATACAAAAAGCCCTAAACCTCCGTGAAAACGTATCTTTCAGCAAAATTTTATCATAACAAGGGATATAAAAGTATATTCCATTTAATGACAGAAATTGTACACTTTATTACTCTTTTTCATACCCACTGTAAAATCTTTCTTGCAAAATATTTTAAGGCATTAATGAATTTTCCTGAATTATTTCGACAAATCTAAGGATAATTTTTAGTTTTCTTATAATCGAAAAGACGCGAAATTACAATTATTTTCCCGCCGAAATTTCACGAGAATGACCACCAGACTTCAAGACATTGTTAAGAAAAAAGGTTTTGGTTGGGCCTACAGCCGTTGCTGGCGGCCATTTTTGACCATCTTCTAATCTTGTTATCCAGAAAGATGATGTTCACTGTTTTGATCAAGAAATACTTTAAGTACCCGCATTTTTGCGTGCCAGATTACAGGAAACGTTTTCTAGACTGAAGTCCAATATGTCCGACTTTTGGAATTGAGAATAGGAGAAATTCGAAAAGTAGGAGAGAGAAAAGCTCGGACAATTATTTCCGAGAAGTCCGAGAACTCCGAGATTTCCAATTTTTCGACCTTGCCGAATTATCGTAGTCTGCAAAATAGTACCAATTAATCAAATAAAAAGTAGCCCAGAAACATGCTAATATATTTAACTATATGATCTGAAAACTCTTCCTGTAGAATTTTCATAACTGCAAAATACTCTGGCACCCTGTTGGCCCGAGGGGCAAGCCGGCGGAACCATGCGACCTGAAAGAGAGATAGCGCCCCGATGGGTACAACCCAAACCATGTTGCCCTGAAGCATCTGCATGCAAAAGCCATTCACCCGAAGATTCCCAGTAATTACTATGGAAAAAGGCCTTAACATTCCAAGATGTCAGAAAGAGCTGCCACATTTCTATATCCGCACGACACACTTGGTTTGACAAAATGAGTTGATGAGAGATACCCAGCAGTTAAGTTAATAAACCCTTGGAGGAAAGCCCTGCCTGCAGGAAATACCTTGCAAGCAAAATTTAAGGAACCTATAAGGGCCTGCAACTTACCTACTGTAGTTTAGCTTTCCGTTAGTCCATTCCACTAATTCTATCTTTAACCTATCAAATTTGTCCTGAGAAAGCCGAGCTTCCGATGCCACTATGTCCAGTATAATGCCTAGAAATTCTAATTCTATAGCTGGCCCTTAAGTTTTTGCAGGAGCGGTTGGGACCCCAAGGGCCTTGGAGGTCATGAGCATGGCTCTGCATTTTGCTTCCCCCTCTTTTGCATCTGGACTTGACTCCATGAGAAGAAAGTCATCAAGAAAGTGGCACACAATAGATGTCCCACACTTTCAACTAGTACCCATTCAATTGCCTAAGACAGTTGGTTAAAAAGAAATGGTGCACTGTGGAGACTGAACGGAATGTATTTTCAAAATAATAATTACCATGCCAATGCATACCTAGCAATTCAACTGTGTACAGGAAATAACTAAGGCAGACTCAGTGTCGGTAAAATATAAGGCAGACTCAGTGTCGGTTTTTGCCATATAAACATATGGGCTAAAGAACTGGATACCAACCTATGCTTTTATGGCTTCATCTGCCTTTCCATAGGCATAGCTGACGAGGGAAAAATCTTCCTTATCGATGAATGAATTAATTGAAACCAAATCCTTAGCTCCTGGAAATTTGTCAAATATTACTTTCATGTATGTGTTGAACGCTGTAGTCCACTGAATGTCCCGGATTTTTTTATTTGAGAATTTATCGCTTGTTAGTGTAATAGTTGAACTTTTCCCCAGGGCCATATGAAATGACTGGTTGTCGGTTTGTGATGAAAAACCATGTAGATTCTCGGTGACAAGTTTTGCTATGTCATAAAACTACCGCTTTGGATGCTTTGGATGAACGTTCTAGAAATTTCAGGCGTGAAACCATCTGGGGATGCAGTTTGTAAAGGCATCTGAGCGCCCATATTTTGAAGCGAAGCGCAAACAGAGGCAGGGTCTCGAGCAGGATCTTGAACTAACAAAGACATACCGTGAGTACATTGTCGCTCTGGTGTTGTGTTCCACGTTAGTCATTATTGTTACTGCTGGAACTGGCCAGGAGTTGCCGAGATATTTCTTTATGGCGTCCCGCAAGCTGTTTTGTACAACCCTCTTGACCAGCTCTGTGATCTCTTTCCGCATTTCCGTATTCAGAGGGCCAGAGCCATCCGCACTAACCTCATTTTTTCTAATTCTTGACTATGCTGGGCGTCTGGTCAAAGGCTTAAGGTGCTTGCTCTAGTGGAGCTCCGCTGACTGCGACGAAATGACTTGAGGAAATGAGTCTTGGACATCGTGAGATATTTGGAAATTCGTTTTGTTGGATCAAGAACCTTGCACATCAAAGCATCAAGAAAATAGAGGCTTTCATTAGCTTGTGCATGGTTTTTGGGTGGTAGCCTTAGCTGACTCATTTGGCTGAACCCTTTCAGGGCTAGTTTGCAAATTGATTGGCAAGCTTAGCGCAGGCAGCATGGCAAGTGTAAATGAAAAATTCAAGATGATGTTGTAAGATATGTAATGTATTTGCGTTTCTCCGCTAAAATTATCACAGCACCTGAGGCATTTGTGGTTATGCAAGCTTGAGAGCAGCATGATCAGAAAAGGGGGGAGTAGATTAAATAGAGTTTAACCAATGTCAAAACTTTAAATTAATGTAAGTCACGCCATTAAATCCTGGCTCTTTTTTACAAACTTGTAGATGCTGGTCATATGTAGGTCGTCTTACAAAAGACGATTTTGATGAAGGAGCTGAACAGGAAATCTCAATCGGTGATCGTTGTGAATATAAAGGAACAGCTATTCATGAAATCATGCATGCTTTGGGTTTTCATCATGAGCATAGTCGAATTGATAGAGATAACTATATTGAGATTCTAAATGACAACATAAATAGAGGTAATTATCTTTTTCTTGCAAGGTATGCAGTTTGCCATCTTCGCAACATGGATATATTCACATAATGCTCAAATGAAGCTTTCTATTCTATAAGCAGAAACATCTTTCTTCTGAGTTGAATCAGCGTGTAGACCAGATTATTCAACAACAATAGGAAGCTACCGAAGTGTAGCGAAACCTTGTCATTGTTTTACTGGAAGAATTCGAATCACTAAGTAAAGGGTGAAATTCGTTTCACGACCTACCGTGATCTGCTGCAAATAACCCCCCTCACGTACATTATGCCAGTCTTTTTTTCTCGTAAATAAGCCAGTCGGAAGATAAGGCAAGACTAAATGCAATTTATTCAGGTTTAATATGTGACTTTCATATTATTAACCCCCCACACTTACTAGAGCAAGAGAAGCGTTTCATGTGTCTCATAATCGGTGGAAGCTTTTTCATGCAAAGCATTTCCTTTGCAGCAGTGTTGCTACGGTGAACCGGATTAACTCGGGCGTTTAAATTTGGCGACTATAAATTTTCGCCATGCGGTCTGTGCCTATCATTGTAAAGGAACATGAACTGTGCTCAGGGAACGCTTCAAAGTGCTGGTCAAACAGATTTTTTATCTCACCCACCCTCCCTGCTTGCTTGATTTAGGTGCTTACCTTCTCTTTCACTCCCTTTATGCTATATCCTTGTATGCATAGCCATAGTGTGCTGGTCTGCGGAAAAAACTTCGTTTCTTTCTCAACCTTCCAGAAGCGAAGGGCGTTTTGGCATTGGGCTGGCATATTGACCGCCCATTTTGAAGTTCTAATGATGAGAAAAACATCAACGGATCTCAGTTCATAGACACTGGTGGCCACAGCGCTGAGTGACTTCTTTTGTATTGCCAATTGCTATTGCTTTTCCATGCCGTTAACAGAGTCAGGAAAACGTTACGGTCACACGGTCATTGACCGGAGGAAGGTCGGTTTGAACAAAGGAAAATCTTTTGCTTCACCCAAAACACGCCCATTTGTCATTGTTTAGTGAGGAAGGTGTTCAGCTACTGGAATTTTTGTCTGGAGGAAGGTTGAACACTTTTCTGGAGTCTGGCCGTTAACACTAATCTAGCTATATCACCTAAAATGAAGAGAAAATACACGTTTTCCTTGGCCAAAAATGTCTTCCCTATTGTTGCTCTTTTTTACTTTTCTCAATTCCGTAGGTTAGCCCAACCGAAGATAAGCCCTGCAACAGCTAGCAAATTTATCATTTTTAGTGCTTTATCTCCAAATTAGGCCAAAGTTTCCCTCATAAGACAATAAAGAATTCAACATTACAAGTTGTCGCTTAAAAACTCATTTTAAATACGTAATGCGCTCTTTACCTTTTTCATATTATCAATTTTTTTCCTTTATTTTTTTTACCATTTTTGTCTTCTGATTTACTTTTAGATGACTTGAAGGAGTTTCAACTTGAAGCTGATCAAACAAATCTTGGAGTTGCCTATGATTACAACAGTGTGATGCATTATCCACTATATGCTTTTTCAAAGAATGGGAAGGCCACCATGAGAGTAACAGGAGATGCGCGTGGAGCGAATATTGGGCAAAGAGATGGAATGTCTGCAAGGGACATTGAACAAATCAGGATACATTATGGTTGCCGACGTGCTAAGAGACGGTCAAATGTCTTGAAAAATGCAACTTCATCTCAAATCTGGAAAAGATTTGCTGGTGGTGGTAATGTTAATTCAAAGACCGATGACTCAAGCGGAGGAGCTTGTCAACTCTATGCAAAACAGGAATCCACTTAACAGACTGTAAACAACGCTATATTTGACATCAAAAGGTAACCAACAGTTTGAGATTTCTATTAATGCATATTTGAGAGATAGCTCCTAGCAAAGATGATATCAAAATTATGAAAAGAAATTCTTCATTTAGCTATGTAAGCCTGCACTCTTGCCTGCGTGTTGTTAATTGATTTTTATGTCCGAAGGACATATTGAGGGGGTGTTTGTGGAACGCATGTATGTATGGATACATGTATGGATATATGTATAGACGCTTTTTCCTGCCAAAATGTAACAATAGAGAAGCCGCAAATATGAGGAAGTAAGCTTTGAAGACCCTGTGCACACGAGAGCGGATCTGTTTGGGTCCGTTCCCAAACTGGATCCGATCCAAAATATTGTTTGCGTACACACGGGAACGGGCCCAAAATGTTCTGCGTGCACACGAGATCGGATCCAAGCGGATCCACGGTCAAGGGCATGCGCACAAAACAGCATGTAAACAAAGAACACACATTTTTGGCTCCATTTGTTTATTATGGTTTATTGTTGCGACCTGACTCACTCAATTCACTGCAAGGAAAAGTTCTCACAAGGCGATGGCGATTTATCCAAAAGTACTTTTCCTGATGAACTGAAAGCAGGAGATATAAGCTCGCTGTTTAAAAAAGAGGATGCGACTGTCAAAAAGAACTACCGACCAATAACAGTTTTGCCATCAGTATCAAAAATTTATGAAAGGTTGATGCAAGATCAGATGCTACCATTTGCCGAACGTTTCTTGTCTCCACTCCTCTGTGGGTTTAGGGAAGGCTATTGTACACAACATGCACTTTTAAACTTTGTGGAAACCTGCAAGAAGTCGATGGACAGTGGAGGCGTTGCAGGTGCCATCCTGACGGACCTTTCGAAAGCTTTCGGCTGTCTACATCATGAATTATTGATTGCGAAATTAAATGCATATGGCTTCAGTAGATCTGCCCTGTTATTTATCCATAGCTACCTTACAGACAGAAAACAGAGGGTCAAGGTAAATGGTTCATTCAGCACTTGGACGAAAACCGTCTTAGGTGTACCTCAGGGATCGGTCTTGGGACCCCTTTTGTTCAATATATACCTGAATGATTTATTTATGTTCCTAGAGGAAACCAAAGTCTGTAACTATGCAGACGATACAACCATTTATGCGTGCGGCACTAAGATCGAAACAGTCATTGCTCAATTAGAACATGATGCCCTTAGAATAGCTGAGTGGTTTCCAAACAATTTTATGAAGCTAAATGAAGAGAAATGTCATTTTATGACTTTTGGTGTGAAGGGGGAGAATGAATTAACTGTAAAAATAGGCACAGCCAATGTGAAGGAGAGTACAGGGAAAATCTTCTAGGCATTACTTTAGATCAGTCACTATCTTTCAAAGAACGCGTCAATAACCTATGTAAAAAAGCTGGTCAAAAACTTCATGCCCTTGCTCGTATATCCCGCTACATGGACACCGATAAACTACAACAGTTAATGAGAGCATTTGTGTTATCCCACTTTAGCTATTGTCCACTTGTTTGGATGTTTATTGACAGAACGCTAAACCACAGAATAAATCAAGTTCAGGAGAGGGCTTTGCGCATTGCGTACAAAGATAACGAAAATGACTTTGGTTTTCTCCTGGAGCAGACCAACTCGGTACCAATCCATGTAAGAAACCTAAAGTTGCTCATGACAGAAATTTTTAAAGCAAAATCCAATTTAAATCCACCTTTCATGAAGGATATATTCCTGGAGCGCAATATTAACTACAGTTTAAGGCATGGCACTGACGCTCAACTCCCAATAGTGCGAACCGTGTCCTTTGGAATTGAAACCATTACCTACCTTGGAAATAAACTGTGGCAATTATTGCCACAAGAAATAAAACAGTCAAACACTATTCCTATCTTCAAAAAGCGAATTAAATGTTGGAATGGTGATAAATGCAACTGTAGGCTCTGCAAAACATATATTCCGCAGGTTGGGTTTCTAACAGGATGAATGTCTTGTGGGCCTTCTCGTGGGGAGGGGGCGGTGCCCTGCTGCTGTTTGGGGTGGCGGGTGCACTGCGTGGGATGTCCCCCTCATGATGCAGGCCTTGGACTGCGGAGATCGTTTCCGTAGTTAGGTGTGGCGTCTGGGGGTTCCCTCGCGCGGCGTCGACGCCATCCAATTCTGTGTGGTGGGCGTCGCTTCCGGCCTCACTGGGAAAGTCCGATTGTCTTGTTTTTGTTTTTAGCCTGGTTAATAATTGTAAATATATTCTTTTTTTTTTTAGATCTATTAACAAAATTTTTTTTTGTAGGCTTAAATTAGCTGTAATTAAGCTATATATTTTTATAATTGCCTACGTAAAATAAATTAATAATGATGATGATTTTGATGCTCTGATTTTCTAATATGGCGCGCAAATTGAGAAAACGAAGAGTACACAATGAAGTTGAGCCTCGTGTTTACTGAAAAATAGCCTCGTTTTCTACCAGTTTGGGCCCGATCCAGGTGTGCACACGGGAGCCAAGTGGATCGGACCTAAACAAGTACGCTTTTTTTATCCGTACCAGTCTGGTACGGATAGCAGATCCAAACTAGATCGGATAGAAGTGTTCTCGTGTGCACGGAAGGCCTATCCGTACCAGTTTGGAAACGGACCCAAACGGATCCGCTCTCGTGTGCACGGGGTCGAAGTCGCCGTAATTGGTCATCATGAAAACCAACTATTTGACAATTACGGAATTTGTAAACAAGTAGATGATTCATTGTGGTCGAGTATTTGGCAGGAGTTATCGAAGCTCTTATTTAGATAATTAGATTTTTCGTCCAATGAGAAAATTCTCGAAGTCATTTGCATAATATTTACTGAGATGTGAGTCAGTGGTTGTCGAGAAGAACTCCCCTTTGCATAATTAGATATGTTCGTGAAATTCTGAGGGAATATCGGAGTACCTTATTGACGAAATTTTGTAAAATCAGTTGTGGCTCGGCTGCCCTCCAAATATTTACTAATAATATTTTCGATAGGTTGTCTATCCAAATATTATTCGCATTAGAAAAGTGAGAGTAACAGGGGCTAATCTAAAATTTGGTTAGGGCGGGTGGCTACATGGGCAAAACAAGTTTGAGTCGCTATTATCATAATGGTTATGAATGATGATGATGATGATGTTGCTGATGAACATGATTATCATGATAATGATGATGATGATGATGATGATGATGATGATGATGATGATGATATTGATGATCAATATTGAAAATAATATAATGATGATTGTTGTGTTGGTCATGATGATGATGATGAAAATGATTTTGATTATTATGTTGATGTTGATGATGATGATGATGATGATGATGATGATGATGATGATGATGATGATGATGATGATGATGATGACGAAGATGACAATGATGATGATCATTATGATGATATCGATGAGAATGATGAGAATGACAATGATGATTGTTGCGTTGATGATGATTATGATGGTGATGACGCTCATGTCGATGATGATGATGATGACGATGATGATAATGATGATGATGATGATGATGATGATGATGATGATGATGATATTGATGATGATGATGATATTGATGATAAATATTGAAAATAATATAATGATGATTGTTGTGTTGGTCATGATGATGATGATGAAAATGATTTTTATTATTATGTTGATGTTGATGATGATGATGATGATGATGATGATGATGATGATGATGATGATGATGATGATGATGATGATGATGATGACGAAGATGACAATGATGATGATCATTATGATGATATCGATGAGAATGATGAGAATGACAATGATGATTGTTGCGTTGATGATGATTATGATGGTGATGACGCTCATGTCGATGATGATGATGATGACGATGATGATAATGATGATGATGATGATGATGATGATGATGATGATGATGATATTGATGATGATGATGATATTGATGATAAATATTGAAAATAATATAATGATGATTGTTGTGTTGGTCATGATGATGATGATGAAAATGATTTTGATTATTATGTTGATGTTGATGATGATGATGATGATGATGATGATGATTATGATGATGATGATGATGATGATGATGATGATGATGACGAAGATGACAATGATGATGATCATTATGATGATATCGATGAGAATGATGAGAATGACAATGATGATTGTTGCGTTGATGATGATTATGATGGTGATGATAATGATGATGATGATAACGATTTCGATGATGATGATGATTTTGTGATTGAGTCGCTATTATCATAATGGTTATGAATGAAAGTCGCTATTATCATAATGGTTATGAAAGTTTGAGTCGCTATTATCATAATGGTTATGAATGATGATGATGATGATGTTGCTGATGAACATGATTATCATGATAATGATGATGATGATGATGATGATGATGATGATGATGATAATGATGATGATGATGATGATGATGATGATGATGATGATGATATTGATGATGATGATGATATTGATGATAAATATTGAAAATAATATAATGATGATTGTTGTGTTGGTCATGATGATGATGATGAAAATGATTTTTATTATTATGTTGATGTTGATGATGATGATGATGATGATGATGATGATGATGATGATGATGATGATGATGATGATGATGATGATGACGAAGATGACAATGATGATGATCATTATGATGATATCGATGAGAATGATGAGAATGACAATGATGATTGTTGCGTTGATGATGATTATGATGGTGATGACGCTCATGTCGATGATGATGATGATGACGATGATGATAATGATGATGATGATAACGATTTCGATGATGATGATGATTTTGTGATTTTTGTCCTTCGGACATTGCGATAGGGTGGGTATGTTTTCTGCAATATTTTTAAGTTGTTTAACCCTAATCCCGCTAGGTGGTATCCGTCCCCCCTCAAGCTTTTCTTGTAACTGTTCTGTTGTGTGATGGATGAAAGCTTCCAAACCAGGCTGACTTTAAGCCTAAATGTATGAGCTACAATGTGGTATAAAAAACCCCCCTTAATCGTAACAATAGGTCACGTGACATTGCCTTACATGGAAAGTTGTCATGCAAAAGTCACATATAAATGCCTATTTTTACCAGTAAATCTTATCAGAATTCACTGATTCTTTGCAAGGTAATAGAAAATAGTTACTAGTAACAAAATAAAAAGAAACTTTCGGATTTCTATTGATATTAAGGAAGTTTGAGTTTTGACCAACGTCTATAGCATGTTTTGATTATGATATTACAATGACGTCATAATAGAAGCGGGAGACGCCCAATTTACCAACATCACTCCTAATACATTGGCCAATGCCTGTACCAAGTTTGATTGCTCTAGCTCTACTGGACATCAATTTACGGAGGGGTTTGGAAGCCACCCCTCCCCCCGGCTATGTTAGATCATAAAAGCCCAGTAGGAATACGGTTAACTGCAAAAAGATCGAAGAAAACTTCAAAGAGCTTCGTTCGACTGCACGCAGTGGTTGAAAAATGATCATTCCGATTGTTTGGCTCAACATCTTTTATTACAGGCAATTTATTGGCATCAGTGTCATCTTTCACTCCAAAACTGTCAAAGTTCATCAAGTCAGGGGTGCAGAAGCAAAGATGAAACCAACACAGAGTTTCGGAATAACAATATATACTGTAGCATTTTAAAATTTCCTCCCCTCTCATTAAGATATCCCCACGTTTCTCTTGTATTTCAGTTCTCTAATGGACACAGAGTCTCATTTACATCAAAGGAGGAGCTGGAACTGACAAGACTTGCTATAGCCATCTTGCGCTTGTCATTTGCATTGTATATAATATCGCTCTATTTTTCATTTCGCCGTATTGAACGTTGACATCTGAAGTCCCATGTAAAGATGTTGGTTTACAATCTGTACCAGCATATGAATTCTCATGGTTACTCCTCCTCCAACCAGTCTGAGTTTTAACATATACGTTCTACTCAGAATAGTTTGCTAAGATACATCGGTGACTGGAACCTGTGAGCCTACTTGCCCAAAAAACTAGATTATTATGGTGCTCAGCAGCATCTTTTATCGTTGTTCAAATCCTACCTCTCTAATTAGCGAAAGATTTGTGAAGTCAATTGAATATTGATTCTTCAGCTGAGGAAATTAAATACTCAGGTACACAATAGGCAACGGCAAATAAAAATTCTCAGGAATAACCGCTTCCTTCTGGTCTCCCCTAGGCGCAACTGTAACCCCTGTAACACACGCAAGATGCTTCTCATAACATATTATTGACATTACCCAAAAACTCCACTGGAGCTCTTTTAAGTGTCACAAGTACATAAAGAGCAATGACACTGACTGTCAATACACACAAGTAGATCAATTTCAGACAGGCTCAACAATAAGATACAAGACATCGTATACAAATAAATGACAATTTAGGGGTTACAGATTGTAATGATTTGATATGCAGTTATTATTATCATTATGACGCGGACACTTAAGGAGTCGTTCAGTAAACTTGATTGCGGACAATATGGCTACGCTGTTGTGTTGAGTTTTGATAAGTATTGTTGATTTCCGCTGCGAAGCAGATGGAATTATTAGGTGCATATGGAATAAGAGGCAAAGCTGGAGATTGGCTTAAATCCTACCTGAATACCAGAAAATTGGTTTGTGCTCTGAACTTATCTGAAGAAGTAATCTGTGGTATTCTTCAAGGTTTTTGTTTAGTCCCTCTTCTTTTCGTCATTTATGCTGACCACACCAGTATGACGATTGCATCGAATGATGCCGCGAAACTTGTTGCGGGCGCACATCAAGAGCCTTCTAATCTCGCTGAGTGGACGAGGGTAAAAACTTAGCCCAAATCCCAGAAAAACTTAGTTCATGATCATAGGAAATCTAAAAAAAACACTATGAAAAACTTAGTTCAAGTCTCTACCTGTCAGAAGTGCTTAAATTGAGTAACTCTGATATTAAAAGAGTCGAAACGACTAAATCCCTCAGAGTGACGGTGGATGAAAATTAAACTGGGACGAACAGTTTCCACGCGTCAAAGGCAAATTTGGTGGTGGTCTAGCAGCTCTAAAAAAACTGAAAAATATCGTTCCACAATCCCAACAATTTAATATGTATTATGCATTAATTGAGAGTCATCTGCGTTACGCCAATGTCTTCTAGAGTAGTCTGTCAAATACAAACTCGCTGTTCTGCAACGTCTTCTAGGTCGGGCGTATGCAATTATAGCAAACGCAACACAGTCAACATTCTGGTTAAACGTATGAAATCATTTCCATTTCGACAAAAATGTCATGACATACAAGATCATGAACATACTAAGCCCTGAAAGCATGTGGGATAAATAACAATCGAGATCTTTGTACTCGACCTACATTACGAGGCACTGCAAAGATCTCCAAATCCCTAGATATAAGATCGAGTATGCTTAAAAAAAGGCTTTAACCACACAGTTCTGAAGACTTGGAATGATATACTCCCATAGAAATTTGTGGCCTCACAGCATCAGATCGTTTAAAAAAAACAATTTAAAAAGTATCTTATGAGCAAGACACGTTTATCAGTAAGGTGGGTAGCAATTATTCTTAAGGTCGTGCATTTTACCTGAAAAGTTATCTCTGTCTAAATAATATTAAATGAAATGAAAGGCTGGCCCGTGTGTGTCAAAAAATTCCGGTCAAGCATCGAGGACGGCCCGTATGGGTCGAGAAAAGCCAGCCGAGCATTGAGGACGAACCGTATGGGTTGAGAAACGCCGGACAAGCATCAAAGACGTCCGGCATGAGTCGAGAAAAGCTGGCCAGTCAATAAAGGCTGGCCGTATGTGTCGAAAAATTCCGACTAAGCATCGAGGTGGCCCATATAGCTTGAGGAATACAGGTTATAGGTTAAGCAACGAGGTGGCTCCGTATACATCGAAAAAAGCTGGCCAAGCAACGAGGCAGACCCGTATGGGACGCGAAAAGCCTACTAAGCATCGAGGCTTGCATGCATGGGTCGAAAAACGCCAGCTAGGGATGGAGGCATGCCAAAAAAGCCGACTAGGCATCGAGACTAGCCCGTATGGTTCAAGAAACGCTGGCTAGGGATGGAGGCCTATCAAATTCCTAAATTAAATAATAACTTTATGTTTGCAATTTAATTGCAATTTTATCACATATCCGAACTGATGAGATTACATGAGAAACGCGCACGCGCCTGGCAGGCCATTCTTGAACATGTGTGACTGTCTCAATAAAGACAAGTCATGCTCAAGTACAACTCCGCATACGTTGAAACAACCGTATCTGAGCAATGAACCAGTATCTTTCCCATGAAATGGTCAAAGACTGATACACCAAGGGTGGGTATAACGAAGAAACTAAGTCTTATCGGTGGGCATGTAATCTCATCAGTTCGGATATGTGATAAAATTGCAATTAAATTGCAAACATAAAGTTATTATTTAATTTAGGAATTTTATCACATATCCTTCCTGATGAGATCACATGAGACTTCAAAGCATTGAGACAGGAACACATCAGAAAATAACGGAGTGCCCTGAAAATGCAACAATGTGTCCAATCAACACAGAATAAATAGTTGTCATCTAACTATTTCAAAATCACAGCTGTACTGTGAGAATTACACTGTAAGACATGGTTACCTCAATGATAAGGTCAATGGATGTGCAATTTATAAACACGTTGTGCATTTAAAATGCAGAAAAGGTATCTTACTGATAAAGTAAAATACGTATGTTCCTGTAAAAAACAGAAGCTGATGTTAGGAGATCCTCAATATCCCAACATTTTGTGATAGAACAGGCCTTAGCCTTCGTACTGCGGTCAAAAAAGTCCGCGACTTTGAAAATTAACAAATAAGCAACTAAGTGTAAACCGTAGAATAACTGAATTGCAATTGAACTAAAGCACTACCGACATATAGGGGAAAATACATGCAAGAAATGTTGCATGCCTCTAGCATCAGACAGATGCTGTAAACGCAAAGTGTACCCAGATGAATGTTAGCCAGACAGACTGTCTTCCATGATGTTGTGAGTCTTACAATAGAAAATTGACGAACATCAATGTTCAGCAATTAATACGAGGATAGCATCCTAAAAAGCATACGTTGTCTTGTGCACTGTAACTCCAATGTTGTAAAATATTAAGTACCAAACTGCAAAACATTGGATCAGGAGAATAATCTCCGAGCTAGATCTGGCGAATACGCAGGTAAAAGGCTATATAAATGATATAGAGCCTCATGCTAATATCTAGCTACTTGCTGTACTCACAACAACAAAGTGATAAACAGGAATACCTTGATGAAAGGCAGTTATAATGGCAACAAGATTGCCACTCTCCTCTGCAGATTCTCCATTGCTATTTGTGATCTCATTCTCCAAAAAGCACAGGTGTAACCACAAAGGTTGAGTCTGGAACTCCTTTAAAAAACTCAAGGAAATAGTATTTGATTACACAAGCAATACAATTAGATTTTCGAAGAAGGATGAGCAGCCTTGTTGGTGAAACAGCAGAACTGCTTTCAGCTCTTAAGTCTCCTTGTAGCTTAAAACATCCTTTCCTTTCTAAAAGGCATGATAATACAAGGAAAGTACTGAAGAAAGATATATTTCATTGTGTCAAACTCCTACAACGTCATGTAAATTACTACTGAGGAGAGTAAAAAACATGGAAAGCTAGCTAATTAGCTTGGGTTCCTGAACATCTGAAAGAACAGCAAGCAATGCATATTGCTTAAAAGCTAGCTACAATCTAATGAATACACAAATCAATAATATTTGTGAAGTCTTAATGACACTTTTTCATTAAGACTATGTTGACATAGCTTATGTTAGCTACTCTATTTGATCATCAAATTCATACTCAGAAGGTATGGTATTCCAGTGTATTCCTTCTTCTTCTTGGAATAGCAGAAGTAGTAGAAAGCCAAATGCTTAGGCTTGAGCACGTTTCACAAAATGTGCACGAGTTATGAGATGATTAAACAACATGTTCCATTTGAATCATCTGCCATCAAACCTAATATTCTAGGTGAAATTAAAATTTGTAAAAAACAAACCATATTCTATGTTTGATCCAAACATCTTCAAATTTTGATAATGATTCATGCAATAGCTGAGCTATAAAATGAACTAGAATCATTAAAACGAACACATCTGAAATGATGTTCCCTTTGAGTTTCAATTTCAATATGAAAAACGAACAATATTCCATTTCGAGTTTCAGGTGATTAAATGAAAACATGAGCTCTGGAGAACCAAGAGCTCTAAAGTGTCCCAGACAAGGGAGCACCCCAACAAAGTTTGAAACATCATGAAAACTGTTTCTGTCTTGCAAATAAGTTGTATGTACCCATACTACAAAAACACTGCAAGAAATAATCATCCATATAATACTGGACTGAAAAAATGATCTGCTATAAAAAAGGGGGAGAACTGCAGACTTTAATAAGATAGAGCATTTGCTAATGTGACTTTCCAGACAAGCTCACAAGCAAATAAATCTACATATTTTCCCATACAAGAGAAAAAATAGTTTTAACACCATCCCAGTGAATTTGCACAGAGCCTAATGCATAAGATGCATGGCTTTTAAGTCTATTGAATAACTGTTCAATGTATATATAAAATCTGAACCACTGTAAGATTTGAATATCAGGAATCATTGGAATCATAAACATGGGTCTATTAGATCTTGTCAGTTATAGTTGTTAATTGTGATATCACAATGTTATCTCATATCAACATTATGACAGAGATGATCAACTCTGATTCCACGATCCTCAATACAGGATCATTTGTTCTTCAATGCATTTGCCTGAAGTAAATATAAGCTTTCTCAAAAGCTATTGAAAAAGCAAACCTGCATATGCAAGTAAGTACAAGCTTTCTCAAAAAATATTGAAAAAGCAAACCTGTGTCTAGCTTCTCATTCTGTTTCAAGAGAAAAGCCCCAATGCTCACATTACTTTAAACAAGGAATATGCATGCATGTTGCATATCCAAAATTCTTCTCTTCTTAGATTGTATAAAGCAGAATTCTGCAAAAATAATTTGTCAATTGAAGACTTGAAAGACAATCAATAGTGTTGTATTTCTTTCTTGCATAGGACTAACAAATGGCGCTACATTGACACGCAACTAAGTGAAACCGTGAGCGCAAAACATGATTCCATGTTGTCCTTGCTAGGCTGTTAGGTTTTCATATGCTGGCTTTTTCAGCTCGACTGGCCAACATGCATAAGTTTCTTTTCTTGAACTCCGGAATGTTGATATCATTTACATTAGGCCAACTGAACTTGTCTGCTGCTGCCTTTGTAATCAAAATTGACTTCTGATTGGGAAGGATTTCCAGAAAAAACTTTCTTTTCTTGATACATGTCCACTTGAGACTCTTTCCAATTGTTCCTTAAATTCCAGGACTATGGCAGGGTATGTTCTAACTTTTACAACAAAGCCCATGCCATTCACAAAACCTCATTTTGAAAAAACAAACAGAGGTTGTCGGAGAGATAAAATTCAATAAACTCTCTAAAAATCCATTAAGCCGTTCGGGCTTATGAGGCACTTTAGCTGATTGTCTGAGAGATAAAATTCAATAAACTCTCTAAAAATCCATTTAGCCGTTAGGGCTTATGAGGCACTTTAGCCTGATGACTTTCTTCATTCATTATTAGGCTATTCATCATCAAATAACATGATGAGAAAACAGGGGACATCTGCCAAGCAGGTCCTGAAGAAAGGTGATTCTTACCTGTACAAGTCATTACTTGTTTGTTGTAAGGCCACCCATCATCATGTAAAATGATATGGGAACAAACCAGGCATAACCTGTTTACACAGGTACCATAAGATAATTCATAATGGCAGCCTGAATGAGACATCTTCTCTCTGGCTTGTAAACAATGCAACGTACCTTGAAAGCTTTCATTGGCTCCAATGTTTCATTGTCTTCAGAGGACATCTGACTCGCAAATTCCAAGGACAGGCAATATTCAATTTGTCTATAACAAATTATCGCTGGATCTTAAAGCATTTCTCATCTCCAGATGAAACATCACTAGCAGGTTGCATCAAATACGATATTCACTTTCTCCATAGGAAAGCTATCGTTGGCTCCAAGCCAATCCAGTGGACACGTGACTAAATCACTGGTCCAAAGCAGAGTAATACAAGGCCATTTCGGCTACTCTGAAGGCCAACTACCTTCCTCCACAACCAAGAAGTTGGGAGAGCGATGAATACTACCAAGTATCATTAGTAGTTGCCTCTTGATCACTACCATCATCAACAACATGGCTTTGGGAGGAAGATGAACACCACAAATTATTAGTGTCATCCCTAGTGATATCTTTGTCTTTATCATCACCAAAGTTGATACAGCTTCGACTTCACCAATTTTCTGAAAAAACAAATTGGAAAAGAAAAAAGCAACTATGTTTTTCTCCACGTGAAGCTATCCTAGGCCCATTCTTGGGCCAGGAAACATAAATCAACAGAAAATAAACTGCAGAAAACAAACAAAAACGATACTTGCTGTTTAAAAGCAATAAACAACTTATCTTTCAGCTTTGGAATAAAAAACCATCAATTTGCAACGATGCAAAAGATATTCATAGATTAAATTCCCTTGAAGGCCCGCCATCATGACCTACTCGTCAAAAACGCAGCACATAATGGCCTGCCAGGCGCGTGCGCGTTTCTCATGTGATCTCATCAGGAAGGATATGTGATAAAATAAATCAATGCCCAACAGTACAATAGCTGCAGCAAAACTGATTATGATCATGATGATCATGATTATCAAAATGATCATGAGCACGACGATGATGATGATGACCATGATTATCAAAATGATCATGACCATGACGATGATGATGATGACCATGATTATCACAAACGGCACTTCGCCTATTTCTTACCCTGGGTACCAGAGCCTCAAGATTGGAACCGCAGAACAAAATAAAAAAAAATAATAAGTTGAGCAAAATACGAGGCTCTGGTTCCATCCCAACAGAGTCTCGTTCTGATTATGAAAGGCGCGATTCCATGTAATCATTAATCACCACATATCGACTGGAACGACAACTCTATTGTTCTGATGTCTGCACGTATGGAGTTTCAGACAAGCAAGGCCCCTGTGCGTAAAATTTGCATTCAGATATTGCTCGATTTTGTGCATGAAAATTGGTTTAACCTAGTGGTTTTTGGGAGGAAAAATGAAAGAGATAGCTGCTGCAACTGAACATGGAGTTATAATTTCATAATTCATTTTTGAAACGAAGAACGGCTGTGTTGAACCTGCTGTAAACAAAGCTTAGGCCACCCAATTACTGATTTCAAAAAGGTCCAGAGTTAGAAGAACTTTATCATATAATATATTTTAACAAGGTTAAAGTTTCATGGAATAACAGAAATAAAGAAATTATGAAAGAGCATCTGGACCGAGTAAATTAAGAATAAACTCCTGTACATATATGAAGTGTAAGAGAAGGCTTCGTTCAGGTCGTTTCAGGTGACGATAAAATCCAAGCGTTATAAATATCAATGCGTTATATTTAAAGATATTTAGTATCATAACCATAACTATGTAAAACTGTTTCTTAAAATGTATCATTCGTACTTTTCTAGTGGTTTTCATCTCAGATCTAGTAGCTGGACTTGATATTTTGAAGGCGGCCTACCAGTCAATGCCGCGATTTGGAAAGGCGGCGATTTTCCATGTCCAGTTGGGAGAATGGCAAAAGTATCTTTTGATAGGCAAAGAATCGATCTTAAAATCTCGAACTGCTGAGTTTATAACTCGTGTATATGTGGGAAATGTTTCTGTAATACTTTTCCAGCAGCACCCTTTAACGCTTCCTCCATTTTTCTTTTCCCCACAAACTGGCATTGGAACTTCCTCCAACGATCAATTCAAGCATCAACCGTTGTGTTTCGCTTGAATCACTTGGGCGGCTGATTCGTATGTTTGATGGTCTAAGCCAATGAAAAACCACGTTCCATTTCGGGAACCTGCGCTTCTGATTGGTTAATTTTCATAATCAGAACGAGACTCTGTTTGGATGGAACCAGAGCCTCGTATTTTGCTCAACTTATTATTTTTTTTTATTTTGTTCTGCGGTTCCAATCTTGAGGCTCTGGTACCCAGGGTACCTATTTCTAAACAAGCACAAATTTGAAAAACAGTATTTCTAGAAATACTAAAAAATCCTAGATATTTATGTGTTCAAGTTTTCATAGAATTGTTTGCCTTTGAATATTGCATCGAATTTTTGAGATTTGCAGACATTCACTGATTGCTCTAAATTTTCTCGATTCTCAAATTTGCATACATAGTTTTAAGATTTTGCGTGATTATGTCCGAAGGACATAATGAAAGGGTGTTTGTGGAACGCATGTAGTTGGGTATGTATGTATGTATAGACACACAGACGCTTTTCGCGTAACAATAGATAAGCCACAAATATGAGGAAGTAAACTTTAAAGTCGCCGTAATTGGTCATCATGAAAACCAATTATTTTAGAATGAGCAGCAATTAGGGAATTTGTAAACAAGTAGATGATTCATTGTGGACGAATATTTGTCAGAAGTTGTCCAAGTTCTTATTTAGATAATTAGATTTTTTCGTCCAATCAGAACATTCTCGAAGCACATTTGCGTAATATTTACTGAGATGTGAGTCAGTTGTTGTCGAGAGGATTCTCGAACTTCCTTTTGCATAATTAGATATTTTAGTTGAATATTACTGAGGGAAAGTCAGAGTAACTTATTGATCAAATTTCGTAAAATCAGTTGTGACTCGCTTGCCCTCCAAATACCATATTTTCGGTTGGCTGTCTATCCAAATATTATTTGAATTAGGAAAGTGACAGAACGCAGGGGCTCATAAAAAATTTGATTAGAGAGAGTGGCAACATGGACAAAACAATTTTTAGTCGCTCTTATCATAATGGTTATCAATCATGATGATGATGATGATGTTGATGATGATGATAATGATGATGATGATGGTGATGGTGATTATTGTCCTTCGGACATTGCGACAGCGTGGCTATGTTTTTCAATGAAGAGGAGAGAACGGAGAGTGCTTATGGCGTAATAGAACTCTTGCCAAGTTTATCGACATCTTAACTGAATATTGTCGAGACCCTAGCTTGCTTGCATAAACAAACAATCTACCATCTCCCGACCTAATTACCAATGAGATTTAACAGTTGATTGCCATTCGAAAACATGTTTATGTCGACTTTCACACGCAATTCATGTAAATTAAGCCTAGCCGTGATTTTCGCTCAATCATAATCAATGTATTTGAAATATTATACGATAGTCATAATTATATCAGCCTGAAAAATTTTTGATCCAAAATTGAGGGACAGATTTCCAGTAAATAAATGCTAATATAATCCATATGTATTCTTTTCGTGGTACTCATTTGCTTTTATGCACCGCACCTACAGACCGGGAAAGCATAAAAGAGTAAACGAAACTATTGAAATTGAAGATCAAAAAATTGTTGAAGGGCATAAATGGATAGAGTTGTTGCAATAAAAAATTCGAGTATGAAAACATGAAGATCAAAACCAAACGAGCATAAAAAATATTGAGAGTACCGTGAAACGGGGATCGACCTTCAGACCTCCAGTTCGAGAAGGCGGTGGTTTAGACCAGTGCGCCACCAAATGCCTTTCAAATGCCTTTAAATCCTGAAACTCCAGAGTGAGGCCGTAGTCTGGATTGCTCGCACCGGTCTGGAAAATGTTAAGTTGCTGCAGCCGAAATCAAGACCCAACCGACCCGATTTCAGTGACTTTTGGCCAAGCTGGTAACAGTTAAATATTTTGGGAGTCAGAAAAGCTTTTATTCTGGCTTCAAGGTAAAAGAAATCGAGTTTTTGCTCAAAGTAACATTGTTTTTCGACCCACTTTAGTTTCACCGAATTTATGCCCATCGGAGTCCTGAGCCGAAGTGTCGGCAGACTTAAAGACAAGTTGCGAGTCTTGTAAAACAGATAGAAACAAGCCGAAAACATCATTAGATTAGCCTGCGTTGCAGACTCAACTGGTGTTTACTTCCAGAAGAGTTGAGTTGAATTAAAAATTCAAAGTTTCTCTCCCAGTAGAGTCTGCGCATCCAAGCCAATATTCTATTCCAAGGTCATGTGAAGTTCTGAGATTTCTAGAACCGAATTTGATTGGCTGATAGCAATTCCTTTTGTTGTTTGTATCTGCTCCGGTCATAACCTTATCAATCAAAATGGCGCAACTGAAACATCGGAAACTAATTTCTTCATGTTCTCAATTTTTGTCGCTCGAGGCAGGCATTATTCCGAGCTGTATTTTTCTCATCTGAACTGTAGGCATTCATCTGTGAACGTAAATCGTATAGCAGTACAGATTTAATTGCCTAGGCCATCTGTCGATCACTCTCTTCGATTTCTGTTTATTAGATCACCACTTCACTTCAAGTTCCTCAATAATTATTCCTGATTTACTGGATAGACTGTATTAATTTTCTTTTGCAAATAACGTGGAATTTCCTTGAATATTCACTCAGCAAACACATTTTTCAGTAAGTAATTCATTCTCTGCGGTAGTAAACAATCGACATTGTGAAGAACACAAACGGAAAAATGCTAAAAGGCGACACTGCTCATTGTGGAATGCTGACATCATTGGAATAGAATATTGGCTTGGATGCGCAGACTCTACTGGGAGAGAA
The DNA here is from genome assembly GCA_014526335.1 of Chrysaora quinquecirrha. Taxonomy (NCBI): domain Eukaryota; kingdom Metazoa; phylum Cnidaria; class Scyphozoa; order Semaeostomeae; family Pelagiidae; genus Chrysaora; species Chrysaora quinquecirrha. The sequence goes on along the minus strand of JACTAT010000368.1, from coordinate 559,182 downwards.
ACTTTGAAATTTTAATTCAACTCAACTCTCCCGGAAGTAAACACCAGTTGAGTCTGCAACGCAGGCTACATTAGATTCGCTATGAAATTTTACAACAGAATTTGAAATAAAAATTGGAATTAATTCTCGAATAAAGGCAAGAGAGCCTTAAGAGTCCCTGGTTGGTAGCATTCCGACTTTTCCAAATAGCGGTAAAATGAAAACGAGGCAACTCTTTTTTGCCGTTCCAGAGCTGCAAGGACATGAGTCTCTGTTGGAGTGACAAATCAAAATAAGGGGAGCGTAAACTAGAGACTCGTGTAGTGAGTCTACCAATCTCCATTCGTATAGCTAATACTACCATAAAAAATAGCAGTGAAGAAAAACTATTTGGTATAATCATTGATGATAGACTTACTTTCGAACAACACATTAGTAAACTGTGTCAAAAAGTTAGCAATAAAATCTATGCACTATCTCATGTACGGCACTTTATGGACCAAAATAAACTGAGGTTGCTAATGAGAGCATTTATAAATGGCCAATTTCAATACTGCCCATTGGCATGGATGTTTCACTCCAGAAAATTGAATAAAATGATCAATAAACTCCATGAACGTGCGCTTAGAATCACATATAGAGATCAAGAATCTAGCTTTCAAGCGCTTTTGGAGAAAGACAATACTATTACTGCACATGAAAAGAATTTCCAAGTACTAATGATTGAAATGTACAAAAGCAAACATGGCTTGAGCCCCATATACATTCTTCTCAATTAATGGATGATATTTTAAGTAACTTTTTAGTAGATTTTATACTATGTTTGCATATATCTTTTTAGAGTGTTGGCTTTTATAAGCTGTATTGTAACATTTTTACTTTACGCTTTAGCTATTTTTATGCCAACTGTAAATAAGGAATTATTATTATTATTATATATTCATGATGCTGATGGAATGGTTCAGGGAGTTGAAGTATTTGAAGATGTTGATGTTGGCATCATCTTGGTGATTCTGTTCGAGGTATATTCTATTCCTGACATTTATGAGATATTCACCAAAGAGGTTGTTCAGCTAGCGGGTTGTGTCAACAATATAGAGAATGTCGCATTGAACAGAGAATACGTTAGTTGAGACACTAAGAGGAGCAGTTAAAATGTTGTTGAACAGTTAATTTAAGGAACCAGAAGAAGACTTAATGGAGGTGTTTTTTGTCGATGGGGGAGCAGGTGTTGCAATTGCCATGGTTACAGGGAGTGGAGCCAGGTTTTTGGGCAGATGGAAAGCTGGATTCACTGTCTCGAAAAATTTTATCGCGACGGTAGGCCAGAAGAGGTTATTCCTTGAATATATTTGAAGTTTCGGGAGATTGAGTAAGGATGTTAGAATTCTGCGTGATGATGTCGCGGACTTGACGGTATAGTGGGTGGTAGGTTAGGGTAAGTGGAATACGGTTAGTGCTTTGATTGTTTTCTTGTTGGTACAGAGCGTCGCGGCGTGAAATTAAAAAAAAACTTTGTTGAGAGCATTCATTATTTTATTATCAAGATAACTAGAATTGTGGAAAAAATTGTGCATTTCTTGAGCTTTGGATTTGAAATCATTATCGTCAGAGTATAGGCGGAGTCAAAGGAATTGGGATAGAGGTATAGAGTTCTTGCATTCGGGTAGGTATGATGATTTATAATACGATAGGCATCTGTTTCTTTGTAGTAAATGGACGTGTTGAGATGGTCACTAAGTTGGGCAGGCTGATATCGAGGAAGAATAGGCTACATTGGGTGATGTTGCGACTGTAAACTGTACGGTAGGGTAGATGTTTGAAGCAAAAGTGATAAATCTTTAAAGTTTTGAAGAGGCAGAGAAAATGCGCCAACGACATCATCGATGTATCGTAGCAACAGGTCAGGAAAAGGACCGGTATATGACCGGTATGTAAATGCGTGTATCGCACTGCACATGAAAAAATTACAACTCCGAGGTGGGGTCGAATTTTTCGATCGAGTGTTTACACGGCACATATTTTCGGGATCGGGATTGCGATCACGATCGCGATCCTGCTAATTTTGTGTCGTGTAAACGGGATATAATACGTAAACGGGATCCACCTCGGAGGTCGATCGCGATCGCGATCACGATCCTGATCCTAAAAATGTGTGCCGTGTAAACGCGATCCTGTAAGCATGGTTTTAGCCCTGTATGCCCCCTCCACGTTAGCAATTACTCCTCATTTCTAGTCACAACGTCATTGCTACATAGCAGTGGGTAGGTTGTGTCGCCATCTTTATTGTTGCTAACAAACTCCCTTTCCCTAGTAAGCACAATGCGCATGCGCAAACCGATCGCGACAACAGATAGATGCGCAAACCGATCGCGGCATGCGCAAACCGATCGCGGCAACAGATATTTTGTAACATTCATAGACGACAGTTAGAAGACGTGGGAGCAAAGGTCACTGAGGATGATCAGGTCGAAACTCTACTATGTAGTCTCCCAGATTCATACAGTAACTTGATTGTGGCACTAGAGTCCCGTGCAGACGATTTGAATATGGAATTTGTGATTGCACGATTGCTACACGAAGTAAATACCTCAGAATCAGAAAGCACAGAAAAGGCCATGATTTCGTCGAAAGGACATTTACCTTCACGTGACAAGTTTGATAAGTCTGTCAAACCAAAGAAAAGAGGCAAATGTTTTAACTGTGGACTTCAGGGACATTGGGCTAAAGATTGTAGGAAACCAAGAAAACCAAACCAATTCAGAAGAAACCAGATCATGGTAATGCTTCGTCGTGCCTATCAGGTGAAGATGAAAGTAACCATACTTTGTTCTGGATGACAAATAACACAAACAGGAATTCGCAGTGGTACATTGACTCAGGTGCTTCGCAGCACATGTCCAATGACAAAAAGGGTATGCAACATTATGAAGAATTCCCCTCACCAGAAACTATTAAATTGGGAGATAATCGACAAGTTAAAGCATACGGAAAAGGAAATATCTGGATTAAAATAAAAACTGAATCAGTTTACAAACCTGCAGAATTGGTCAACGTTCTCTACGTTCCAGCCTTAGCGAAGAATCTCTTTTCTGTCAGCGCCGTTATAAAAAGAGGAATGACAATGACATTTGAAAAGGAAAAATGTCTCATTCTGGATGATACAGGAATGATTCTCGGTTCAGGAAAACTCGATGGCAAGCTGTTCATTCTTAATGCTTTTGAATTGAATAAAGCAAACCACGAAGCTGACATTGCTGTTAAAGAATTATCAGAAGAGCTTTGGCATAAGAGATATGGTCATCTGAATGTAAACAATCTGCGAATCTTACAAAATAATAATCTCGTTGAAGGACAGAAATTTAAAGCTGCTGAAAATGATCAAACAGATTTGTGCGAAGCTTGTATCAAAGGAAAACAAACAAGGAAATCTTTTCCAAAACAGCAAGCAACAAGAGCAGCAGATATACTGGAGATAATTCACTCCGATGTTTGTGGTCCAATGCAGACTGAGAGTCTTGGGGGCAACAGATATTTTGTAACATTCATAGACGACAAATCAAGATACACAGCAGTATATTTTATGAAAACTAAAAACCAGGTCTTTGAGAAATTCAAAGAGTATGAAGCTATGGTTACTAATGTAACTGGAAAGACTATAAAGATTTTGCGCTCCGATAATGGCGGAGAGTACACTGCCAAAGATTTTTATAACTATCTCAAAAATAAGGGCATACAAAGGCAATTTTCCGTACCCAAAACACCTGAGCAAAATGGTGTTGTGGAACGCATGAATAGAACTTTGCAAGAAACTGCAAGGTCCATAATTCATGGAGCTGGTCTGTCTGACAAATTCTGGGCAGAAGCAGTTCTCACGGCAGTTATTCTTAGGAACAGAAGCCCTACAAAGGCAGTAGAAAGCAAAACACCGTTTGAAAGCTTCTGTGGAGAGAAACCCGACGTTTCAAATCTACGAGTCTTTGGGTGTACAGCGTATATGCACATTGCAAAAGAAAACAGAAAGAAATGGGACCCCAAATCGAGAAAATGCATCTTTGTGGGATACTGTATTAACAGCAAAGGCTACCGTCTGTGGAATCCTGAAACCAAACGAATTGAGGTATCAAGAGACGTCATATTTGATGAAACTGATTTTGATAGTCGCATATGCTCATTAAAGAAAAATGAGAAGAAGAGCTCAGAAAATCAAGTTATCTTACCGTATTCGACAGTGTCTGATACAGAATCAGAAGATGAAGAGAATGTTGAGCATGAAGAAGTAGACAATCATAATGATAATGGTGATGATGTCAGAGAAGCTGACAATGAAAATCAAAACAGAGAACTACCTCGTCGTTCCACACGAGATAGAAGACCACCAGAGAGAGATGGTGTTATCACTGGAAATTGGTGGGAAATCAACGATGCATTATATACCTTTTCAGATGGTATACTTGGAGAGCCTAAAACTCTCGATCAAGCAATGAATTCGTCTTCAAAAGTTCAATGGAGAAAAGCCTTAGATGATGAATTTGCATCTTTGACTCAGCACAAAACTTGGAATCTTGTTGAACTTCCAGAAGGACGCACTCCAATTGATTGTAAATGGGTATTTAAAATCAAATACAACGCCGATGGCACAATAGATCGTTACGAAGCTCGTTTAGTAGCCAAAGGTTTTACGCAAGAACCTGGAATAGACTATGAAGAAACATTCTCACCAGTAGCTTGATGCACATCAATTCGAACATTGCTTGCGATAGTCAATCAACTAAACCTTGAACTGCATCAGATGGATGTATCAACAGCATTTCTAAACGGAGATTTGAAAGAAGAAATCTACATGAAACTGCCGGAAGGTTATATTGCAAAAGACCAAGAAAATCTTGTTTGCAAACTGAATAAGAGCATCTATGGATTGAAACAGGCATCACGATGCTGGTTTGATACCATAAAGAAATGCTTGAAAGATTGTGGATACAAACAATGCGAGTCTGATTCATGCATATATATAAAACAAGTGGGAGAAAGTTTCGTATATATCGCATTATCTGTGGACGATTTACTCCTAGCGGCAAATAACATGCAGATGCTGCAAGCAGAAAAGAAATTACTGCAGAATAATTTCAGCATGAAAGATCTTGGAGAAGCAAGCTATTGTCTTGGAATACAGATTCAACGTGATCGAAACAAGAAGTTAATGATGTTGCATCAGACGAAATATTTGTCTAATTTATTGCAGAAATTTGAAATGGAAAACTGCAAAGCTGTCTCTACTCCACAAGAAAAGAACACGAAATTGTTACCGAATGAAGGAGACATTGTTGACAAAATGAAATACCAAGCACTTATTGGCAGCTTGACGTATGCAGTTACAGCTACAAGGCCTGATCTTGCACAGGCACTCGGATCACTGAATCAATATTGTGCAAATCCAGGAAGTGAACACTGGAAAGCAGCCAAAAGAATTTTGCGATATATTAAAGGAACGATTGATTATGGAATATGCTTTGATGGAAATAAGCAAAGTGAAGTTAGATTGAATGGCTATGTTGACGCTGACTGGGGAACTAACCCCAATGGAAGAAAATCACAATCTGGTTACCTATTTTTCTTATGCGGTGGACTCATAAGTTGGGTAAGTAAGAAACAACCAATTGTAACATTATCTTCGACAGAAGCAGAGTATGTTGCAGCTAGCCTGTCTTTACAAGAAGCGTTGTGGTTACGTTCATTAGCTACAAAAGATTTGAATTTCGTTCAAAAGCAGCCAACTGAGATCTACGAGGACAATCAAGGTACAATTGCCTTATGCAAGAATCCGAAGTATCATGCAAGGACCAAACATATCGATATACGATATCACTTTATCAGGGAAAAAATTGAGAATTCAGAGATCTGGTTGGAGTATTGCCCAACAGAAAACATGGTTGCAGACATGCTAACCAAACCGCTGGAAAAAGTTAAATTTCACAAGTTCAGAGACTTGATGGGCGTGGCAAACGCAATTTGAGAGAAACTTGGTGCATTTGCTTGAGGACATTGAGTTCGATCTATTTTCGAGTGGGAGTATTGGATATTAATGAGCGATTGCGTCATCGTTACGAAAATAGATAACTCTGATTGGACTCTAATTGCTGAACTCAAATTGCTAGCTGACCAATTAGGTTTACTTGAAACTGACAGAATCGCATATGATTTACGATGTTGTTTACGCGAAGTTTAGAGCTGTGTCGCAGCAAGTTTTTCAGTTGCTTTAAACAGTGTTAAAAACAATTTGTTGGAAATTTTGCCTGTCTGCTGACAACATTTTAATAGCCAAAGGGTAGCGAATTTTTTGAGAAGTCTCACTCTATGTTTAGTCATAAAGTCGACATCTCTGCACTCTGGTATCTAACAGGTATTTTGTTAAAATGTTGCCAACCCTTGAAGTGAAAAAGCTGGCAAACACGCTAACAACCTTTGTCACGGGGTGACCCCAAGCCCGGAGAGGAGTAGGCACAAGCCCGGCAGGTTATAAAAAAGGGTGAGACACCCGTGGTGGCGCTGCCACGATTATTTGCAGGTATTCGTCTCATGCATGTAAAGTTAATTTTATGTTGACTTAAAAAAAAAAAAATTTATGTAGTCAGTCAGCCATTATGGATTAGCCATCTTGGTAACCATAGTAACCATGTTTTTCGTATTTTTTGTTTGTGTGCATCTAGGCTGCCACTCCTTTTTTTTTCAACACTCGGTTTTCAGTTCAGTTTTTGCACATCAAGTGAATGGTCATGAACTGATCATTTCACATCATTTCTCAATATGCATCAACTTCAACTTCAAGTCAATTCAAGCTGTTCATTTCAAGTTTATGTCTCTATTTGTATTGGCCTACCTGGTAAGCTTTTGTTTGTTTGTTTTTCGTATTTTCATTTGCTTTGCTCGTCATTTTGCTTTGTTTGCTTTTGCTTGTCTTTTGTTTGCCTACTTTTGCTTTTGCATCTTTTCATGCACACTTAGGATATGTAGCTTTAATGCTTTATTTATTTCATAGGCTAGGACTAATTTATGCTGTAAACATTCAAATATTTATTTGTGCTTTTTGTGTTTTTCTAGTTTGAACTCTTTCTCTGTAAACATTATGATACAAATGAAGTTTACAAGTTACAAACCTGGCCAATTTCTGTCTCTTAACCCTACATTCAAACAGAACCAATAAAATAAGTGACTGTTCGTAACCAAAACAACGTTCATGAAAAGAAGAAACCTCCCTAGAATCGACTACAGAGTTCTCGATTCAACTGGAGAAGTTACCAGACTCAACTCAGAACTCTCACCCCAAGAAGAACAGGACATATCTTTTCAATTCAATCAACTAACACTAAAATCCCCCGACAGAATGACTACAAATATCAAGATTGAAACAAATGTTTTGATTCAAGAAGTTTTAGATATAATAGATGAAAATCCCATTTATCAAAATGCATCTCTCGACTCAACGATCCAAAAGCTGTGTGATCTTCGAAATACCCTTCGTCACAACGACATCTTGATGAAAGATGGCAATCAGTCCCACGAGCTCACAGATCCACTTGGGCAAGCACTTTTGGATATCAAGATGTACATAAAAGAAGCCAATGAGCATAAACACAAGGGAAATCTTGTGCGAAGTAAGAATGAAAGTGAAGCAGTTGTTTGCAAAGAACGTTCAGCCCTCTTTACGATGGATGAAATCATTCGAAATATCAAAGAGTTGGAAATGGACTTCAGTGTGAAACCAGATACTGTAACTGATGTTGAACTCATCCAGCTCAAGACAGAACTATCGTCGCAGAATCAGCGGGTGAGAGGGATTGCACATCAGTATGAGTCAATCTTACAAACACCGGTTAATACTGCTGAGATCTTACATGGAATCAAGGAAATTGGTGAACGCTATGAAGTTTTGGTCAACATGAAATCAGCTTATACAGATTTGTTAAATCATAATTTAAAAGAGCGTGATGCCTATAAACAAAAACTTTTTAGTGAATCAAAACTTAACATTAGACTTGAAAAGTTTTCTGGGTATTCAGATGTAATAGACTTTTATACGTTTAAATCAAATTTCAATAAGCTGTATGAAAGAACGACCCCAAAACATTTATTACCAGAACTTTTGAAGAATAATCATTTGAAAGACCCAGCACTCAGCATGGTCAAGTCTCTTAGCGATATTGATGCTATATGGAGTCAACTAAAATTTGCATATGGTGATGTCAAGCTCATGTTAACAAAGAAGCTCAACCAACTCTCAGCGATGGAACCCCTGGTTAGGTTCAAGGACGCTGAATCAACAGTCAACACTTTGAGCAAACTTATCAACCTCGTGAAAGAACTCGTGTTATTGGCGGAAACTCATAAGCTAGAGGAGCACTTGTATTTTGGTGATGGGCTTCAACGAATCTGTTGTTTGCTTGGTGATGCCAGACTATCAAGATGGTTGACTAGCATCAGTGACGAAGACCTTAGTCCTAAAGAAACGTGGAAGAAGTTTTCTCAATTTCTAGAAAAAGAACAGAAGTTGCAACAGCAAAAGTTGCAAATTTTCAACTCAACAGCTGATTCAAAGATGAAGTTTTCGAAATCTTTCAAGGATCCAAAGCCAATCAAGAGTCAACCTCAAAGGCATGGTCCAACATATAGTTCAGCACCTTCTGCCACACCCTCAACACTGTCCAACCCGATCTGCTTCATATGTGATGCTGAAGATGGGACGTGTGATCATGTTTCTACCTCAGGCCCTGGAGGGAGTAAGATTATTCAGTATTATACATGCAAAAAGTTTGCTGAATTAAATCCAGCCAGTAGATTTTCACTCCTCAAAGAAAAGGGACTTTGCTATCAATGCCTCTACCCTGGTGCTACAGTGATCTCAACCAAACACAGAGAGGGACGATGTCAAAGAGATTTTGTCTGTCAGCACCCATCTCATTCAAAGTTTTCCATCAGAAAGCATATCCTTGTATGTGAAGAGCATAAAGATACCAACGACAATAAAGACCTCCTGGAACGGTATAAGCAAAGATGTATTCGAAATGCCAATCTTCCCCCGTTTGCTAAAAATATCAGTTTGTCATTTCATGCAAATGGATGTTACAAGTCAGACGCCTCAAAAGATGGTTCATCAGACGATCAAGGTATTTATCTGCTCCAAACCATCAACATCGACAACAAGGATTATACCGTCTTCTTTGACAATGGTTGCAGTGATTTTATAGTCAAGAAGTCAGCTGTCAATATGCTTGGAAAGAATGCTAAACAAGAATCTTCCCGCACAATACAAATTGGTGGAGTTGGCAATACAGCAATTCAATCTACTCTTGGCACGTACAACGTCAAAATTCCTATGCATAACGGGAAAATAGCATCATTGTCTGGTATCTGCCTGGAGGAAATCACCACAACTTTTCCACAATACACACTCGAAGATGCCTTCAAAGATATTTGTGAATCTTATAGCTCCATTGGCGATTGGAAAGATCTCCCTGTTCCATCTGCAACAGTTGGTGGTGACATACACTTTATGCTAGGAGTGAAGTATCTCCGTTATCATCCAAAGCTCATTTTTCAACTTCCATCTGGTTTGTCAATATACGAATCCATGTTTGTCAATGCTGATGGTGGTGGTCGTGGAGTAATCGGTGGTCCACACCCTGTATTTACACAAATTCAACAAAATTTCTTCAGTCAATCAGAAGTACTCGGATTCTGCGCACAACAGCTTCAACTATTTCATATGGGAGTTCAAGTCAATCCAGATGTATCAATGTTATCTCTCCCATCAAATGTTCATAAACGGTTCGATGCAGCAGAAACAACTGGATCAGAAATCACTTATCGTTGCATCAACTGCAGAGATTGTAAGGATTGTAAAAACTCCACTCATCTTCAAGAAATCAGCATCAAGGAAGAGGTCGAACAGAGTATTATCGACAATTCCATCAAGATTGATTTGTCAACTCAGAGCATTACAGCTACTCTGCCATTCATTGCAAATCCAATAAACAGATTGACCCCGAACAAGGACATCGCATTGAAAGTATATCGCCAGCAGCTCAAGAAACTCGACCAAAATCCCAAAGATAAAGCTGAGATTATTGCGTCAGAAGCCAAACTACAACAACTTGGGTTTGTGGAATATGTACACAATTTGTCAGACGAGCAACAAAATGCCCTAGAAAGTGATGACATTCAAAATTTCATTCCATGGAGAGTCGTATGGAAAACCACTTCACTTAGTACCCCATGCCGTATTGTTTTTGATGCTTCACAAATTACAGGATCAGGGTACAGCCTCAATGATCTGCTCGCAAAAGGACGAAATACCCTCAACAAATTGCAAGATATTCTTATTCGATGGGCAACCCACAAAATAGGAATTCACACCGACATACGTAAGATGTACAACACGATCAAGCTACATGAGAAACATTGGTGCTTCCAGCGTTACATCTGGCAAGAGGAACTCGATTCAACAAAAATTCCATGCGAGAAAGTGATCAAAACGTTAATCTATGGAATTCGACCTAGTGGAAATCAAGCAGTACAAGGTCTTCGTGAAATTTCCAAACTGTTCAAAGATGAGTACCCGGAAGTGGACAACATAATCCAAAACGATATATATGTTGATGATTGCATAACCGGTGCACCGAAAGTTGAGGTTGCATACAACAGAGCAGATGAATTAGAAATTGTGATGAATCGTGGTGGTTTCAACATCAAAGGAGTCACTTTTTCAGGAGAACATCCACCAGAAAACCTCACAGATGATGGAGTCTCAATCATTGTAAGCGGTATGAAATGGTTTCCAAAATGTGATGAGCTGTCACTCAATATCTCAGAGTTAAATTTTTCGAAGAAACAAAGAGGCAAGAAATCAGCAGATGCATCCAATCTCATTCCAACAAAGTTAACTCGTCGTCAATGTGCTTCAAAGGTTGCAGAGATTTTTGACCTCACAGGAAAAGTCGCACCTTTAGTCGCATCTATGAAACTGGATCTTCAGGAACTGTCTAATCGCAAACTTCAATGGGACGATGTTATACCTGACGAATTGCGTCCAACCTGGCTGAGTCACTTTGATATGATGAAAGAAATCGGAAACCTCAGGTTCAAAAGAGCCATCGTACCAGACGATGCAGTAAGCCTGGATATCGATACCCTGGATTTCGGAGATGCAAGCCAGTCACTAATATGTGTCGCAATCTATGCACGTTTTCTCCGAAAGAATGGACAATTCTCATCTCAACTCGTACTTGCAAGAACAAGAACAGTTCCAAAAGGTTTATCTTTGCCAAGAGCTGAATTATACGCTGCCCTTATTAACACTCACACAGGAGAAGTAGTGAAACGCTCATTCAAAGATCTTTTCAAATCCTCGACAAAGTTTACAGACAGTCAAATCACGTTACACTGGATAAGCAATGATGAAAAGCCTCTGAAACAATGGGTGAGAAACCGTGTAATTGAAATTTGTCGATTTACTTCAAGGAATCAGTGGTTCTACATTCAGTCAAAGCACATGATCGCAGATCTTGGTACTAGACGTGGTGCAACTTTCAAAGATGTGGATCAGAATTCAAGCTGGATAAACGGATTTGAATGGATGCAGAAGCCCACATCTGAATTTCCTGTACAGTCATCTGACGATCTTAAGCTATCAGAAGCTCAATTATCTGAAGTCGAGAAGGAACAAAGTGTTGATATTCATCATTTCATTGCAAAGAATTCAACGACAATGACGGAAGTTCACCAGCGTTACGAATTTTCTCAATATCTGATTGACCCTAATCGACATCGATTCTCATTGGTTGTAAGGATAATGGCATACGTAATCAGATTCTGCAATATTCTGAAAAGAAACGTATCCAGCAAGACCCTTACAAATAATGAACTAGATAATGCAGAAAGATATTTCTTCAGGAAAGGTTCCAAAGAAGTCATTCAGTTTTTGCCAAAGTCTAGATATGAAAACATTTCAATAGAAAAGAATGAAATGTTGATGTATAGAGGAAGAATTCTCCCTGGCGATGCTGTTACAATCGTAGGAAGGTATACTCAAGCTATGAAAGATCTCTCAATGAATACATTCTGTGTTCCTGTGTTGGATAGACATTCACCGGTTGCCTACAGTATAGTATTAGATATACATTGGAATCATCCAACCGTTAAGCATTCAGGGATTGAAACAACTCTGCGATACGTCCTCAAGAAAGCATACATCATAGAGGGAAGATCATTAGTAAAGCAAATAAAGAATTCCTGTCATCGCTGTAAATATTTAGCAAAGCGCACTGTTGAAATGGCTATGGGTCCAATCCCCGCATGTAATATGACAATTGCACCAGCTTTTTATTTCACTCAAGTTGATTTATCAGGACCATATCAATCATTTTCGCCTCAACATAAGCGGACAACAGTCAAGATATGGCTTATCGTATTCTGTTGCTGTTCAACATCGGCAGTCAACATAAAGGTGATGGATGACTACACTGCAACTTCATTCATCCAAGCATTCACCAGGTTTCATGTGACCATGGATACCCAAAGCGACTGATGTGTGATGAAGGAAGCCAACTCGTTAAAGGTTGTAATGATATGAAGTTAAATTTCGTGGATGTGAAATCTCAATTATTCAAGAACGTGCATGTCGAATTCGATGTTTGCCCAGTGCAAGGACACAATATGCATGGCAAAGTTGAGAGAAAGATAAGAGAAATAAACGCGTCAATCGAGAAATCAGTTCACAATCATCGGCTTTCGTTGCTTCAGTGGGAAACACTTGCTTCTAGCATCGCAAACCAAATCAACAATCTTCCGCTTGCTGTCGGTAACATATCTGGAGACTTTGAGTCCATGGATTTATTGACTCCGAATCGTTTGATGCTCGGTCGCAACAATGAAAGATGTCCTGACGGAATGATAGCATGCAATAATCCCTCAAAGATAATTAAGGAGAATGAGAAGGTTTTCAATTCGTGGTTTGAAGTGTGGCTATTAGTGCACGTCCCGAAACTTATGCATCAGCAGAAGTGGTTCACTAGCGATTCGATTGCTGTTGGAGACGTTGTGTTGTTCACAAAACACGATTCTGCGTTGTCAACTCGATACACGTATGGTATGATTGTTAAAGTCGATTACGGTGATGACATGTTGCCTCGCAAAGTGATGATTCGGTACAAAAATGAGAATGAAAGTACTTTTCGTGAAACATACAGATCAGTCCGTGGCCTAGTGATTATTCATCAAGTAAATAACTCTGATTTATTGACTGAGCTCAGCATTGCTGCAAAGGATATTGATTTTAAATCTAGATCTAATAATACATAAATTTTTCCCTTTTGGGGGGAGTGTAAAGTTAATTTTATGTTGACTTAAAAAAAAAAATTTATGTAGTCAGTCAGCCATTATGGATTAGCCATCTTGGTAACCATAGTAACCAGGTTTTTCGTATTTTTTGTTTGTGTGCATCTAGGCTGCCACTCCTTTTTTTCAACACTCGGTTTTCAGTTCAGTTTTTGCACATCAAGTGAATGGTCATGAACTGATCATTTCACATCATTTCTCAATATGCATCAACTTCAACTTCAAGTCAATTCAAGCTGTTCATTTCAAGTTTATGTCTCTATTTGTATTGGCCTACCTGGTAAGCTTTTGTTTGTTTGTTTTTCGTATTTTCATTTGCTTTGCTCGTCATTTTGCTTTGTTTGCTTTTGCTTGTCTTTTGTTTGCCTACTTTTGCTTTTGCATCTTTTCATGCACACTTAGGATATGTAGCTTTAATGCTTTATTTATTTCATAGGCTAGGACTAATTTATGCTGTAAACATTCAAATATTTATTTGTGCTTTTTGTGTTTTTCTAGTTTGAACTCTTTCTCTGTAAACATTATGATACAAATGAAGTTTACAAGTTACAAACCTGGCCAATTTCTGTCTCTTAACCCTACAGCACTTAATCCAAGAAAGGCAACGACTTTCAAAAATATTCCACCTAAGATTCTAAAAGGCAGCTCTGAGATTTGTTCTCAAACCCTACAGAGTATCTTTAATGAATGCATTGAAAATAGTTTGTTTCCTGATAAACTAAAATATGCAGATGTCACCCCCTCCATAAAAAAGACGCAAAAACTTCAAAGGATAATTACAGACCCGTAAGTGTACTGCCAACAGTATCTAAAGTTTTTGAAAGAATTATGGAGCGGCAGATAACTAGGCATATAACCCCTTTTCTATCAGATCTTCTATGTGGATTTCGCAAAGGTTTCAACACACAACACGCCTTGATTCGGATGCTAGAGAAATGGAAAATAGGCTTGGATAATGGAGAAAGCATAGGTGCAATATTTATGGACCTTTCAAAAGCATTTGATTGCATCAAGCATGATCTTCTTTTGGCCAAATTACATGCGTATGGTTTTAATCGCGAGGCTCTTTCACTAATTCACAGCTTTCTATACCTGCCAAGAATTTACAAACTCTAATGACTGAAATGTTCAAAACACACAAAATATAAACCCCACATTCATTAAAGAGATCTTTAGGGAGCGAGAAAATATGTATAGCCTTAGAAATAATAATGAATTCGAAATACCTAGGATAAAAACTGTAATTTTGGGTCAGAGACTATTAGATACAGAGGACCTCAACTTTGGCTCTCCTTCCTCGAGATACTAGAAATGCTGAATCAATTCGAGATTTCAGATCCAGAATAAAAAATTGGAATGGTGAGGAATGCTTCTGCAAAATATGTCGGCCTTTCATCCAAAATCTTGGGTTCTTATAGAATGATTATGTTTCATGTTTTTATCAATAAGTTTTGATCGATTTTATGACATTTTATCACATTTTAAGCTATAAATTTTATCACATGTATATAAGTTTTAAAGAATTTTATCTAGTATTTTAGATCAGTATTTCTTAAATAGTTGGCGTAAATTAGCTATAACTTTTAATTAATGTATTCAACTATGTAAAGCCAACTTAAAATAAATTTATTATTATTATTATTATTATAAACTGTTATAATTCCTTGACTTTTGCTCTGGCCCTCGATCGGTTGTGGCAACTTCAAGGGTGCTTGGATGTCTCGTCAGCCCGCAAGACTGGGTTTAAGCCTAATTGGAATGTAAACAGAATATTTCGCATTTTCGTTGGCATACCAGTTCCCGCCTATAGCACGTCATAGGTTGAATTGTCTTTGCCTCACAAGACATCCTGTCTTTTCCAATTGTGAACATCTAGTAGCCATTTGTCGGCCGGTCTTAATAAGGGACTCGGTTGTTTCACAAGCGTATCTACTGATGCTGGTTTCTTAAGTTGTGTTAGGTTTTTAAGTTGTGTTGGGTTAGGTCATCACCTACCAATTAGCGTGATCCAGGGTTAAAAGTTCTTGCGTTGGTTTCGGTTGTGATTCAGATTTAATATTGCGCTACCTTCCCTTTACGCGTGCCTATCTGGTATAAGAGAGTCTCTTTCATAGGTTTGGAAGTTATGCTTCATGGTTATTCTGACCTTGCTTCATCAAAGATATCCCTTGTACACAAACTGCTTTCCCAGTTATCTAGTCTAGGATTATCTGGTATGGCACTATCAATACGTATGTCTGTTACAATAGTTGTTACTGTTGACCAGATCAGATTGGTGTGATTCGTCTTTGTGTAGCCATATACCTTGTCACAGAGTGTAAAATTACTTGCAGTTGGGTGGTTACAGTAGCCATAGAATAACTCACTTATCTCCTTTCCATTAAAGCGAAATTGCCTAGGTTGCTTCTTGGATGTTTCAAATAGCCTGCACAGCTCGGTACTCTACAAGTTCACCTCTAGCTCATGCATGTACTTTCCCAGCACTTGCTTGGCTGTTGGCCGAGGCTCTAAGCAAATGAGGGCCAAGCTCATCGACCATACATACATAATGGCTTTAACAACTCTAGGTGGCTTAACTCACATTGGTGGGAAGCTCAGGCTTATATACAATATGTCTACAATTCAACTGCATGCGGCTGCTTATTATTTAAGGCTCAAAAGGCATGTAGGCTTTAAGTTTCAAGGGGCAGGTGGCAATTTTCAAAGTTTCACACTCGCGCTTTTTGCAGTCTTCCGGTTCATGCAGTATGCCGGGGTATTCAGTTTTAAAGTTCATGCGGACTCTTAGAGTTCAACCTGCAGGCATGGTAGTTTGTACAGTTTAACTGCATGCGGCAGTCTCCAGGCTTAGACGGCAGGCGGGAGCCCTAAGGTGGAACAGAAAAAAGGGAGTAAGGTTGAAACTGGAGGTGGCAGCCCCAAGGTGGAACGGCAAACGACAGTAAGGTTCTCACAATTTGTGGTAGCGTTAACGGTTCAAACTGCAGGTTGCAGCCCTACGGTGGAACAGCACAGGGGTGTAAGGCTCAAACAGCATGTGGAAGTTTTAACGGTTCGAACTGTACGTGGCAGTCTTAAGGTTCAACGGCAAAGACTGTAGGGTCAAACTACATGTGGCAGCTTTAACGGTTCAAACTGCAGGTGGCAGCTCTAAGGTGGAACGGCAAGAGGCAGTAAGGTTCAAACTGCATGTCGCAGCTTTAACGGTTTCAACTGCAGGTAGCAGCTCTAAGGTGGAACGGCAAAAGGCGGTAAGGTTCAAACTGCACGTGGCAGCTTTAACGGTTTCAACTGCAGGTAGCAGCTCTAGGGTGGAACGGCAAATGGCTGTAAGGTTCAAACTGCATGTGGCAGATTTAACGGTTTCAACTGCAGGTAGCAGCTCTAAGGTAGAACGGCAAGAGGCAGTAAGGTTCAACCTGCATGTGGCAGCTTTAACGGTTTCAACTGCAGGTAGCAGCTCTAAGGTGGAACGACAAGAGGCAGCAAGGTTCAAACTGCATGTGGCAGCTTTAACGGTTTCAACTGCAGGTAGCAGCTCTTAGGTGGAACGGCAAAAGGCGGTAAGGTTCAAACTGCACGTGGCAGCTTTAACGGTTTCAACTGCAGGTAGCAGCTCTAAGGTGGAACGGCAAATGGCAGTAAGGTTCAAACTGCATGTGGCAGCTTTAACGGTTTCAACTGCAGGTAGCAGCTCTAAGGTGGAACGGCAAGAGGCAGTAAGGTTCAACCTGCATGTGGCAGCTTTAACGGTTTCAACTGCAGGTAGCAGCTCTAAGGTGGAACGGCAAGAGGCAGTAAGGTTCAAACTGCCTGTGGCAGCTTTAACGGTTTCAACTGCAGGTAGCAGCTCTAAGGTGGAACGGCAAAAGGCAGTAAGGTTCAACCTGCATGTGGCAGCTTTAACGGTTTCAACTGCAGGTAGCAGCTCTAAGGTAGAACGGCAAGAGGCAGTAAGGTTCAAACTGCATGTGGCAGCTTTAACGGTTTCAACTGCAGGTAGCAGCTCTAAGGTGGAACGGCAAGAGGCAGTAAGGTTCAAACTGCATGTGGCAGCTTTAACGGTTTCAACTGCAGGTAGCAGCTCTTAGATGGAACGGCAAAAGGCGGTAAGGTTCAAACTGCACGTGGCAGCTTTAACGGTTTCAACTGCAGGTAGCAGCTCTAAGGTGGAACGGCAAAAGTCAGTAAGGTTCAAACTGCATGTGGCAGCCTGAACAGTGTCAACTGCAGGTAGCAGCTCTAAGGTGGAACGGCGAAAGTCAGTAAGGTTCAAACTGGATGTGGCAGTTTTAAAGGTTCAAACTGCATGTGGCAGTTTTAAGTCACAACTAATGTCCAAACTGCTTTTGGCAGTTTTAAAGGCTCAAACTGCATGTGGCAATTTTAAGGCTCAAACTGCATGTGCCAGTTTTAAAGGTTCAAACTGCATGTGCCAGTTTTAAAGGTTCAAACTGCATGCGGCAGTTTCAAAGGTTCAAACGGCATGTGGCAGTTTAAAGGTTCAAACTGCATGTGGAAGTTTTAAGTTACAACTAATGTCCAAACTGCATTTGGCAGTTTAAAAGGTTCAAACTGCATATGGCAGTTTTAAAGGTTCAAACTACATGTGGCAGTCTTAGGAATGTCCACACTGCATTTGGCAGTTTTAAAGGTTCAAACTGCATGTGGCAGTTTAAAGGTTCAAACTGCACGTGGCAGTCTTAAGTTACAACTAATGTCTAAACGGCATGTGGCGGTTTACAGGTTCAAACTGCATGTTGCAGTTTAAAGGTTCAAACGGCATGTGGCAGTTTTAAGTTACAACTAATGTCCAAACTGCATGTGGCAGTTTTAAAGGATCAAACTGCATGTAGCAGTTTAAAGGTTCAAACTGCATGTCGCAGTTTTTAAGTTACAACTAATGTGCAAACTGCATGTGGCAGTTTAAAGGTTCAAACTGCATGTGGCAGTTTTAAAGGTTCAAACTGCATGTGGCAGTTTTAAGTTACAACTAATGTCCAAACTGCATGTGGCAGTTTTAAAGGTTCAAACTGCATGTGGCAGTTTTTAAATGTTCAAACTGCATGTGGCAGTTTTAAAGGTTCAAACTGCATGTGGCAGTTTCAAAGGTTCAAACTGCATGTGGCAGTTTTAAAGGTTCAAACTGCATGTGGCAGTTTTAAAGGATCAAACTGCATGTGGCAGTTTAAAGGTTCAAACTGCATGTCGCAGTTTTTAAGTTACAACTAATGTCCAAACTGCATGTGGCAGTTTAAAGGTTTAAACTGCATGTGGCAGTTTTGAGTTACAACTTATGTTCAAACTGCATGTGGCAGTTTAAAGGTTCAAACTGCATGTGGCAGTTTTGAGTTACAACTAATGTCCAAACTGCATGTGGCAGTTTTATTGGTTCAAACTGCATGTGGCAGTTTTTAAATGTTCAAACTGCATGTGGCAGTTTCAAAGGTTCAAACTGCATGTGGCAGTTTTAAAGGTTCAAACTGCATGTGGCAGTTTAAAAGGTTCAAACTGCACGTGGCAGTTTTAAAGGTTCAAACTGCATGTCGCAGTTTCAAAGGTTCAAACTGCATGTGGCAGTTTTAAAGGTTTGCATGTGGCAGTTCAAACAACATGTGGCGGTTGCTCGATTCTTGGACGAGATAGTCCCTGTAATCGATTTATTAATGTGCAACAGCGGCGGTGGCTCGGCCCTTGGACTAAAAGTTCATGGGTTGATTATTACAGTATGGCTTGGCTGAATGAGGACACTAAGTCCTCGGGGGTGTCAGCCTTTACCTTTTAGTTCCCTTAGGAGTTGACGCTCCACACCTTCGTTTGTTTTTCTTAAGGCATTTATGATGTTTGGTGTGGGCAATTTTTTTTCCTACCTCGTTTTTGTAGGGCTCATTATTTCTTCTTTACTGCTTTTTAAATTTTTGGGACCGGGAGAAGATCTAGTATAGTTTAGGTTTTTAGTAGTGTGTCTATTTTTCTTCCAACAATTTTCCTTCTAATTGTACGGTAGGTGATTGTGGGGTCAAAACTTTTCTGTGGCGGAAATTTGGCAACTTCGGTTTCAATCACCGACCGTACAATATTTAGTTCCGCAGGCAACAAAGGGCCGGTGCATCGCACGCCCAGTTTCCTGCATTAAGTAATTAGAAGCAGTCGTAGTTAGATTTAGTATCTAGTCGTTGTCTCCAATAAAGAAGGAAGTATAGTTAACATGGTGCTTTAGCTTTCTATTGTCCTAGGGAAATTTAAATATTGGTTAAATTAGAATTTAAGCACAGTTAAAATTGCCTAGGACGTTTGCTGGCAATCATCGGGTTTCTAGGGTCCAGTTGGTTCCATACTCTATGGTCCATTCCATTTGTTCCATCATACAGTACATGCATTGAATTGCCGTGTTTGTGTGCACGTTCTGTTTATGCACTGGGTCATAAGTTAAGTCATATTGGATATTGGATATTGGCTGTCAACGGATGGACTGACAATCGGGCATTCTTTGGGTGACATTACTAATGAGGTGTCCTCTAGGTATTTTGGGAACTACCTATCGTGTGTTTTTGTCTGTCAACATTCGTTCTTGTTAGCACAGCGTACAAGCAAGTTAGGTTTTTGCGATCTTCGCCCTCCCTCCCTGTCCCCTTCTTTTTATTTATTGATTTTATGATTTGTTTTGTATTTCAGTTTTCTGGCAGTCTTTCTGCTGTACAGGTGCATTTGCCCGGAAAGTTGGCGATTTCGGTTTCAATCACCGACCGTACAATATTTAGTTCCGCAGGCAACAAAGGGCCGGTGCATCGCACGCCCAGTTTCCTGCATTAAGTAATTAGAAGTAGTCGTAGTTAGATTTAGTATCTAGTCGTTGTTTCCAATAAAGAAGGAAGTATAGTTAACATGGTGCCTTAGCTTTCGATTGTCCTAGGGAACTTTAAGGCCTTTTAACGTCTATCTTTGTTGCGGTACTTAGAAAGAATTCTAGCGCTTTGACTTACTCATTTTTGTCTTGCACATTTTTTCATAACAGTAGTACACTCAGCTCTTGGCTTTGCTGTGGATTGGCCTCAAGCCCGCTAGCAGGGAAAAGTAACAGTATAAAACGATATTGGTTACAATCCTGATTTGCTAAAAGAAGCTCACAGTTGAAAGCGTAGCTTGTTTCTGATGAAAAGTATCTTGTTTAAATAGCTTACATTATCGGTGTCGTATAGCTAGTATCATTCTACAGACGTTTTTTGGATAGCTCTTTGAAAAAGACTCATCTACAGCAAGTGTCATTTTTTCATGTGCAGTGCGATACACACATTCCAAAGTGGATGCCCTGTAACTGTTTCTTTTTTGTTTGCGAACACCGCAGCCACACCTCTGATCAAGTCGGCTGGAATAGTGAACTAACGGCTGTTCAATATTTATAATATGAAAAAGAAATAGCCCGAGATCCTCGTAAAACAAGATTGGCATCATCCAGAGCTTTGCTCCCGAACTGAATCTAGTTCCTTAGTATTGGCAAGAATTTTTGCAGTAGAGGATCTTCTAAGAATGGGCTCCAATCGGTTGTATTCTCGAATGGATTTTTTTGCTGCTTGGGACTTCTCAGTTATGAAATAGATCATTGCTTAGTTTTTGTCTTTGAAATTTATTTGTTATTTAATATTCAGGGAGTAGGAAGCAGTAGGAAGCGACAGGAGGAGAGACATTTTTTATGCAAGAAAAAGAATGTTTTGCCCTAGATTCATACACTGAGAAACCAAAAGTATGGGAGAGATATATAGATGCTGTGTTCGTGATTATGAAGAGGGACAAGATGGAAGATTTCTATAAGCGCATCAATTTCCTACATGCGAAATTAAAGTTCACTACAGAGATAGAGAATGATGGAAAACTAGCCTTCCTTGACACAGAATGCCAATAAAAGTCAAAGCGTATCAGTGTACAGAAAGCCCACGCGCACTGATCAATACCTGAATGCGAACTCGCATCACTTGGACAGTGTCAAAAACAATGTCATATCTTCTCTCTTCAACAGAGCAATATCTGTCACGAGCAATCTTGATGATCTAGATAATTGAGTACAAAAGGATCTCAAGCTTTCTCAAGATGTACGCAAGGTCACGAGAAAAATCTCAAAGCCCAGACAGAATACTGAGGCTGACAAAGAGGAGCCTAAATGTTCTATGAACCTGTCATACATCAGAGGGACAAGTGAAAAATCCGTCGATCTCTGTCTAAAGAAAACATAAGGAGTACTTTTTATTCCCTTAATACACTTAAAAAGTCGCTCAAAGACAAAGTTGACGATCTCGAAAAATCAAACGTGGTATACGAAATACCGTGTAGAGATTGTCCTAAATCATATATACGACAATCGAAAAGAGAGACAGGTACTAGGCTCAAGGAACAAAAATCAAATGTGTCCCATGGTCGAAAAGACAAAAGTGATCTTGCCAATCATTGTTGGACGGAAAAACAACAGATGGATTGGAATAACAATTCAGTGATTGATGAGGATAAGAACTGGAAAAACAGATTTGTTAAATAAAGCATTCACTCAGTTCTATCAACTCCTTGTATCAATCAAGTATCTTACTCAATCCCAGAAATCTGGTTGAATAACATCAAAAGTTGCACTGAACGCAATTTTGGCGCCACAAATTTTAGAAATTGAGCGCCAAAAAATTCCGAGCTTCCTCGCAGGTCCGGTTAATTTCACACCTTCCGATCCGACCTTTGCAATAAATAGGAAAGAGACCACATTTCTCATTGCCCGATGATGGGAGATGGATCTCTCCCGAAACGTTGCCCTACTTAATAGCAAAGGCTTGTCATGATAAGTGGTAACTATCATGTCCAATACGGGAGACATTTATTTATAAATTTAAATACCAACTCTTTTCTCTCTCGATAGCCCCGTTTTACTATGGATCCTATGGGCCTGATTTCTATAAGAAGGATAGAAGTTGTGTCTTCCAGAGCACTTGAGTTTTCTTAAATTGCGAAACAGATTGACAAAAACTCGGTCCCAGCTACGCCTGCCTGTTCTTGGGACACCATGAATATCTAATCTCCCAGTCATATACCGGTATTTTTCCTGACCTGTTGCTACGATACATCGATGATGTCGTTGGTGTATCTTCTCTGCCTCTTCAACAACATTAAAGATTTATGGCTTTTGTTTCCAACATCTACCCTACCTTACAGTTTACAGTCTCAACATCACCCAATGCAGCCTATCCTTCCTCGATATCAACCTGCACAATTCTGGTGACCATCTCAACACGTCCATTTACTACAAAGAAACAGATGCCTATCGTATTATAAATCATCATACTTACCTGAATTCAAGAACTCTATACCTTTTCCTTTGACTCCACCATTTATACTCTGACGATAATGATTTCAAATCCAAAGCTCAAGAAATGCGCAATTTTTCCACAATTGTAGTCATCTTGATAATATAATAAAGAATGCTCTCACCAAATTTTTTTTTAAATTTCAAGCTGTGACGCTCTGTACCAACACGATAACGGGATATTCTGGGACTGAGAGTAAGTTGATCTGTCCTGTAGCCGAATTTGGTGCTACACCCACATATCTAAGATCCCCTTCACCCTGTGCCAATTAATTACAATTTACCTAAAGTTGGAAAAACGTCCTGTATGTTGATTTTTCATTTCAAGGGCTTGTGCATCATCAATTGTTCAAAGCAGCCTTTCCGTCTGGCCTCCCAACAGGCAGGCAGGCATCCCAATCCGAAGACGGGAATTATTGAACACAGCTAAAAAGCGCGCCTGCCTTCTTGAACTCAATACTTATGGGACCAATGACAATTTTTACAATTGTTCAATCCAACAAAACTCGAACTTCCCAATAATAGATTGCATTTTCCAATCTCGGATCAATTTATGAAATTGAATTTCAACATTCTTGACAGCACCTTCTAAACTTCTCATTTGAGAATATAACTACAGCACAGTTTTGCTCGTTTTGATTTTGAAAACAAAACAACCACTAAACACCAGCAAATGAGCTATATCAATTTCATGTGCAGTCTACCTTGATAGTCTGCCAGTCCCAAACATTATTTGTTAAGCATTATGATCTCTTCCTTCGCACATTGCGCCAGCGTTGCTATCTTCTTAGGATTGACTTCCATCTCCGAAGGATATCTAAGAGGGTCATTGCATATATAAGTCGGGTTTCTCATTAAAACTTCTGTAATGCGGAGAATGTCTTGTAAAGGTTGAAGGTTGTCGTGAACCTCCCCAATAACGGCCCCCCTGAGAACTAACGTCTATGATCGTGCATTAATGTTTAATCCTCATATTTGCAAGTAAGGGTATTCTCTTATTAGTTATGGAAGAAGATCCAAGCAAGTGTGTATTTGATAACATCTGGGAGTACCTGTTCTAGTTTTGGAACAGCTAAATTTTGAACACGCTGGGTCCACCTCTTGTTGTTAATTTGCTCTTTTTATTCTGGAAACTTCTCTTCAACTCAAAATTCTGTTATCTCTTGGTTTGTTTTTTAATTAATCAGCAATATTATACACTAAGAATCAATTTACGGCAAGCAATTTGAATGCATGCATCTATTGTTGATATTGTTGATATTGTACGTGCCCATTGTTCTTGTGCGTACAGGGGAAGGAGGAATCTGAAATCTTTAAATCTTTAAATCTTTAAATATTACGCCCAGCCGTGATTTTCGCTCAATCATAATCAATATATTTAAAATAGTATTCCATAGTCATAACTATATCAGCCTGAAAAATTTTTATTGAAATTTGAGGGACAGATCTCCAGTAAATCAATACTAATGTAATCCATATGAATTCTTTTCATGGTACTCATTTGCTTTTATGCACCTGCGGACCGCGAAAGCATATAGAAGTAAACGAAACTATTGGAATTGAAGACTAAAAAATGAAAAACTTTATTGAAGGACATAAACGGATAGAGTTGTTACAATCAATGATTCTAGCATGAAAACATGAAAATGAAAACCAAACGATCATAATAAATATTGAGAGTACCGTGAAACGGGGATCGCACTCCAGACCTCTAGTTCAAGAAAGCGGTGGTTTAGACCAGTGCACCACAGTAGAACATAGCCACGCTATCGCAATGTCCGAAGGACAGTAACCACCATCACAATCGTCATCATCATCATCATCAAAATTGTTATCATCATCAAGATTTTTATCGTTATTATCATCATCATCATTGTCTTTATCATCATCATCAACATGATCATCATCATTATCACCACCATAATCATCATCAACCGAACAATCATCATTATGTGATTCTCATCACTATCCCCGATATCATCATCATCATCATAATCAACATAATTATCGTGATCATCATGATGACCAACGAAACAATCATCACTATGTCATTCTTATTATTATCATCGACATCATCATCATCGTCATCAACGTTATCATGAATATGATCATCATCATCATAATCATCGTTCATAAGGAGCATATTTTGTAGCGAGTTCGAGAATCGTCTGGATAAAACTGAGTCACGTCTTAGTAAAATGTCTCAGATAACATTTCCATGACGCAGTTGATAACTCTCATTTCTTTCGGGATTTTCCCACTAAATATCTTGTTATGCAATAAGAAAATCGAGAATATTCTGAAAACTATCAAAACTTTGCAAACATATCCAGAACGCAACAGAAGATTCGACTCTTGTCTTATTATGCAAATGAGAACTTTCAGAATTTTCTGATTGGATAAAAAATCAAATTATCTCCAGTAAATAAGAACTTCGACAACTTCTGCCAAATACTTGGCACAATGAATCATCAACGTGTTTACAAATTCCTTTGTCAAACAGTTGGTTTTCATGATGACCAATTACGGCGACTTCAAAGTTTACTTCCTGGTATTTGTGGTTTATCTGTTGTTACATTTTGGCAGAAAAGCGTCCGTGTGTCTATGGATGGATACATACATGCGTTCCACAAACACCCTCTCATTATGTCCTTCGGACATAAACATAGCCGCGCTATCGAAATGTCCGAAGGACAATAATCACCATCACAATCATCATCATCATCGAAATGGTTATCATCATCAAAATTTTTATCGTTATCATCATCATCAACATGATCATCATCATCACCATCATAATTATCGTCAGCCCAACAATCATCATTAGGCCTATGTGATTCTCATCATTATCACCGATATCATCATCATCATTGTCATCATCATCATCATCAGCATCATCATCATCATCATTGTCATCGTCATCATCAACATCATCAACATAATCAACATCAGTATCATCATCATCATGCTGACCAACGAAACAATCATCATTATGCCATTCTTATTATTATCAACGTTATCATGATTATGATCATCATCATCATAATCATCGTTCATAACCGTTACGGTATTAGCAACCTATCTGTTCTAAGGAGCATATTTTGTAGCGAGTTCGAGAATCTTCTGGACAATAACTGAGTCACGTCATAGTAAAATGTCTCAGAAAACGTTTCTAGTCTCATTATGCAAATGAGAACTTTCAGAATTTTCTGATTGGATAAAAAATCCAATTAGCTCCAGTAAATAAGAACTTCAACAACTTCTGCCAAATACTTGACACAATGAATCATCTACTTGTTTACAAATTCCTTTGTCAAATGGTTGGTTTTCGTGATGACCAATTACGGCGACTTCAAAGTTTACTTCCTCGAATTTGTGGTTTATCTATTGTTACATTTTGGCAGAAAAAGTGTCTGTGTGTCTATGGATGGATACATACATACATACATGCGTTCCACAAACACCCTCTCATTATGTCCTTCGGACATAAAAATATGCCAATCACAACCAGAACGCAACAGAAGATTCGACTCTTGTCTTATTATGCAAATGAGAACTTTCAGAATTTTCTGATTGGATAAAAAACCAATTACCTAAAGTAAATAAGAACTTCGACAACTTCTGCCAAATACTTGACACAATGAATCATCTACTTGTTTACAAATTCCTTTGTCCAATAATTGTTTTTAATGATGACCAATTACGGCGACTTCAAAGTTTACTTCCTGGTATTTGTGGTTTATCTATTGTTACATTTTGGCAGAAAAAGCGTCTGTGTGTCTATGGATGAATACATACATACATACATGCGTTCCACAAACACCCTCTCATTATGTCCTTCGGACATAAAAATGCTGCTAATTGATTTTTATTGTTAATTAATCGCTTTTTGCTAATGATATCATTAATGCCGACACTTACGGCGACTTCAAACATAGGGGCCCTATGGGCATGTTCGAAGAACCACTCTGGTTGAATATAGCTATTTCGGTCAAATGATGAAAGATATTTATCGGTATGCACAACGATGACGATAATGATTATTATGATAATGGTGGTGGTTATGATGATGATGTTGATGACCACGATGACCATGATGCTGGTTGGTAGGGGGTGATTGTGGTGGTAGGGTGGGTGTGGTGGTGGTGGTGGTAGAGGTGGTTGTGGTGCTGAAGGTAGGGGTGGTTGTGGTGGTTGTGATAGGAGTGATCGTGGTGATGGTTGTAGGGGTGGTTGTGGTGGTGGTGATGGGGGGGCCGGTCGTGGTGATAAGGGTGGTCGTGGTGATGGTTGTAGGGGTGGTTGTGGTGGTGGTGATAGGGGTGGTCGTGGTGATGGTTGTAGGGGTGTTTGTGGTGGTGGTGCCGTTCCTTTAGATCTTGCCACAGCCACATCGTCAAAGATGGTAATCATGATGATGATGATGATGATGATGATGATGATGATGATGAGAATGATGACGATTTGCTTTGAAAAGTGTTTTGAAATTGCCGCTCTTGCCCAGACTCTATGATCGATGATGAGAATGTTTGAAATGTCATTAACTAAACCAATGTGGCAATTTGCCATCGTTTATAAAGTAAACAACAATGACTCATAGTGAACTATTACGAGTCAGTAGAACAATTGTCACATGACCTAAGATTGACAAAGCCGTTTGCAGGCCGCCGTTGTGAAAAGCCAACCGCTAATTGCGCATCAATTGCCGAGACAATGGCTCTAAGAGCATTCTTGAGATGCTTATACTATTGTTACACGTTTTCCATTGTTCAAGCGTTGGTTAGTGAGTGAGTGAGTTAGTTAGTTAGTTAGTTGGTTAGTTGAGGGTCCTGAAGGGGTAAATTGGGAATGGGATTGGCCTAATTTTGGGCTGGGAAAATGGGATTGGATGTACAAGGACTGGGATTTCGTTCCCTGGGAATGGGGAATAGAACACCAGATGGGAATGGGATTCACTTTTTACCATTCTAGACTTACACAGAAAATGAATTTTAATAAGTAGCTTTCAATGTTTAATATTTGAATGTAATAAATAACATTTTCAGACCTTTCTAGTCTGTCATTGTCACACAGACCACTGAACATGTCATTTCAATGAGAATGTAGTTCCCAATCCCCAAGCAGATCACACTAAGTCATGCACACACAAAGTACTTACCCAATTGACCAAGATGGCGATGAATACTCGCACTGTCGTTGTTGAGATTAAGTACATTAATGCGAAAAATATATCAATTCACACTGAAAATTGCAAACTAGACATTCCACTCAAAATCTCCGCTAGTTGTCTTTCGAAAACCATTTGCCGTATGGCAGGTATACTGGAGTCAAGCAAGAAACGTGGTTTTGCAGATTACGCAATAGAGATGTACTACATCGACTTCATCCAACAAGGTGAACCAAAAAAAGCGCCATTTGTCCTTAGAACCGACGATCAGCTGGCCATGTTTGTCAAGAGCGACTGTAAATCACTTAGTGTTAGAGTAATTCAACGCATTGTGAGCTTTGAAAAAGGTACACTTAATATTGTCCTGGAAGAATACGAAAAATCTTCAGAGTCCAATGTCAATGAGACCAATAATGATGATAATGCTGGTTCTGCTTCTGGTCAGTCCTCTAAGTCTTCCAAGAATGGAGACCCCAAAGAATCTACTAAAACAATTATGACAAAAAAAGGGAAGAAGGGATCAAGAAATCACGGTAATAAAGTCAATAAACGGGCATCTGACACTGAACGTTTGAAAGAATTACTGCAACAAACCGATAATGCTAGACTGTCAGAGGATGGGAAGTCTATTGTTTGCTTATTGTGTGGAAAGTCACCCAAACTCGATAGGTGTAAAAGATCTGCAGAAGGACATATTAAATATTTCAATCGTGTTCATACTTGTACTGCTAAGCTTGACACTTCAAAAACTAAAAGGATTGAAGAGTTCTTTGAACCAGCTGTTAAAAGAAAAAGGTCTATTTCAAATGATGATGCTGAAACTACTGGCACAGTAGCTCAACCACAAGTCTCACAAGACAGCCCTACAGAAAATGATGAGTGAGTAGACCCCATCAAGTAAATTGGACATTCTTTTTTTATATTCTGATTGATTAACACAAACATTACAAAAACATTGTACACCATTCATTGTAGCATAGTTATTTAAATATGAAGAATTAAATATTGTCATTTTGTTTTGTTTATCTGTTGAATACTCATGAAATGTTTTTAAGATTCATTTTTGAATAACAGCAATTGAAACATTTGGGTTCTTTTTGTTTTGTTTAAGATTACCTTCAATACTTGGTTGCGATACAAGTAACAATGAGGCAACAATAACTGGAATGACTGATGAGTTTATTAACTTTGAACAAGATGCAGATGTACTTGGACTTGAGGAGACTGATTCTATTAAAACCGGTTCAGACTTGATTGCAAATATTGGATTTGTTGCAGATATTGCTGTTATCGAAGATGTTGAGGAAGTTGAAGACCCTGATGGTTTTTATCTTGACACTGATGATGATGAATCAGATTTACTTATAGAAGATGATGGTGATTGTGTAGTTGAAGAATGTAAAGACGAGTACATCAAATATGATGATCTAGACTACACAAAATATAACATGATTCCAATAAGTGTTGAACATGCAGATGAGGTGGCTTTGACTCTAGATAAGCTTGTTGCAAGTGGAAGAATTCAAAAGGATGGTATATTTTATAAATACCTGAAGAATGTGTTACAGGTATATGTTACACCCACCAATTACAGTTGGGATCCTGAAGTGATAGAGTTTTTCAAAACTCTCAAGTGGCTGGGAGGTCAGAGCACTGTAAATATGATAAGAGGACCAATGTGGCATGGTTCAGGTCGAGGGGGTGTGTTTACCTCAGATAACATGGTAGCAAACCTAGGTGGTC
Organism: Chrysaora quinquecirrha; assembly: GCA_014526335.1. NCBI lineage: Eukaryota > Metazoa > Cnidaria > Scyphozoa > Semaeostomeae > Pelagiidae > Chrysaora > Chrysaora quinquecirrha. Next base: position 529,567 of record JACTAT010000368.1, on the reverse strand, counting down.
CATCAGACAGAACTCTGACCAAACACAGCAGTGGTTACACTACAGAAAGTGGTGTTCTTAATCCACTTATGCAAACATTCCACAAGATTATAGAAAGTAGGGAATCTGCTGTTATTGATTGTGATGTCTTGAAAGTTTTAAGCGTCCATGCAGAAAATGATGGGACTGCATTACAGCCAGGTCTACAATTTGACCCTACACAGAAAACAGTAGTTGGACTAGCAAGTGGTAATATCAAGATAGACTATGTTAAAGCTAACAATGAAAAGGATCCTGAACTTACAAAGTATCTGAAAGAAAACATTGCAACTGAAGCAGTTGTCACTCTATTAACCAATTCTCCTAAAACATCATCGTTAGCAGTGGGAGTATCTTATTGCAGTAAAAAGGGCAAGACTGGGGAAAGTTTAAAAGAAAATGTTGTTAAGGAAGTAATGCAGATGCAATGTTGTAAGGGGTGTCTCGAAAACGCATCAGATACTATGGTTGATAGTGAATGCTGTACGTCTAGTGTATGTGAAACATGCTTGGAATCGAAAACTGTTTGTGATAAATGTAAGCAAGAAGGACAAATTAGCTATTGCCCGTCATTGAGGGCTTGCAGGAGGTGCTTAAAAAATCATGTTCAGTGTGTGAAATTCATTGTCCTCACCTGGAGCATTGATTGTGAATCAGGAAATCGTAAAATGGCAGATCTTGTTGCTGAGGAGCCAATACGGTTCCTAGAGTATCTGGTTGTGTTTCCCGACGTTGTTCATCTCGCCAAAACTTACAAATGCTCTTGGAGTAACTGGTTTCTGATTCTAGGAGAGGGAGACAGAAGCACACTAGGAACTCTTAGAATGCTGAGAAGTGAATCTCCTGTGGAGATAGTTGGAGCTCTCCAAAGCATGTTAACTGCAGAGTCAGTCAGAAACAAAGACAGAATGGCAACAGAACCGCTTATCCTACTAACTGCCACGAAATTGATAGAATATCTAGATTCCATCAAACACATGTTTTTAACTATCAGTATCCTTCCAGACAGGTACAGAATAAGCGAGACAAATAAGAGGGGATTGTATGAGCATCCCTTTGCAGTTTGCCCGGCAGGTACTGGGAACCTCATATTTCTCAATTGGAATTCAAAAACAAGATCGTCAGATCTAGTGAAAGTGCGGCTTCATAGTCCGGCTGACAGTAAAGTTCTACACAGAAATGTGGATACAAATGGCTTTAGCCTTTGCTACGTCAATGGTGCTGCTCTAGTATGTGGGAAGAAGGGCATACTATTTGTTGACATAGAAGGTAAAACTACAATCAAGTCCACCCAATTTAGAAGTAAAGCGGCGGCTGTAGCCTTCATTCAGCAGCACATTAACATAAACTGTAATGCAACTATGACCTTAAAGACTCTACAGACAATAATACAGCGTCACCTTGCACAGCAACAAAGTGTTCACAAGAAGTGTGGTACTGTAGGAATCGTGGCCCTGAATGAGGACTTACAGTTTACGTCTTTATGCCAAGGAAATGGCGACATGCTTGTTGCCGCATCAAACTCTAAAAAAGCCATTTACACCGTGGCAATAAAATTTGATGGTGTTGGAGTTGTAGGAACATCCACCATGGTGATGAAGTACTCAGATCAGTGGCAAGATCTTACATCCTTAGCATTGTCCGGAGACAAGCTGGCGATTTGCGTAGATGGGAAAATCTACATACATGATCTATCCCAGGAAATAACAAGATCATTAACCACTGGCTCAAATATGTCACCAGCATCACTGAAAGCAACATCTGTATCTTGGTTAGGGAGAGGCTTAGTTTATTGTGAAGACCACTGTATCAAACTCTTTGACAATGGTATTGTTTCAGTGATTTCAGGAGGCAATGGCAAAGGAGATGTTGATGGGCCAGCAGCACATTCAAAGTTGTGTCAACCAGTTGGAATTTGTGTTGAATTCGACAGAAACATCTATGTTGCAGATTCTGGCTCTGGCTCTGTTAAGATGATCAACCAACCTCTGCAGGGAATTGTTGACTTCCTTAGTAATTTACAGACCTTGCTTTTAGCCTTTAATATCCATCCAAAAGGCAAATCTGAAACGGGCTCGCATCATACAGTGATAGAGGCGATTGAAATGGTAAACCAAACACTTCAGTATGTACACACATGTTCTGCGAAAGCTAAGGAACTTCAATCCCTAAGTGAAAACTCTGTCACCAATGGCCCTGAAGGCACTGTTTCAACCAAGTGTTCAAAGTCTCTGGAGCTTCTGAAGAAATCGCTGCAAAGTACTGAGTCTAACATCAAGGAACTCTCCACATACCCAGGGTTTAATCTTCAGCTGAACTTGGAAGCACTTCTAACCCTACATGTTGAAAATCAGCATGCAGTTACTCATTTCAAGAGAGACACATTCAGTCTGTACGAGTATGCCTTAATATTTGGTTCGTCAATTGAAGAAGCAGTAAAGCGTGTCTCGAAATGGGCAGCAACATACTACACACACCCTGGCTCCTATTACAAGCTTCCTACAACTGGTGCTGTTACGCTGCCAAAAATCCACATACCCAAGCCTCCTGCTTCAAAAGTGACCAGAAATGAAGAAGCCCAAATGAGAGCATGGGCAAAGAGGCATGGGAAGTCGGTGAGGCAGCGAAACGTCCGACAAGACAACACAAAGGACAGAGCAGGCACACTCCCATTGAACCTATACGAAACCGAGTCAACTTTGAACCCCCTAAACTTGCAACTTCTCACCACGTCAACCAGTGATCCATCTGAAGATCTTGAAAATAACGAACTTTCACAATATGAACAAACACAGGAACAGTTTGAAGACTTTGAACCAGAGGATACTTTCAGTAGCAGTGATTCAAGTGATTCTAGTGACGATGACAGTGAATCTGCTTCAGACCAGTCCCTCCACACCGCAATAAACTTGATACAACCCACGCGTCTTGGTAGAGTCAGACGACTAACGCGCAGGATGACAGACTTCATTCAGATGTAGATCTTTAGAGGTATTTAAGATTTACTTTAAATTTTACTTAAAACATATATATAATCAAGCAGTATTTACTTTTTTAATATATATTGTTTAATTAGAGTTTCATAGTGATATATACACATGCTACATACACACATATTTGGCCTATGTTGATGACGTATCCCGGACTGAGGGTGACGATGCGCCATCCAGTCATAACTGCTCTAACTGGAACTGCCCATAGTAGAAAGGAGTATTGAACATCGTGGTCCGTCACCAAACCGACATCTGTTTTGTGACCGAATAGAAGACAATTATGGTTCATGAATTATAATCTTAACTAAATGAACCTTAAGTGCGCTAAAATAACTAGTAAAACAAAATACTAAATTAGGAGAGAAGGGGTTTGCGAACATAAAATCATATGACATACAATGGGATTTTAAAAAAAACATAGACTGGGAATGGGATTATGAAGACTGGAAATGGGATTTTGAAGAAAAATAGACTGGGAAATGGGATTAGACACCCCCCTTCAGGACCCTCAAATTTGTGTGACGTCATCAAAACGCAAAACTGATATTTTGAGTCTTAACCGTTTCGTGCATAAATATTTCTTTTGATGTGTTCAGCGTTACTTTTAGGATAAAAGCATCATGTTCTTGGTCACGTACGCTAATTTTTGCATTTCAAACCTTAAATTACGAAGAATGCTCGTAATTTTAATTGCGATACAGCTAGGGCTCCGAACTATCATGAATGTTGAAAAAGATGCAAAAGATAAAACATTTTCTGCTTACTTTCTCTGAGAATGGTAATATGATTGAGCCAGATAGAGCGAATTACTTTTTATGACGACGGTCTTTAATTTGAATTATGTAGCCGTAAATGTTCGAGAAGACGGCAGACACCTATGTCGATAAGTTGTAGACAAAGGCATAGGGGAAGGCATAGGAACAAGTGTAGGTGTAGATGAAAGCACAGGTGTAGGTTAAGGCACAGGTATAGGTATAGGCAAAGACATAGGCGAAGGCATAGGCATAGGCACAGGTGTAGATCTAGATTTAGGCATTGGTGTAGGCGAAGGCATAGGCACAGGTGTAGACGAAGGCAAAGGCATAGGCGAAGGCACAGGAACAGGTGTATGTGTAGGTGAAGGCATAGGTCTAGGCTAAAGCATAGGTATAGGTGTAGGCATCGGCGAAGGCATAGACACAGGCACCAGCGTAGGTGTAGATGTAGCAAAGGCATAGGCGAAGGCATAGGCACAGGTGTAGGTGTAGATGAAGGCATAGGTCTAGGCAAAGGAATCGCTACAGGTGTAGACGAAGGCAAAGGCATAGGCAAAGCCATAGGCACAGGTGTAGGTGTAGATGTAAGCATTGGTGTAGGCGAAGGCATAGGCACAAGTGTAGACGAAGGCAAAGGCATAGACAAAGGCAAAGGAAAAGGTGTATGTGTACATGAAGGCATTGTTGTAGCCGAAGGCATAGGCACAGGTGTAGATGAAGGCAAAGGCATAGGCGAAGACATAGGAACAAGTGTAGGTGTAGGTGAAGGCATAGGCCTAGGCTAAGGCATAGGTATAGGTGTAGGCATCGGCGAAGGCATAGGCACAGGCACCGGCGTAGGTGTAGATGTAGCAAAGGCATAGGCGAAGGCATAGGCACAGGTGTAGGTGTAGATGAAGGCATAGGTGTAGGCGAAGGCATCGCTACAGGTGTAGACGAAGGCAAAGGCATAGGCAAAGCCATAGGCACATGTGTAGGTGTAGATGTAGGCATTGGTGTAGGCGAAGGCATAGGCACAGGTGTAGACGAAGGCAAAGGCATAGGCGAAGGCACAGGAACAGGTGTATGTGTAGGTGAAGGCATAGGTCTAGGCTAAGGCATAGGCACAGGCACAGGTGTAGATGAAGGCAAAGGCATAGGCAAAGCCATAGGCACAGGTGTAGGTGTAGATGTAGGCATTGCTGTAGGCGAAGGCATAGGCACAGGTGTAGACGAAGGCAAAGGCATTGGCGAAGGCACAGGAACAGGTGTATGTGTATAGATGGAGGCATTGTTGTAGGCCAAGGCATAGGCACAGGCGAAGGTGTAGATGAAGGCATAGAAGTAGGCGAAGGCATAGGCACGGATATTGCTAGTTTGGAAACCAGGCTTGGTGGTGGATTGGAGGGGAATTCAAATACTACGGTTCACCCGAGACACAGAAAAATCCGTTCACTTTCGTGCTAAAGTACGAAGTGTGCCACTTTTTATCAGTCTTAATAGGCATAATACAGAGATTTATACAAGATTACAATAACAGTAATCGATAAGCTATTTGAATTGACTTTTGCGAAGAATTTTGATTAAGTTTTTAGAGCTTCAAGGTGAGAGACGCAGTTCGCAAGTTGTTACGTTGACAAATGTATAACTTTGTAAGTGCGGCTTTGTGGGATGAGTTCTCCTATAATAGCAGAGACGAGCACTGAATGATAATAATAAAAAAAACGTAAGAAAAAGGCTAAATAGGATTTATAGGGTAAGTTCGCAGATACAGATATTTCTGGCTTGTGGCTCCTATTCTGGCACAAATTTTGTTGCCGAAATATTGAACTAAAACTGAATCGGTCGATTGGCTTCGCTAAGATTCGCTCCAGTTCATTTCAGAAAAATCGCAAGTAGCTGGCAAGTGGCTGCGCAATTTCTTCTTGTCTTTCGCCAATCTTGTCGACTGAAATGGTCATACCTATTGATGATATGGAGTTTCGTCTATGCAATGAAACTCAACCCTCAATGGCAGTTCCCCTCTTTCTTTTAGCATTCTTCCTAACCAAGTGACCACGTATCAAACTGCGCCTGTTCAACTTTTGTAAGCAGTGCCCCTATTTTTGGTATATGATTACCTTGAGATCCACTTTTTAGTGCTTAGATCTATCTAGCTCAATCATATTTCCATTCTCAGAGAAAGTAAGCAGAAAATGTTTTATCTTTTGCATCTTTTTCAACATTCATAGTAGTTCGGAACCCTAGCTGCATCGCAATTGAAATTACGAGCATTCTTCATAATTTAAGATTTGAAATGACAAAAATTAGCGTACGTGACCGAGAACATGATGCTTTTATCCTAAAAGTAACACTGAACACATCAAAAGAAAGATTTATGCACGAAACGGTTAAGACTCAAGGTATCAGTTTTGCGTTTTGATGACGTCACACGAATTTCGAATCGTAATAACTTCTGAGCTGGAAACCCTATAGAGGGCTACACCCGAGTACCCATGTCTAAAGATAACTTTGGGGGAATTTCGTTGAATGGATCTGTTGTTCGTTGTATTAAGCATACCAAATATGTAACTTTGCTAATTTTCAGTGCTGTATTGTAAATAGTTTCCGAGTTATAGAGGAAAAATGTTTTGGGGCTGGGGTCAAGTACCCCAATCTAAAAATAGCTTTCGGGGAATTTTTTGAATGGATCTGTTGTTCGTTGTATTAAGCATACCAAATATGTAACTGTACTCATCTTCAGTTGCGTATCGGAAATAGTTTGCAAGTTATAGAAAATAATACTTTTGGGGCTGGGGTCAAGTACCCCAGTCTAAAAATAGCTTTCGGGGGAATTTTTTTGAATGGATCTGCTTTTCGTTGTATTAAGCATACCAAATATGTAACTGTACTCATTTTCCGTTGCGTATCGGAAATAGTTTGCAAGTTATCGAAAAAAATATTTTTGGGGCTGGGGTCAAGTACCCCAGTCTTAAAATAGTTTTCGGGGGAATTTTTTTGAATGGATCTGTTTTTCGTTGTATTAAGCATATTAAAATATGTAACTGTACTCATTTTCAGTTCTGTATCGTTAATAGTTTCCGAGTTATAGAAAAAAAGTTTTTGGGGATTGGGGTCAAGTACCCCAGTCTAAAAATAGCTTTCGGGGGCATTTTCTGAGTTGGGTCTGTTTCTAATTTTGTTTGGCGCATCAAATTCTGTACTTGTGCCAAATTTCATGCTTGTATCATAAAGTGCACAATTTGACTCCTAAGCGATTGCACTAAAAAGGTAACTTAAAATTTGAAATTTGAAAGTTTAAAAATACAATTGTAGCTAATGACAAGCTAACCAATAGCAAAAGACACAACATTTGTACAAGGCACATGACGAACAACACGAAAATAACACAGGGAGGAAAATTAAAAGTTCAAACCTAAATTGACATGAAACAATTGTTTATTTAAATTCGGCTTTTCCCAGAGAATATGGAGAGAAAAGAAGAATCCGAAACAAGTCTTTTAAACTAAAATCTGTTGTCGTTTTTTTGAAACTAATCTCAAATATGCAAATTTGCTTCGAGAATGTTCTAATTGGACGAAAAAATCTAATTATCTAAATAAGAGCTTCGAGAACTTGTGCCAAATTTTCTACCACAATGAATCATCTACTTGTTGAAAAAATCGTTATTGCTGCTCATTAGGTTTTCATGATGACGAATTACGGCGTCTTCAAAGTTCACTTCCTCATATTTGTGGCTTATCTATTGTTATTGTGACTCATCTATTGTTACAAATTGGCAAGAAAAAGCGTCTATACATACATGCATTCCACGAACACCCCCTCATTATGTCCTTCGGACATAATGACATGACCTATAGTGAAATTGACCCAAAAAGGAAATCCAATGTTGAAGACCATAATAAATTTTTCTTTCATTCCAAAAGTTTTCAACGAACGAAATTTTGTGTGATTTCTAAATATTTTCAGATCAAGATCTTAATTTTGTTTGCCTTATTATATCCTTTAGTTAGTTGAAATCAATTTCTGCAAATATAAAAAAATATTTTTTCTGTTATTTTGGGTTTAATTCAATGTTCATTCACGAAGGCCAGAGGCCAGAGGTCTCAATTCCCTCCTGACCTTGTTCTTCTCTGTGAGTCTCGTTTTGTTGTTGTGGTTGCTTCGTTTCATCTTGAAAGCCGAAAGCCTCTGTGGCAAGGCAAGACAACAAGAAACACCAGGACCAAGGACTGTCGGCTTTGCTTAGTCAAATTCACCTAGATGGCTTCAGCGAAGAAGGCTTCAGCGAAGAAGGGAAGCAAGGTTGGAGATATGACAATAACTGGTGAAATAACATTCAGGGATGTAGCTCCAGATAGTCCTTTGCCTGAACCTTCTATCCTCTATGTGAAGCTAGTTGATGCCAGGAAGGCGGACACTCGCCCGAAGGATATTGCGGAAGTGGCGATTAACATTCATGACACTTATGTTAAAGGACAGCCACTAAATTACGAGTTCAAAGTTTCCAACTTTGTATTTGGAATAAGATATAGTGTAAGTAGCTTTAATCTTTGAATCTCGATTAAAAGTTTGCGATTTATCAACATTTCCTGGTGTCAATTCAGGGGAGTGTAGACTCCACCCACGACACCACTGGCACTGGCAGAGCATTGAAGAAAGTGGTGTGGCTAAAAGTGAGGGTCTGTCAGGTTAGCTGGGGATATTTATTGAAATAGTCTGTTATTTGCATTTGCATCCTAATTTTTGTGAAATTAGCAGCAAACAATTAGAATTATATCTTAAAATCCAAATATTTAGGCCTACAAAAGTAGGCAAAGTTTCCAAAAATGGCACTTAAAAAACCCCTAAAGCCAAGTAATACATTTGTCAATTTCTACATTATCAGTTTTTACTTGATCTGGTAAAAGTTTTCTTAAAACTCCTAAAATTTAATCCAATGGATGACATTTTAACCACAAAGATCCACATTTTTCCAAACTTTACAAGATGCTTATATCCCTAACTGTCTTCTGGTGCACTCCCCAGAAATTTTTCAGGTTATGCCCCTCACATAGTTGGAAAATGATTCATTTTTAGATTTACATGCAAAGATTGTCCTTATAAGAGCTATAGCTGATCAGTGGCGTGGTGGCAGGGGGCAGGGCCTTGGCCCCAGCTGGCATTTTTGAGGGGCACCAAAACGAAGGAAGGACGCAAAAATGCCGAAACAGAAAATTATTTTCCATTAGCTATGCATACTGTCGTTGAATTAAGATGATATAATTAATAAATTTGCGAAGACATCTTCCCAACTGACAAAGGCCCTGGTGCAAACCGAACTTGAAGATATATTTGAGCGTTTTTTCATTAATAAGGACAAATTCTTGACTAATTGGCAGATCAGAGACTTCAACTATTGCCTCTCGACTATTGCCTCTTGACTATTGAATTGTTTTTTGTTGATTGTTTATTTCCTGTTTATTGTTTGCTTCTATTGTATTAGAACCCAAATAACCACAAACTTTATAGATTTCTCGACCATGACCTTTATGTTTATGTAGACAGGGACGGATTTAGGGGCTTTTGCCATGATAATGATATCGCTACATGGCTTGTATATAGATAACATATGCAGGATCCTAAGCCATTTTAAGGCCTCAGAAATAGGAAAATCTCAAGAGCTTCAGGGGGCTCCGCCCCCAAGGCCCCTGCCAGGGCTCCACCCTGGACCCGTTGGGGGGCTTACAGTGCCCCCAAGACCCCCAGCGGCACACTGCTAGCACCTTAGGAGGCCTTAGGTAGAGGGGGTGCCAAAAGGGATCTGGACCCCCAGTAAAAAGGGGTTCACCTCGCCACTGTAGCTGATGTAACCATTATTTTAGAATTTGAACACCAAAACTGATTATTCTCCAGCAGATACAAAACGTATCTGTTAAGAACATTTGTTAGAAGTTTTCTATGCTAAGCCAAAAGAACAGAAAACTACCCTTTATTTCTTAGATTATAACAATTAATTTTTTCCATTCTCTTTCTCTGTGAAAATTAAAGTTTAATTTTCAAAATGATGTTGTCAACTTCATTTTATTAATAATTGTAAATTCAGTACATCCAGGAATCAGAATGTTTGCCACATTTATAGTTAATTTGTGTTGTTGTTTTTCAATTAAACATCATTGCCTATGTCGTACAGGAACTGTAAAATGCAGGTCTACAGTTCCTGTACAATGCAGGTCCCAACGATTTTTAAATGTAGAGTCTGGTGACCTCCTATGAGCCACCTATGAGCCACCTATGAGCAATTATGGTTGAGGGCGAATGCCTCTGTTGCTGAGAAAAGTGAATTTCATGCATTTGGTAGACTTTATTAATTGCTTTTCCATACATCATTGAAAGCTTTTCTCACTGCGCTGCGAAACAACAAAATTCACAGCATTTCAAATTGGACCACTGGTTGCTAGTGGGTGGAAATTGGTTGACAACTGTCACAATACCAGACATAAAACCCGGCCTTTAGGTCACAAAGAGAAATAACAATTGAATGAATGACCTTTGAATGGAGATACACACTTAACATAATCTTTTTCTTAAAAATTACGGCTAGTGTAAAATGCAGGTCACATTTTGCAGGTCAGCCGCGGCAGGTCACCATAGGGCCTAACACATACATAAACAAAAAAGTTCTTCGGCCAGGTCCAAAACGCGGACCACGCGGACTTCGCGGACTTAGCATTGCAAGTCCGCGTGTCCGCGTTTTAGTAATTAGGGCTATGAAATTACTAACTCTTTAGCTACCCAATTGTTGTTTTGGCTTACGCCGCATGCAATTGACATCAGCTCCCTGCACTAAAATCGATTCTGCTTCAAAAGATTAAGACATAAAGTAACAAAAGTATACATTTTTTAAATCCTCAAGAAAAGAGCAAAAAAATGTGGTAATTTTTATCTGGATTTAATTGATAGTGTTCATTCAATAATAAGTTTTTTACTTAGTTGTCTGTTGGGCCTAGCCACCGCCTTTGACCAATTTACTTTTGTTGATTACAATTTTGTGAGGAAATTTCGCAGGTCCGCGAAATCCATGTCCGCGTTTTAGTAATTTCATAGGCCTAATTACTAATCCCTTTTTGAAAATTGTAATGACCCTCTGTTTACAGCAGCCTTTCCGGTACTTCCTTCGTTCGGCAAGTCGTTTCCCTTAGAATAGACAAGATTTTGGGATTTTCGACCAGGTTTTGGGATTTTCAGCAAATATGAAGATATCTGAAGTGAAACCGATTTTTTGAAAGCCATGATTGCTTTACAGAAACATGCTTGAGATGCACTCAGGTCAACCAAACAACGTTCGGCTCAAATAGTCTTAGGTCTCTTGGACCGCAGATCTGGAATCGTTTGCCAGATGACATAAAATCAGCAGATAATCTACAATGCCTGCCAGAATTTGTTGGAACACCCATCATATTTCTAGCCTTTTTCCCATGAAAGAGTGTTAACAATTCCAAGCACAGCTCACGGACTCAATCCCCCCCTCCCCCTAGAGACAATGTTGTTTTGTCATGTTGAAGGGTGCTGCTACGTGATTTCAATGTTCATGCGCACCTGAAATGTTTTATCATTCATTAAACCAACATTGTTTGTAGAGGGGGGAGGGGAGATGTGGCGTTGAGTAGGAAATTCAATCTGGCGTTCCAAGTATTCTGGCAGGCATTGTCTGAAGTCTAAAATTCCTGTTTTTAAGATATGAGAACAAAATTAGGCACGAAGAGTAAACTTGACACGCTTGTTTCAAACATAATGTTAATTTTTATGTGGGTGGTTGTTGTGACCTCATAACTTGCCACTGAAGCCAACAGCGCATACTTTGGTGCGCAGGGGCACGAAATAAATACAGAACGGTGTAGAAATAAGAAAGAACTTGCTTATCGGCCTTTTGGAAGCCTACTTAGCTCTTTGCAATTGATAAAAATTTGCCTACGCTTGAAGTGAGCGGGTACTGGCAAAGATATTTGGCTTCAAAAGCAAAAATGTGTATTGCATGAAAACGAGGCTATATTATAGGCTCCTCGCTCGAGTTGAAGAGAGAAGGTGAGGCTGCTAAGTTATAGAATATGACGTTAAATAAGACAGCCCCGAAAGGCCGAAAGACATCTTTACTGTTGACGAACTGAGAAATGAAATTTAGACTGTTTTCATCTGAGTTGAGGTGGTTGTGTTATGCTGTCGTTGTACATATTGTCTTTGGCAATGGTGTTCTACAAGAAAATTCAACCTGAAACTAGAGCTATGATCAAGTGTCTAAGTAAGCATGGATGAAAATCATATAGAGAAATTCCATCAGAGCTTTGAGTGCCTGTGTCTTCAGTATACCGTGTTGCTAAGAGGAGGCAAGAAGTAACGATATCTAAAAATAACGGCAAGAAAGGCAGGAAAAGAATATTAAGCGCTAGAGATACCAGTTATGTTGTCATTTCGTATGGAAGGGGGGTTGTTCTTATGGAGGAGTATGAGAAGATGACGGGACAGTATTTTGCGGGTTTTACTAGCAATACATTGGACCACTTTTACATGAGTTAAGTAACAATAACAACGCTACTAAAGACAGACTGTTTGTAATGGACAATGATCCTTTGTATCACATTCTTGTAAAAATAGCAACGCTGTAGCAATGTCCGAAGGGCGCTGATGATGATGATAATAATGATGAAGATGATGTTAATAATGACGAAGATGACGAAAAAGAAGACAACGATGATGAGATAATGATTATGTTGGTGATGATGATGATGATGATGATGATGATGATGATGATGATGATGATGATGATGATGATGATGATGATGATGATGATGATGATAATTTTGAAGATGATGATGACTTTGAAGAGGATGATAATGACCATAATGGTCATGCTAAAGACGATCATGATGATCAATATGATGCTCGACGACGACGACAACGATGATGATGATCACGTTGAAGAAGAAAATGATGATCACCGTCTTAAACATGATCATCATCGTCTTCAACATGATCATCATCTTCTTCAACAATGATGATCATGTTGAAGACAATGATTGGTGATTGTGATGATGATGGTGATGATGATAATGATCCATTATGATGATGATGCGATTGTTGACAATGCGATCAGATGAATCTTTCCTGGAAGAATCCCAAAGCTTTGAATCGAAAATAGAAAACCTCTAGTAACGTATATGTACTAATAAATTTGAACTCATAGGTTAAACTGTGTAACAAATAACTCCCTTCAGTGCACCGAAACCTGTAATCTTCGCTTCAAATGATTAATTTAATTCTAGAATCTCCAAAAGCTATCATAAGAATTTCGCATACTATGCAGATGACTATATTCGATAATTAGTAGAATAGTCCCCAACCTAGGGTAATCGATGGTGCTGATTTTATTGGCACCAACAAGAATTGAATATTTTGCACCCCGGGGGCGTTATGAAGGGGGGCAGCCCCTTTATGTGAAAATTGGGCGTATTATTGCTATAATCATAATAAAAATACAATTGCACATCATTTCTATTTTTGAAATAGTAATACTTGGAATTTAATGCAGTTGGAGTTGTCTGGCAACACAGGTTAACAATAATTCAATGATTTTCCGCAAATTTAGAGCAAGGGTGCTAGACACCTTGATGGATTTGGTTGTTCTATTTTCAATTATACAATAGCCGCTTTGCAAAATCGAATGCGACTTATTACAGAACATTAAGGTTATCGCACAAAATACTTTGTATGAAGTTTCTTTATGCAATAGGTATACCATATAACCGAGAGTATGAATAATTTAATCCTAGTCATGTTCTGAGTGCCAGTATAGACAGCTTGTTTATGTTCTCATGAAGAGAAATTTGTCTCCGGATTGCTTTATTACATTACTTGCGAGAAGAGTAAGAGATTACCGGGTTTCATAAATTCAATGTGAAAATACCCGTGACAGGGTGACTAATGGGTCAGGGGTGATCCACCTCCGCTTCACATCGAGGCTGTCGAAATAGAGCTGGAGGAAAGGAAGGGACAGAAGAAATTTCTTCTTCACGCTCGACAAACACGCTCAACAAGTTCGCAACTGCGAGGAAATCGTTATTTTAGATAGAATTTCGCTGTCAACTTCTCAGAATACAGGTATGCTGTTTTGCTGTATATCTGAGTAAAAATAGTGCGAGTGTTCCAAGACTTTTGGCAGGCATTGTAGCACTTCGAAGAATTGATTGCCAACTTTGAACCATTTATTTTCAGATGATTCTCGAAGCCGCAAACTGTTTTGAAAAAATTTCTTCTGTCTAACTTGGCAACAATTTCTACTGCGCCACAATCTCCTCCACTCTTCACACGAAAATATCTTACATGTAAGAGGACTTCTAGAAACCTCTGAGAATAACAACCCAATCAAAAATTGTATGAAAATATTTCAAAATAAAAAATAAAATCAAATTAGACTTGAGCAACAATTTGCAATATTGTAGTCAAACCTTTTTTTGAAGCCCGACCGAGCCGGCTATTTTGCGAGAAAATCATGGTGTCAAATTTTTAGTTTCCTGCATCTGGATCGAGCTCGCAACCCTTAGAGCAAGAAGCAAGCGCATTATTCCACTGCGCTACACTAACAGTTGATACTAATTGATGTTTTTGGCAAGCAATTGCATTTTGTTAATTATGCCCACTAACGACAACACTTAACGGCGATTTCAAAGTTTAATTCCTATTATTTGTGGTTTATCTTTTGTTACGTTTTGGCACGAAAAAGCATCTATATGCCTATATGCCTATATGCCTATATGCCTATATGCCTATATGCCTACCTATATGCCTATTACAACGAACACCCTCTTAATATGTCCTTCGGACATAAAAATTATGGAAACAAATACTGAATCAGAAATTTCCTAAGCTGTTCTATTTTTATTGCATTTCCATCGCGTGCTGTGTTGTCATCCAATCACTTCCAATCATCCAATTGTTGTCATCCAATCACTTGGTGATGGCGGCGTGCGGAGTGGATATGTGAACGTTGAGCTGCGGCTGAAATGGGAGTTTTTATTCTATTTTGTTAGTACGAATGATTAATGCAAACTGTGGAACATGACCATAGGATCATCGTTTAATTGGGTATAGTTGTTTTTTGGAGTAGTCAATTGGAATTCGTCGAGATTATTGTGAATATCTTTTTTACCAAACGTGTGGGACGAGTAGGCCATCATGACCATACCAAAATATCAAGAATATTTTGATACCAGATTCGCCGAGGTGAAGAAATCAATGGCAACGAAAGATTGCATACAAAATTTGCACGATACAATTATGAAGCAAAACGAGAAGATTGATGTCCTTGAATCAAGGATAGCGATTATGGAAAGTTATATTTCACAATTAGAGAAAGGAGTCGACGACCAAGAACAGTATAATAGACGCTTGTGCCTATACGCATCGATGGTATAGCATCGGAGGAAAATGAAACAGGTTAGAAATGTCTCCAGAAGGTAAAGACAGTCTTTAAAGAATTAAAAGTTAGCGTGCCAGATAACGTAGTTGACAGAGCACACCGAATTGGACGGCCAAGAGTTGTGAAAGGTAAAATGATCCACACGATGATCGTCAGATTCACCACTTGGCGGCACAGGTAAGCCGTTTATCGCGCCAGAAAGAGCTCTCCGAAGTATAAGGTAAGATTAGATCTGACAAAGAAAAGACTAGACACTGTCATAAAAACGTCGAAAGTTCTAGAAGAAAAGCACCTTGGGTTTGCCTTTGCAGACATAAATTGTAGATTGTGTGCCAAAATAGGAGATAGATTCCACTACTTCGATGGGGAGAAGGGTCTCATGGAAATTCTTGCAGATCTGAATCTAAATGGTGAAGCCAATGCAGAAAGTGATGTTGAAGGATCAGTTGTGGCAGGAGAAGAAACTCAAACAGAGGAAGAGTAGTGAGTTCAGTTAGACAGGGCATAGTCCCTGAGACCTGTTGTTGTTTTGCTATTCTTTAACGGGGCTGGAGTCTGTCTGCATTTTTAACCCATTGGGGCGACATTAGTAACATCTCTTTTCATATGCAAATATTGAACTGCGAATACTAGTTTCAAGTCAACGTTTTTCAAAGCAAACAAACAATGCCAGAACGTTTTTTTTTCTTTATTTAGGAAATTTCAAATTATAAAATTCCAAAACATGCAACACTGCTCCCTACACCATGCCAACAGCTGTTAACAAATCCCAAATGATTGGAAATTTTGTTCCAACCTTTGTGTACTCACTTTTTTCTATTGTCAGCCTCACTTGTGTTTATTGTAAGCTTCTTTTTACTTTTTGCTGTTTTCGTTTGGTATATTGTACGATTTTTTGATTACAACGAATCAAATCAGACGAGAAATAGTAAAAAAAAAAACTACAACGACACAACACATGACACACAAGACATCCACGTGATAAACACTTCACATAAACGAGGTTAAAATATTCAATTCAACTAAAGTCTTAACATATATTGTGTGTTATGTTACCTAGGATGTGGCAATGGTGGTTGCATTGTGGCTTGCGGACTAGAGCCAGCGAGAGAATTTCCCTATGACGATGCCGGTTGAAATCAATCAGTGGCGGGCAACAATAGGGTGTTTCCGTGTATCTATTCAAAGATCGTGTCCCCTGAGTAAAACTGTCAGGCCTTTTTCAATTCTCTTCCAAGTCTTTAAGCTTTACTGGTATTGCTGTTGCTTTATTGCAATCTCAATCCCCGTTCTACCCCTAGCGCTGACAATAGAATTGTTTGCAGTGCACTCTGTGCCAACGCTGTTTTCACCCTGTACAATGTATGTGAAGTACCGTGGGGGATGTTCAGTACCGTGGGGGATATTCAGTACCGCGGGGGCATACCATGAGTCGTGTGGGGAGGCATCTCTGAGTACCGTGGGGATATTCAGTACCGTGGGGCACATCATGAGTCGTGTGGGGATATTCAGTACCGTGGGGCATACCATGATTCGTGTGGGGCATACCATGAGTCGTGTGGGAGGCATCATGAGTTGTGTGGGGATATTCAGTACTGTGGGGCATACCATGATTCGTGTGGGGCATACCATGATTCGTGTGGGAGGCATCTCTGAGTACCGTGGGGATATTCAGTACCGTGGGGTACATCATGAGTCGTGTGGGGGATATTCAGTACCGTGGGGGCATACCATGATTCATGTGGGGGCATACCATGAGTCGTGTGGGGAGGCATCATGAGTCGTCTGGGGGATATTCAGTACCGTGGGGGCATACCATGATTCGTGTGGGGGCATACCATGAGTCGTGTGGGGAGGCATCTCTGAGTACCGTGGGGGATATTCAGTACCGTGGGGGCACATCATGAGTCGTGTGGGGGATATTCAGTACCGTGGGGTAAATCACCATTTAGATTCATTAAATCATTGCTGAAATCACGGATGAAAGACGGGCGCACATTATTAGGCTACTAAAAGCTCTTGGTTCTCAACTGTCGACGAGCCTGAATTCTTATTCTTATCCGAATTGGAATGCGATCTGAAGACACTACATCCTCGATGTGCCGGAAATAGGGAAGGTTAACAAATTTCCTACAGATAACGCAGACAAAATAAGAAAATCAATGAAGTCCTATTTCCGTTCTACAGTAATTCCAATACTTTACATTCGAAAGCAAATCCAAAACTTTCAGATAAATTTTGTAAGCGCTGCGAGTTATTACAGTAAGCAAAACAGGAATGTCTTTTCCAAAAAGTCCTGCACCAGGCTTTTCAACATTTAACACTTTTGGATCCGTTCCCGTGTAAGCACCCCTCAAAACATGGAATCCGATACAAATGGATCCGCTCTGATTTGGATCCGATCTCGTGTAAGCGGGGCTTGAATTTAACGGGATGATTTTAAGGAAATTTACGCCAGATTTTAGTCTCAACAAGTACAATTTATCGTGTTTGGTTTAACATTTTTACATTCTTGTCAAAATATGTGTTAACCGTGAATAGATTTATGTGCTTTTCTAGACGTTTCTCGCGTAGCTTCCCTTTTTTCAAGACTCAACATTACATTCCCTACGTGGAACAGTAGAACAGTAATACTATAATACTGCATAAACGTCTTAAGCATAAAAATTACCGACACATTGAGAATCAAGTGATAAACTGTCTTCAGATCGCATTCCAATTCGGATAAGAATAAGAATTCAGGCTCGTCGACAGTTGAGAACCAAGAGCTTTTAGTAGCCAAATAATGTGCCCCCGTCTTTCATCCGTGATTTCAGCAATGATTTAATGAATCTAAAGGATGATTTACCCCACAGTACTGAATATCCCCCACGGTACTCCAAGGTATGCCCCCACATGAATCATGGTATGCCCCCACGGTACTGGATATCCCCCACACGACTCATGATGTGCCCCCACGGTACTGAATATCCCCCACGGTACTCAGAGATGCCTCCCCACACGACTCATGGTATGCCCCCATGGTACTGAATATCCCCCACGGTACTGAACATCCCCCACGGTACTGCACATACATTGTACAGGGTGGTTTTCCTTCTTTCCCTTGTTCGTCCACTTGCATCAGTTTGCAAAGATAGCAATTTATACAACTGTAGAAATACTGAAGCGAATTCCAAGTGGTATCATTTGTTTTGTTCGTCACAAGCGGTTCGTTATCAAGCGCTTTCTTTTCCTGTACGCGTATTTTTACATTGGGTGCATAACGTGCTATACACTTCATACGAAATGGTTAGTCCTTAGGAGGATTCTGCAAAGTGGTGATGTAGAAACAAACCCAGGCCCTGAAACACTTAATTTTTGCACTTGGAATTTAAATAGTATTGCTGCGCATGATTTCTCACGAGTCTCCCTTATAGAGGCTTATAATTCGGTGTGTAATTATGATCTTATTGGCATTGTTGAAACCCACCTTGACAACACATGCAATGAAGATAGACTAGCTTTAGACGGCTATACGTTTTTAAAAAGTAACCATCCACACAATGTGAAAAGGGGTGGCGTTGGGCTATATGTCAAAGACTCTCTTCCTTCAAAAAATCGATTTGACTTAGCGACTCTGTCTGAATGCGTTGTGTGCGAGATTCAGTTGAATAGGAAAAAGTATTTCTTTGTCACAATCTATAGAAGTCCAAGTCAGGACCAAAATGAGTTTGAAAACTTCACAATGAATTTTGAGTTGAATTTTGAGTAAAATCCCCAACGGTTTGCACCCTCTATTTTGAGTTTCATCTCTCTTGTACATACTCCTATTTTTACGAATTATTATAATAAAAACATTGCAGGGTGTACAGGGATCTGTTATTGAAAATAAGTACTTTTATTTGTAGATATTTAACTCGATCGCGCTGTAAATTGCAAACAAAGGATGACTGCATCCTTAAAAGAATAGATTAGACTAAAGTCATATCATATTTTATTCTAGCAGTCTTCTGGGCAAAACTTCCCAAAATTATTTTTTAACCATTGAACTCAGAGAGTTGGAAGTTTAGGAAACAAATCTGATCTGATGAAATCTGATACATCGAAAGAAAATGAACAAAAAACAAGACTAAGAATTGATTTTCCTTTTTTAAAGTACACAATTTAGGTGCAAACCGTTGACTTAAGTTCAACATTCAATTCAATTCAATTCAATTCAGTTGTCTACTTTTGGGTTCATAAGGATTCATAAGCTGTATCACAAGTGAATCAATATGTTTTATTCCGAAAAAAGATAGGAATATGGTATCACACATTATCGACATGTTCAAGACGAACATATTCCTCTTAATTAACTCTGAGAATCATTTTTCATTAATTGAAAATAACATTGCCATCTTTAGAATAAAAATTCAAACACTAGTTCCCAGACCCCTATGGTAACTCTGTTCTTTGGCTGCATTATACCGTGTATGGAGGTCTTATTTTATTTACGCATATATACAATAAGGTATTACAGAGATTTTTTCAACATATGAAACTACAAATATGCCATTAAATCTTCGCCTGCTATAGCAGATGCCTTACTTCACGTCGACATTTCCATTTACCCCCCTATCTCTGAATTGTGACGTCATTATATATACCTAATGATCATATAGAGCAAAATTATTGTCATATTCGAATTCTCCGCTCAAAAATACCACTAAATGCAATGTTTCAACCACATCTGATGAAAAATACGATTTTCAGCTTTCAGACAATGCCTGCCAGAATTTGTTGGAACACCCATCATATTTCTAGCCTTTTTCCCATGAAATAGTGTTAACAATTCCAAGCACAGCTCACGGACTCAATCCCCCCCTCCCCCTAGAGACAATGTTGTTTTGTCATGTTGAAGGGTGCTGCTACGTGATTTCAATGTTCATGTGCACCTGAAATGTTTTATCATTCATTAAACCAACATTGTTTGTAGAGGGGGGAGGGGAGATGTGGCGTTGAGTAGGAAATTCAATCTGGCGTTCCAAGTATTCTGGCAGGCATTGTAGTCCAATTCAAAAGAATAATTAAGAGCTGGGATGGGGCCACCTGAATTAAGAGCTGGGATGGGGCCACCTGCAGATGCAATGTATGTCTTCGTAATTAATTCTTCATATAATGTATTTAAAAATTTTTATAAATTTTCCGTTAATTCGTATTTTTCCTTAAATAATCGAATTAGACTAGTTGCATTTGTAGCTAAAAGTAATTTCGATTTAAAATAAAAGGCACACACACACACAAGAGAATGACAAAGAATGGTCGCTGTGCCCTTTGGGGAAATGTAAAAAATTCTTGTCGCAATCATTTGTCTTGTTTCAAGCCCTATAAGCAACAGATTTCAACACTTCTGCACAATGGCGGCCTTTGCATCCTGAATTCAAAAGATTTCTTTTGTTACAATTTTCGGCCCTTGACCCTAAAGGTGACCTGCCGCGGTGACCAGCAAAATGTGACCTGCATTTTACACTAGCCATCAGAAATTATTGAATTTCTTGGTGAAATGCAACTAAGATATGTGACATGGAACTCATTTTAGAACACAGATAATATTTTCCTGAAATTACGTCTGCTAGGTTAAATCTGTGTAAAATCTTCACAGTACTTGTATACTGTACTTGTATGCTAAACATAACCAATATATTTAAGCCAAAATTGCGATGAACAGCGGAATCATTTTCGGGCATACTTAAAAGCTTTTTTCGTCTGACACTCCTCAGAGTATGAACGTCAGAAACAGACCGAAACAATAGACTAAGGCGGAATTTATACCCAGATGCGGCTCGAAATGCACCAATCAGAAAGAACGAAAAGCTGAATTGGCATTGTGTTTTAAACACCAATCAGCTGGTCGGATACAGCGGGAAGACCAATAGAATTATTTGAAGAGTTTCAGTCTATTGTTTCGGTCTGTTTCTGACGTTCATACTCTGAGGAGTGTCAGACGAAAAAAGCTTTTAAGTATGCCCGAAAATGATTCCGCTGTTCATCGCAATTTTGAAATTTTGTGCATCTCAAAGACTATATTTAAGCCAAGGGGCAAATCACTCCAGCTAAATCTCGTAAACGTTTGCTTAAAGACCTATTGTTTTCACTGAAATCCCGTTTTAGTGACAAAATGATGGGGACAGTAATTGTATCTGGTTGTTGTTTCAAACTTATTTATTTATGTACTTCGAATGTTTCTGTATGTGGTGTTGGAATTTTGTTCGCACATCAGAAACTTCGCAAATCGCAAAATCCAAAAATTTTCGGAAAAAAGAATTGCAGACAATGCGGTGCACATGATGTGTAAAACAACAGGAGGGAAGGAAATGGGCGTAAGCCTCACACAAATTTCTTTGGCGCTATGAATTCCGTTACATGAGCGACTTTTCATTGTTTTGCAAGGAACCTGCATTTTCAGGACCCGCAGACCTGCATTTTTCAGTTGCCATATGTGGTATGCTTTAAGCATCAAGCGTCATGACCATAAGCTGTGCCCCAAGCTGTACAATTGAGTTGAAACTTTGAGGTAAAAAAAGCGCAAAACAGCAAACAATTCGAAATTGAAATTTTTCTTAAGTGAATATAAAGTACTAACATTTTCCAGATTTGTGCCTGTTTGAATATCGGCTGGAAGCGAGATGAAACCTCTAAAGAATGGTTAAAAAGAGGTGACTATCTGGATGTTGTTTGGCACCATGTCCAGATAAGAGAAAAATCAGATGCATGTGAAAAGAATATTGAAGTTAAGCAATACTAGTTTCATTCTATTTTATATTCAATTTTTTGTATTGTGTGTTGAAGTTCTTGTTTAAAATCTTCATTTAATCTTTAATCTTGTTAACATTAACAAGCACCTATAGTACTTTAGAAAGAACCTTTTTACTCATGAATACTTTCCTACTGATTAAAGTCTTTTATTAATAGAACTTGATGCATAATAATGCTGGGGTAATGCTGAAGTTATTTTTAAAATTAATTTTAATGATATGTATGTAAATTATTTATATTTCGCCTATTTCACTTAGGCTATATGACTTATTTATTGTTTTGTCTTAACATAAAACTGACCAACTTAAGAAAATTGTAAAAGTTAACAGAAGGTGCTTAGGTGTCGTGGTCTTATCCAGCTAGCTTGTCTGTCGGGAATCTACGGGGCTGACACCTTGACCGATAACCTAAAAAAGAGGACTGTAACAAAAGAAATAGAAATAGAAATTTTGTATTATTTTGTATTATTCAGATATTCGATTTAGATTAGTTTCTGCAGAAGCTATTAATTATATTATCGAATTAAAAAAAGATGACAAACAAACAAACAAACAAGAAACAAGAAAAAAGGTCTATCCTAAGCGCGAGGTCAAAAAACTCCCTACGCAAACCCTAAGCCTCGCAAGAGAAAAGACAAGAAAGATCTTCGCCAATTTGTGAAGCAAAAGGCTCACCAATAATATCTCAACACAAACACAACACGATTAAACAAATTTAAACTACTTTAAAATACGTAAGAATACCACAATACAGTTTCTAGGCAACCTAGCGGACCAATAACCTTAAGGGTTTACGCCTAGTAAAACGGAGGGTACCTACAGGTTACAAGAAAAGTTTTCTAACCTGAGAAAACAGCGACTTAAGGAACACTAGTAACCTTGACTTAGGAACCGAGAGACCAAACAAGCTAAACTTGCTTACTTACTTACTTAATGACTAAAGATACAATATTTCTTTCATACAGATAATTCAAGTATGCGCAATAACATTTAGGTCTAAGATCGACAATATTTCAATACAAATTTAACTACAAATATATAAGAATTGAAAGAATAATGAATACTAGTCGCTTATCCTACCAAGATACCAATCGTATCTTCGTGTACTAAATATCCTGTGCGCTTCTTATTGAACAACAATATGGTACTCACGACCACAGAGTTCTCTATCTTTACTTGAATTTCTTTACTCTAATCTTTAGTCTTTGCTCTACTCGCGATCAGAGGCCTCTGGAGAACAATAGGCGACGGTGCACTTATATAGCCTAGTAAAGGGGAATCGCCTATTGCTCTCATGCGCAACTACATACGCTACTAATATAAAAACAATACTCTAATTACATTTCCCTATGCTACCTATTAAGTCCATTTCAACACTACTGAGATACGTGCAAGATTTCTAAACGTTGTACATGACTTCTAGTATCAACTGTTCAGAACTGTCCATAGTTTTTTAAGCCAGATTCGTGCTTTGATGGTGATTCCTTCTTGTATCCTCCGTCTTGAAGTGCCCCAAAAAGAAATGGCCTAACTCCTTCCTCCATATTCTCCATATTCACAAATTGAAATATTAATTCAGCACACACTCCCCTCTTCAATCAACTTGATCTTGATTGACTTCTTCTACAATTGTGCTGATTATTGCTCGCGCATTGGCGGCTGCGACTCGTTTGCTCCTTCTAAGCATCTGTTTATCTTCCTGTCTCCTTTCCGTGTTCTGATTTCCACGAATTTCCAAAGGATAAATCTGTTGGACAGCTCTCTCCAGTCTCCTCTTGTGACCATTGACTACGGTTGCCATCGCTACTCCTCTTGTCACGCCATCCTTTCCTACCAACAACTTCAATATCCTTCCTTTCTTCCAGGTACCTCGATGAGTTCCTTTGTTTTCAATTAGAACAATATCACCAGGTTGCAATTCATACATGGCTCCTTTTCGGGTATCTTTAGATTTGTGGAATTCCCGCAATCCAATCAAATATTCCTTGCTCCATCGGTCCCATAGTTGATTTAACTTCGTTTCGATGTGTTTGACTCTACTGTTGACTTCATCGGGTTCTTCTAGGATGTCTTCAGGGATATCTGGAAATAGTGGTAATCTCTGGCCATAAACAAGATGATTTGGCGTCAGGACTTCTTCTTCGAGCTCTTCTCCTTGATAAAACAAGGGTCTATTATTCAGAATGGCCTGAGTTTTCTTTAATACTACCTCCATTTCTGGGAAGTTGAGCAGAGCCTTTCCAAGTGTTTTCCTCAGAATGTTTTTAGTTAAACCAACCATCTTCTCGAACCATCCTCCCCACCAGGCTGCGAGGGCCAAGTTAAATCTCCAAGTCAGAAAATTTGACTGCAAATACTCTTGTATTTCTGGATGGTCGAATAACTTCTTCAGTTGCAATGCAGTCGTTTTGAATGTTGACGCATTATCGCTGATCATCAGATTTGGCATACCCCAGGCTGCAACAAACTTCTCCAGAGTCATTCTAAATACACTGGCTGTCATATCTTCAGCTAGTTCCAGATGAACTGCCCTTGTCGTTGCGCATGTGAAGAGCGTTATGTATGCCTTGACCGTTTCTTTCCCTGACTTCACATACAGTGGGCCAGCAAAGTCAACACCTGTGTGTTGAAAAGGCCGTGTTCTCCTTGCTCTTGTGTCTGGTAGAGGTGCCATCTGTGGACTTGCCATCGATTTTGCTGAATAGATCTTGCACAGTCTGCAACTTTTGACAATTGACTTCACTACTTGTCTTCCTCTGGGTACCCAAAATTCCGCTCTAACTTCAGCTAAGGTTCTCCCAATCTTCTCGTGTCCGACTTTCACGTGACAGTCAAGAACCACCAGATCTGTGAATCTGTGCTTCGTTGGTAGCAGAATAGGATGCTTCTGTTCAAAGTTCAAATCGGAGTTTCTCAGTCTCCCACCACAACGTAAGAAGCCATCTTCATGTTGAAACACACCCAGATCTTGAGAGCGTTGTTTGAATTCTTTGCATCCTGTCATCTCATGTTGTATGGATTGAATCCAACGTATCTTTACGCTCCTCAACTCTTCTGAAGTTAGGTTAGCACCCACCGATCGCTGATCTTTCTGCTTTCTACAGTTTTCGACAAAGCGAAACACTCTTGCGGTGCAGCGTAATAGTTTCTTCAGGCTGCTGAATCTTGCCAGTTCTATAACGTTTTGCAAACCAACACTCCCCTCTGTTTTCACCAACAGACTGGGACTCTTTTCTTCCACAATCGCTTCGTCTGCCGGTTTCAGTTCGCTTGATTGCTCTGGCCAAGAATCTTGGTCTTCTTTCAAGAATTCTGGTCCTTCCCACCATAGCGTACAGTGCTGGAGCTTTGCTGCACTTGCTCCCCTTGTTCCAAGGTCGCTTAGGTTTAACCTTGTTGGGCAGTGACTCCACACAGCACCAGGAACCAGCTCGTGAATCTCTTTCGTTCTGTTGCCAACGTAAGGCTTCCATGCTCCTTTATTCTCTATCCAATAAAGTGCTGTTAAACTGTCCAACCACATATAGACGTTGTTGATCTTGACTCCTAAGGCTTTCAGGATGGTATTTGCAAGCTTTGCCCCTGTTCTCGCTGACAGTAGCTCCAACCTTGGGATCGTTAATTTTTTCAGGGGGGGCAATCTGGATTTCGCTGTTAAGAGCCTACTTTTCTTGCCTTCAACGCCTTCATAAACCAGGTACGCAGCTGCACAATAGCCCATCGCACTGGCGTCACAAAAGACGTGTAGCTCAAAATCTGCCGGATCATCTGAGGTTTCACTGATAGTCCTCGGCAAAGTTAGATACTTCAGTTCTTTAATTTCCAACAACCATTCCATTGCCTTCCTTTAGCACAAATTTCTTGGAATAGTACTCTAGCTTTCATCACAATAGGCCCTGATACACCAAGTGGATCGAAGATTGCTGCCAGAGAACTCAAAACTGCCCTTTTTGTGATCGGCTGTTTTGGGGTTTCCATATCTAGGTTGATCTTCATTGTATCATACGTTGGATCCCATAGAATTCCAAGGACCTTTCTGGTTTCATCAGTTGCATCTGAGTTTATCTGCTGGCATACGTCTTTGTCGTTGCAGTACCATTTTCGTAGAGAGAATCCTCCTTTCTCAAAGGTTTCTTGCAGCTTTTCCTTTCTTCTGCAGAGCTCTTCAGCATCGCTGCCACCTGAAATGTAGTCATCTACATACAGACTGTTTTCGATGTCTTCTACGAACTGTGGATCAGCTTCTTTGAACTGCTCCAGGTGATGTCTGATGGTTGCGTTTAATACGTATGGTGAAGGTCCAGCTCCAAATATCACCCTCGTAAATCTGTATTCTTCTATCTGATGGTCTTCATCGTCTACATTCTTCACCCACAGGAATCTCAGGGCATCTCTGTCAGCTGGATCGATTCCTATCTGCAGAAAAGCTTGCTTAATGTCTGCGATGAGGACCAATCTGTGCATCCTGAATCTCAAAAGAACTGAATATAACAGCGGGTTCAATGATGGACCAGTATGAAGACAATCGTTCAGCGACTTCATTCTTTTAGAACTCTTGGCAGACGCATCGTATACCACTCTGACTTTTGTAGTAGCTGCCTCTTCTCTGACAACAGCCAAATGTGGGATGTAAGAAACACGCTGGCCTGTTGGTTTCACTGGAGCCTTTTCGAAAATTCCATTCTCTAGCTGCTGCTGTATGATGTTATTATATTCGTTTAGTACTTCGGGACTTTTCTGCAACTTCTTCAGCTGGCTCTTCAGTCTGCCTTCTGACAACTGTCTGTTCAGGGGAACCTGAAAGTTCCCTTCTCTCCAAAGCAGCGGGGCGGTGTATCTGCCATTTTCGAACTTTATTTCTTCTTGAAAGGCCATATGAACAAGATCTTCTTCCTTTATTCCCAATGTTTCTAGATCCCACATCTTGGATACAACATCTTTGACTTCTTTAGGGGCATCTATGACCAGGTTTGTTGGTTCAGAAGTTCCTTCAGCTCCTTCCGTCATACTGAAGGCTGTTGTTCCCATCATTGTCCAACCAAGCTTCGTCTTCACTGCTACTGGTTCTCCTGGTCTGCCCTTTCTTAAGTCTCCAGTCTGCAAATCTGCTAGATGCTGACTTCCAATGAGCATCTGGACCTCTAGAAAATCCTCATCTGAAACATCAGTGAAAAAGATGCCCTTCATATGTTGAAATTTCTTCTTTACCAAGATTGGAGCTGGATTTCCAACCGTGGTGATCGTCGGAAGAGTCTTTACTTCCATGGACGTCTCGTAAGTCCCATCAAGACTTCTAATTTCTATTTTGTGGTGTTCGGATTCCACTTCCTGTACGGCTCCATTCAGGTCTTCAAATTGTTGTGAGGTTCTGTGACCAACTGGGTTGCTACCAATTTCTTCTACGAGTTTCTGCGTGATGAAACTTCTTGCACTGCCTGAGTCCAGCGACACTCTGCAGCTCACTTCTCTGCCATCTTTGCTTCTGACCTTTGCTATCCGAGTTTGGTAGGCAATCACAGCTGTGGGGCTTTTTCTCTTTGCACGTATTATTCCAGTTGGTTCTTTCACCTCTTCTTTGGGTGAATCACAAATTTCTTCACTGTGTTTCCCTTTTGAACAAATGCTGCAAGTCTTTACTGTTCGGCATTCCTTGATGATATGGCCCTTCTTCAAGCAGCCAAAACATCTCTTGAACGTCTTCAAAACATCTTTTCTGGCCTTCACAGTCATATACTTCTTGCAGTCTTTGGACTGATGCGGCCCTAGGCAGAGTGCACACTTTTGTTTTGACTCTGATGCCACCAGGGTAGCTCCTGAAGATATTTCACTCCTCCGGGGGTTATCTTCTCTTCTGTCCCTTGGTCTTTGTGATTCTGATCTTCGATCTGCTTGTTGGACACCACACCTCAAATACTTTACTGCCTTTCTAAGGCCATCTACCAGTTCTTCAATCGTCAAATCTTCATTTTCGGCCATGCCTTCATTCAGCTTGATTCTGACGTCAACAGGTAGCTTTCTCATTATCTTCGGTACCCTCGTAGCTGAGTATTCAATTGGTTTCACATTGATCGCTTGCAATGCTTTGTAATGACTTTCTACCTCTTCGTAAAGTCTTTTCAGCTTGTAGAGCTCATGTGTATTCTGCAGTGGCGTAATTCTTTCAAGGCCATCAAAATGAGCCTTCCTGAGCACGTTCTTCTGTCCATATCTTTCTTTTAAGAGAGCAACAGCAGCTTGGTACTGGTCACCTTTCATGTCTAAATCTGAAACTGTTACAAACGCAGCTCCCTTTAGGCAGCTCTTCAGATACTGCAGTTTCTGCTGTTCAGGCAATCCTTGATTGTTGTGCACTCCGTGTTCAAAGCACTCCCAGAACTCGTGCCACTTCAGAACATTGCCATCGAACGTCTTCAGTTCCATTTTCGGCAAACGAATTCCACTGACTTCGTTTTGTATCTTCTTGGCCTCTAACTCCCCTCCATTCAATCTGCTGTTGAGTTTTCTTATAGCTGATTGATACTTCGTTAATTCCTTTTCAAAGACCTCCTACTGTTGCAGGCGGACTTCTAGTGAGCAACCAGCTTTCTTCTGCTCCTTTTCAAGAAACGTATTCTTCTCTTCCAGTCTCTTTACAGCTCTGCACAGCCCGTCTTTCTTCTCATGCAGCTCGTCAATATCTTCCTGTGTTCCTCTTCTGTGGGACCCGGGAATCTGTGCCCCTCTTCTAGGGGGCCTGGTCTGTGTCCCTCTTCTGTGGGACCTGGGAATCTGTGCCCCTCTTCTAGGGGGCCTGGTCTGTGTCCCTCTTCTGTGGGACCCGGGAATCTGTGCCCCTCTTCTAGGGGGCCTGGTCTGTGTCCCTCTTCTTTGGGACCCGGGAATCTGTGCCCCTGTTCTAGGGGGCCTGGTCTGTGTCCCTCTTCTGCAGGACCCGGGAATCTGTGCCCCTCTTCTAGGGGGCCTGGTCTGTGTCCCTCTTCTGTGGGAACCGGGAATCTGTGCCCCTCTTCTAGGGGGCCTGGTCTGTGTCCCTCTTCTTTGGGACCCGGGAATCTGTGCCCCTGTTCTAGGGGGCCTGGTCTGTGTCCCTCTTCTGCGGGACCCTGGAATCTTCGCCCCTCTTCCAGGGGGCTTGGTCTGCTTCTCAGATCTTCGTCTGAAACTGTCCGATTTTCTGGATTTCGGATTTCTGGCTGATAACTAATTTCTGGCAGAAATTCTCTCATCGCCACCAACTGATGTGCTGTTTGCATTCTTCTTTCCTCTTCTTCAGAGAGCTCAGACCCTAATCCTAACCGGTGTTGAGACATTTTTGTTTGAGATCGTTTTTCTCTTTTCTCGTCAAGCCTACACTTAAAAACCGAGAGAATAGACACAGTAGAGAAACTGCCTTAAAAGCAACTTTAACACTTAAAATACCGCAATGTTGACAAACAAACAAGGTTAGAATCCGGTTCGGGGTGGACCACTCAAAGTGTCGGGAATCTACGGGGCTGACACCTTGACCGATAACCTAAAAAAGAGGACTGTAACAAAAGAAACAAGAAAAAAGGTCTATCCTAAGCGCGAGGTCAAAAAACTCCCTACGCAAACCCTAAGCCTCGCAAGAGAAAAGACAAGAAAGATCTTCGCCAATTTGTGAAGCAAAGGCTCACCAATAATATCTCAACACAAACACAACACGATTAAACAAATTTAAACTACTTTAAAATACGTAAGAATACCACAATACAGTTTCTAGGCAACCTAGCGGACCAATAACCTTAAGGGTTTACGCCTAGTAAAACGGAGGGTACCTACAGGTTACAAGAAAAGTTTTCTAACCTGAGAAAACAGCGACTTAAGGAACCCTAGTAACCTTGACTTAGGAACCGAGAGACCAAACAAGCTAAACTTGCTTACTTACTTACTTAATGACTAAAGATACAATATTTCTTTCATACAGATAATTCAAGTATGCGCAATAACATTTAGGTCTAAGATCGACAATATTTCAATACAAATTTAACTACAAATATATAAGAATTGAAAGAATAATTCGAATAAACCAATGAATGAATACTAGTCGCTTATCCTACCAAGATACCAATCGTATCTTCGTGTACTAAATATCCTGTGCGCTTCTTATTGAACAACAATATGGTACTCACGACCACAGAGTTCTCTATCTTTACTTGAATTTCTTTACTCTAATCTTTAGTCTTTGCTCTACTCGCGATCAGAGGCCTCTGGAGAACAATAGGCGACGGTGCACTTATATAGCCTAGTAAAGGGGAATCGCCTATTGCTCTCATGCGCAACTACATACGGTACTAATATAAAAACAATACTCTAATTACATTCCCCTATGCTACCTATTAAGTCCATTTCAACACTACTGAGATACGTGCAAGATTTCTAAACGTTGTACATGACTTCTAGTATCAACTGTTCAGAACTGTCCATGGTTTTTTAAGCCAGATTCGTGCTTTGATGGTGATTCCTTCTTGTATCCTCCGTCTTGAAGTGTCCCATAAAGAAATGGCCTAACTCCTTCCTCCATATTCTCCATATTCACAAATTGAAATATTAATTCAGCACATGTCATCTCAAGTATTTGAACTCCAGCTTGGCAGTCACAGCCATGGCCGACGTTTCGTCAGTTCATCTACTTCTTAGTTCTTGGTGACTGTTGCTAAACACACAGATTCACCTTCACCTTCACCTCTGAATCATCAGTTTAACATTGACTGGCATCGCCAATGGGGTTGGCTTCCCAGGCTTCCCGAACTGCAATGTTGGCAATTTATTATTGCTTTTAATTAAGCAACCGTTTTTGAAGTTTCTGCTCTATTTTAGCCGTTTTATCGTGCTGTTCGACGTTGCCTAATTTTTCAAACTTATTTTCATCATTGAGCACGTCACTCATTTTCGACATATAATCTTTTTGGTTCAAAATAACGACCCCAGATCCTTTATCGGGTTTCGTGATAAGAATCTGTTTGTTGTAATGTTAACCTCGTATTCATATTTTCTAATTTTTAAGTAATTTACATGACGTAAATATGGAAGCTAATCAGCATAAATTAACACTTGCAGTCATATATTAAGACCATATATGGTATGTTATTATTTTCAGAGGGCGTGTGATCTGAGATAACCTCGTGATGTATTTTAGATTAGGTTTTGCAATCCAAGAATAAGGATGTAATCAAAGCAAGTTCAGATTCAGAGTGACTTTTAATCATGGTCACTTAATAATTGTATCTCTTGTAAATAGTTCTTCTGTTGTTATTAAAATATAAAAAGCAAGAAAGCTTTTATTCCTCTTCAATCTTCTGCCCCGACCTAATCGAACCAAGATAAGTTCACAACACTGTTTGTTGTTTCGGAGGGATTTGATCGCTTGAAAATGTTCCCTATGCATATAAAAATCCGTGAGGTCGATAGGTGTGCCACAATAAGCATGAGCAACATCGCTTAAACTGGCTTATTTTTTGAAAGGCGTTCATCCAAAGATGCAAATTGCCTTGAAATCTCTGCCAAGTTTCATTGATGCCAATATTGACAAGCTGGCAACAGAGACAAGGAGATTACAAATAGCCGGTATTGATTCATTTGCATCTAATAAAGCGCAAGAATGCATGACCGTTGAAAGCCCATCAGTTGTTGACGCAATTGCTGAAAAAGTTATTGAAAAATTGAAAGGAACATCGATAGACATTCATGGGAGCAACGACGGGGTATCCAAGAAACGGCTATCTTTAAAACAGGGAGCGGGGAGTGGGGAGCGGGGAGTGGAAGCGGGGAGTGGAAGCGGGGAGTGGGGAGCGGGGAGTGGGGAACAGGGAGTGGGGAGCGGGGAGCGGGGAGCGGGGAGTGGGGAGCGGAGCGAAGAATGATATTTTATTTCTTTGATAAGGAAACACCACTAAGCATGCGCAAGTCACTTCTCATCGAGAACGAGTAGGGCAGGGCAGTATAAGCACTTGTACTGTGAAACTGCGAATGGCTCATTAAATCAGTTATCGTTTACACGTTTTTTTTTATAAGAAACCGGTTTATAAGAAACCTAGAGCTAGACACCCAAAAAGTTAAGAAACTTTTAGAACTAGGAGGAAGAAGTTGAGAAACTGTAGAAGTTTTGGCGTCCGTTTTCCAACGTACTGATTCACATTTGTGGAGGTAGTAATTAGTTCTCAAGCATTTCCGTGCGATTTCTCGCACCAGCGTGGCTAATTCTGTGTGATTTCTCGCATCTGTGAGCAATACTGGTTTCCGTGTATCTCACAGAAGCTTTTTTGTCGTTTTTACTGCAATTTATTTCAATTCATTTAGAAACTGTTAAGAAACTTTTGGAACTAAAATTGGGCCAAAAATTAAGAAACTTTTAGAACTAGGCCCTGAGCTAGGTTTCTTATAAAAAAATGTGTATTTGATTGTACCTTACTACATGGATAACCGTGGTAATTCTAGAGCTAATACATGCGAAAAGTCCCGACTTCTGGAAGGGATGTATTTAGTCTTTATCCTAGTTCTAACCATAAATGATGCCGGCTAGGGATCAGCGGACATTATTATATGACCCCATTGGCACATTATGGGAAACAAAAGTTTTTGGGTTCCGGGGGAAGTATGGTTGCAAAGCTGAAACTTAAAGGAATTGACGGAAGGGCACCACCAGAAGTGGAGCCTGCGGGTTAATTTGACTCAACAAGGGAAAGCTCACCAGGCCAAACATAGTAAGGATTGACAGATTGAGAGCTCTTTCTTGATTCTATGGGTGGTGGTGCATGGCCGTTCTTAGTTGGTGGAGTGATTTGTCTGGTTAATTCCGTTAACGAACGAGACCTTATCCTGCTAAATAGTCACACGAATCTCGCTTCGTGCCTGACTTCTTAGAGGGACTGTTGGTGTTGACCATCGTAAGCGAGTCTTGTCAAGCATCGTCGTGATGGGGATAGATCATTGCAATTATTATTCTTGAACGAGGAATTTCTAGTTAGCGCGAGTCATCAGCTCGAGTCATCTAGTTGAATCCACCACGTGAAGTGAAACCTCACTTTCGCCCAGAACCTCTGATTAATCAGTTTGAGTCGCTTGCACATTTGCGCATATTAGTGGTGTTTTGTTATCCCACAAGTAAGGGATTATTCTCCACTCCGCTCCCCGCTCCCCACTCCCCACTCCCCGCTCCCCACTCCCCACTCCCCACTCCCCGCTCCCCGCTCCCTGTTTTCAAGATAGCCTCCAAGAAACTGCAACTGCAAATTATGTTGGAAATCAACGGCGTGGGAACCAAAGAAGAGGAAGACGAGGTAATTTTCCCAACAAATCTTATCAGCCTAGGGCCGGAAATCAGGGAAATAATCAACCTTCGCAAAGAGGGAGAAAATGTCGCACCTGCGAAAGTTCAGAGCATTTTTTCGGGAATGTCCACTTCGTTTTTGTCAAGCTTGCGGGAACACCGGTCACGATGCTTGGGATGCATCCTGTCCCAAGTATCAATGACTAGCCGACGGCCACAAAGAAACTTGTAATTTTGCTGACGAGTTTTCTGCTGTTCTTAACGTTAAGTTTGATAACAAGAACGTAAACGCTCTATTAGACACCGGAGCCAGTTGCTCTTTAATTGATCTCGGCAGCTTACAAACACTAAGTTTAGACACAAATATTATCGCAAGTAATCATGACTTGGTCGATGCATCTGGTCATGCAATGGATATAATCGGATCTGTGTTAGTGACAATAACCTTGGGCAGTGTAAGCATGAAGCAAAATATGAAAGTTCTCAATGCCAAAACGTACAAACATGTATTATTGGGCAAAGATTTCCTTTCAAATTTTGGAACAGTCGAGTTTGCCATGATCGATAATAAAGTAAAACTGAGTAAAGAGTGGTTTTTATGTGTTTCTTCAAAAGCAAAAGAGCCTGTCAGAGTACAAAACAGTGTTTTTTTGCCTCCACGTTCCGAAAGCATCGTTAATGTCAAATGCAGTAACTCCTTATCTTTGATAACTGCAGATTTTGAGCCAAAGCCTATCGTTGGAGTAATGGGTGTGTACGTTACACGTTGTCGGGTAATCCCAGATTTAGATGGTGTTTTCCAGATTACCTTATTGAATGTTAACAATGACAATATAACAGTGCATTCCAGGAAATACGTTGGTAATTTAACCAAGGTGAGCGAAACTGTTTCCAAAGTCGATTTAAATGAAACCAAGAATCCAAGAAGTCTTCAGTCGAATGTATTTCACGGCAATGACATCTCTGCTAATGAAAAAGATCAGTTAATGGCATTATTTTCCAAATACGGAGATATTTTTGCTTCTAATCCAAGGAAACCGACACCCGTACGGAATATGACGCATCGTATAATCACAGAGGACGCTCAACCAGTGCGAATGAAGCCGTATCGTATTCCCCACGCTCGGAACAAAGAAGTAAGCAATCAAGTGCAACAAATGCTTGATAACGGCATCATTCGACCATCTGCATCGCCGTGGAATGCCCCAGTTATCCTCGTAAAAAAGAAAGACGATTGCGTTTTGTTTGCGATTTTCGTGGGCTTAATAACGTCACCAAGAAGGATTCCTACCCGCTACCACATATTCGTGACGTGATCGACAAAATGCATGGAGCAAAATTCTGGACAACTGGGATATTTCAATTCAACGTCACGCCATATGGACTATGTAACGCGGGAGCATCCTACCAATGGATGATGGATATCACTTTATCAGGACTTCCTTCAGATCGCGTCTTAGCTTACATGGACGACATTGTAATCTTCAGTGGAAATTTCCAAGAACATCTCCATAATCTTGAACAAGTGTTCCAACGATTGCAATCGTCGGGGATATCGCTTAAGCTTTCAAAGTGTGTTTTCGCCAGCGACAAGGTTAATTTTCTAGGTTTTCAGCTTTTAAATCGAGGAATTAAGCCACAAACCCGTCTTACCGAAGCAATTGACAATTATAAACGCCCAGAAACTAGGAAGGAATTAAAAGGATTTCTAGGTTTAGCCGGATTTTACAGGTCGTTTATTCAGAACTTCGCCGATATTTGTCAACCTTTAAACAAGCTAACTAGCGAAACTGTTCCTTTCCAATGGGATGATTCCTGTGAAGCTGCCTTCTCTGTTTTAAAACAGAAACTGTCATCCCAGCCAGTTTTAAGCTTCCCGCAATTAGGAAAACCGTTTATTCTCGAAGTTGATGATAGCAACCATGCAGTTGGCGGAGTTTTATCACAAGTTGGAAGCGATGATCGCATACATTCAATAGCGTACTTCTCTACAGCGTTACAAACTTCGCAAAAGAACTGGTCGGCAACCACAAGGAAGCATTCGCTCTAGTGTGCGCAGTCAGACATTGACACGTTTATCTTGCAGGCACAAATTTGTTTGAAAGTCTGACCATAATCCTCTTACACATCTGCGTGAACAGAAGGATCCACGTGGTAAGTTCGCTCGTTGGCTATCTGAGTTAGAAGAGTTTGACTATTCCATCCAATACATTCCGGGTAAACTCGATATCAAAGCCGATGCCCTATCGCGAAATCAAGCGGCAAGTCAAGTTCAGCCATCAACCGACTTTGAGGAAAAGGTATATGCTCTGTTCGTTAATCAGGATAGTTTTCGCGTTCAGTTGAAAGAGGAACAATCGCGAGATCCCTTGATTTCAGATGCCACAAAATGTGTTCTGAACAGAGAAAACATTTCATCAGGCAAATTGAAAAGAGTTCAGTTGCAGCTGCGTGTCAGTGATGGTTTGCTTACAAAATCCGGTCGCCCTGTCATTCCTCCTTCCTTACGAAAAGTTATCGTCACAGAATACCACAATATTGCTCATTTTGGCACCGACAAAGTGTATTCGTTGTTAAAAGACCGTTATTATTGGCCAAGTATGTTCAATTACATCAAGTCGTTTTGTCAAGGCTGTGAAACCTGTCAGACCTGTCAGAAAACAAAGTGCGCCACATCTCCACCCAAAGCACCACTTACGAAAATGTTTATCCCGAATGCACCGATGCAATTTCTTTCTATCGATATCGCCTATTTACCTAAAAATCACGATGGCTATCAATATATCTTGCTCATTGGCGATATTTTTTCGAAATTCGTCCAAGCTGTACCTTTAAAAGATCAAACAGCACCAAAAATAGTTGATGCCTTACTTAGACATTGGATTTATGTTCATGGCAGCCCTCTCTATCTCCTGTCAGATCAAGGCTCAAATGTCGACGGAGAAATTATGGCACATGTCTGTAATAAGCTCGGAATTGAAAAGCGTATATCTTCTGCGTATCATAGTCAGGGTAATGGCTTTGCTGAGCGAAATATCCGCACTGTCAAGGATTTATTGCGTGCTGTTTTGTTACATCGTTGCCTTCAACAAATCAAATGGCGTTCCATATTGCCTGGATTAGTGTTCGCTTTAAACGCCAGCGAAAGCAAAGCAACTCACTGCTTTTCCTACAACGTGGTTTTCAGTAGATCCGTCATCTTACCTCAAGACATTGCTTTCGACAATGCCACACCAGACCAGCAGGACGAAATTCTGCCAGCAGACTTCCAATATGCAACCAGTTTGTTATTGAAAGATATCTTCTCTAATGTAGTAGATACTTTGGAGATTAGTAAGCGGAAGATGCAGCAACATTATAATCGAGATCTCCGTTTTATCGATTACACTGAGGGTCAGCAAGTTTGGCTGAAAATAAAGCATTATAAGACAGGCGAAAACCGCAAATTGGCACCCCGCAGAGAAGGTCCATGGACGATCATAGCTAAGTTACCGAACGGTGTAAATTTTCAGATCGAGAACTCTCGCAAGGAACGAAAGATAGTACACCACGATCGCCTTCTACCTGTTGTCGACAATGGATTTCAAAATAAACCCATCCCAAAGACAACATCCGATGAAGAATTGAATTCAAGTGAAAGTGAACTTTCAGACGGCAGCGATTATACGTATTCAGATTCTGATTCCAGTGTAATGGATGAGGTCGAAAATGATGGTTTCAACAGAAATCGACCAAGAAGACTGCGACAACATCGATATTTGCCAGACACTACTCCTTGGGGTGCACTTCGTGTTTAGTTAAAGTTCATTGTATTAGAACTTAGTTTATTTAGGAGGGGAGAAATGTAGAGTCCCCTCAGTGCACCCCGTCTTTTATGGTCATGTGATTCTGTAGTATAAATACCTTGTTAGTTCTAAGATCATTATTCAGTTACATTCATTTACAGTAAGCTAAACTTCTCTTTCTTGAATATAGTAACTAACACAAGCTTGTTCCTAATCAAGTTTATGTTTAGATGAGCAATTATTATCCCATTCCTACTAGATAGCCTATATTTTTAGTATACCTTTGGCATCAAGGTACTCAGTTTAATTATTAGTATTTCCTACCATATCATAACTAGTTAAATAAATTTCAGATCTTAGATTCACTGGAACTATTTCCTTATCATAAAAATTGTCAATATGAATATCCTTCCGATTAAGCATAAGTCTTTTAATATTGATATTATGTTTGAAGCAAACTTACCAACACCAAAATTATTGAGATTCAAACCACCCTGATCCAGATGTCTTTGAGGATCAGTATTGCTGTTGTCGATAAATATGATGTTATTTGTTTCACAGAGGCTTTGTAATGTTCTGTTGATATTCAATATTCTCCGGCATAAGCTTTCATCTTCTTGTTCAATAATTTCTGATACATAGACTTGATTCGAGTCTGTCTTAAGTGTCTTTCAGGGAGCCATTTTTTCCACAACCTTTGTGACATCTTCTTGTGAGATCTTTTGTTCCTGTATGCGAAACAATAGCATTTGAATTTGTTTGCAAGGATGGAATAGCGTGAAATGGTATGTCATCTGTTTTCGACTGGGAGAAAGTCTGTACAACCTTTTTAATTTTTTTTGCAATTTTCTCATCCGCCAGCTCTGCAGACTTTTTGTCGTAGAGTCGCCAAGCAATACCGCAGATGTCGTTGAATGTTTGCCTTGTCGATGAATGTTGTTTCTTATACCGCTAGCGGTCGCCATTGAATCTTTAAGTTAATTGGAGTTTACGTTTGCTGCTTGATGCTTGAGCCCGAGTTTCTGATAAGATATATCGTTATTTCTTGATTTCTTAGGACATACTTACAGGGGCGCAAATGAGGGGGGGTGTGGGGGGTGTGACACCCCCCCCCCAATAATTTTTCCAACCGGTCCCAGTAGCTACTTTATAGTGATAAAGTCGGTCCCGATCTGGCTCTGAACTAAATTATTTTCATTTTCAATAGTAATAAACAGAGTTGTACCCGAAACCCAAAGAAAAATCGGTAAAAAATTGCTCTCATGCAGTTCATTGAACACTGAACTTAATTCACCATGCTGTTTTGCATAGCAGGAAATAGTGATGATGTTTCCTTGAAAGAACAAATTAGCAAACAAAAGGGCCAGAGCAGCTAGGCGGGACAACTTTCGGCCAATTGCAATCCAATCCCTTCATGACAGTACAATGTATTGGTAGTCAATACTGCCGTTAGTCAGGAGATGCCTAGCTGTACAACAAAGACAAGTTGTGTCAGCCATTTCTGGCCTTATTTTTTATGTTTCTGGACAATTCCGGGCGCCAGGCGACATTACAACATCGACATAAATTTTGACAAAACTTGTTGTTTCTTAGGTTTTCTTCAACAGCTGGGCTGCGCAAAAATTACATTAAAAGAGTCCTGAAACGGTCACCAGAGCGATTCTAGCAACCCAATTTTTCAAAATTTTCCGGGGGAGCATGCCCCCGAACCCCCCTAGGTGGGTGCGCTTTTCGGCACACAAAGACAAATACCCTTCGGTCCCACTTCATGACACCCCCCAATAATTTTTTCGATTTGCGCCCCTGCATACTTGCTTGGTTAGGAATCTGAGAAGAATCGAAGTGTTTAAGTGGGATATAAAGACCGAGAGAACAAAGCATTCTGTGACATGCAAAAGTTGCTATAGCAAACATAATTTCTTTCCAAGATTTTAAAGTTTCGTATGAGAAACATTTCATTGCAACGCTTCTAGAGGATAAAAAACATTGAAATCGCTTAAAGAGTGACATAGATAGGAAACATTTCATACAAATCAGTAGGAAATATGTAGGATTTTATATTTCAATGACCAAACTGTTGGTTGTAAATAGTGTAAAATATATGCTGCACATATCGCTAACATTGAATGACTTATACGTACTTCCAAGATAAAATAAAGAGAATAAACTCGTGATAAACTAAAGTCACATCCGCTTGCAAAATGCTTTGAAAACTAACTTTTAACTTTCCTCATACTCTCTCGCATCCCTCGACAATAGAATCGTAGATTCATTTTATATGCTAATTATCTCTATGAAGTGCTGAAATATTTCCTATGATAGGGGAGCCTCTCTTCTCCATTAGCTTTGCTACTGAAGGAGTTCCCCCTTTAAATTCATTCTCATATATACATATCCCACTGATACTTTTTGCTCCAACTACTTGTATTTTTCCTACTTAACTTGTTAAATTGTTTGCTATTGTATTAGTATTCATTGTATTAGTATTGTATTAACTTGTAAAATATTTTTTAGTGGAATGTATGAAGTAGTACTTGTTTATTTCCATCTTTTTAAGGCGAAGTGTTTTTTTATCAGAATGCGTTGTCGCTTTCTCTCATTCAAAGATCAGCCGTACCCGTGTCGAGAACTGCAAATAGCTATTATTAGAGCTACGAAACTCACTTTTAAGAATTTATATTATTCAAAGGCGTTACATAGCACCAACTGAGATACATGATTGAACGCCTTTGATGAGTTGATGAATATGCCCTACATTACATGTCTAAACTTTGAAATTTTGGTTAATTACGAATGGCATTTGAAGAACACTTACTTTTTAGACTATGATAGCAAATTCTTTGAGGTCTTCTGCTTTACCAACGTTTTTCAATTTCACTAATATAAACAATGATCAAAACCATCAGCGACATCCTCCACTGTACTAATGATAACCCTCAACGAAACCTTGCATCCTCCACTGTACTGATGATAACTCTCAACAATGCTTTGCATCTTCCACTGTACTGATGATAACACTCAACGAAACTTTGGAACAGCCTAAAACCTGAGGTTAAGCAAGCACCCTCTTTACTCATTTCAAACACCGACTTTCATTTTAATTAAAATTTATTGTGCGTTTTGACAATTAAGTTGTTTATTTGTATTCTTATCAAACTTAAATATTTATTTTTACGGCCCCCTGAAAAGCAGCCTTGGCTGACGGGGTTACTGTGTTTAAAGAATATAAAATAAAATGAAATGAAAAATGAAAGACGAAACGGAAGGGAGACATTGAGGTTGGAGGGAAAAAGTATTGTGCATTGTGGATCATTGAAATCTGAATGTGTATTCTAGGTTAGCATTCTCTTCAAATGAAATTCCATCATAAGTGGTTTAATAACCTGTATCTTATATGTGTCTTTCCTGTATGAATGGATAGCAAAGACCTAGTTTTGCGAACGTTGAAAGAAGTCCTTACTGTCTTGCATCAGGTATTCCTTGGTAACCCAAAAGTATCAATAATCCACAGTTTGTGAATGGGCTACCCACAAGTATAAAGAAAGATGCATTTTCAAACCAGATATCCAAAAGTATCGGATCTCAAAACAAACTCTTACCCATAATTATAGGATGGATCTTCAAGTTCAAGTGACCCCCCCCCCCCTGAGCTATGATAAACCTCCATGTTACTTCGTAACCAACACTGTACTGATGATTACCTTCCACCTTACTTGCATCCTCCACTGCTAAACAGCTTACCTCCAAAATCTCAAAATATGTCTATATTTTGTATAACTTCGATTGTCGCATTGCCTATCGACAACCCTATTCATAGCTTTAAAAAAAGACAATTCAATTTTTTACTTGTATAACTGAATGCAGCACATGCTGTTCTTATGAGGGGCAATTGCAAAATGAAATCAAAGAATAGCCACAATGAATTGCTAAACTTTTGCTTCTTTTCTTAGCAGCTCTTAAAATCGAAACTAAATTTAGAGTAAGGTTAATAATTTTTGGAACAAGCTCTGGGGTTTCTTTAACTGTGGATTAGTTTTCATATATTTGTACATGCGAACAGCAAACACATAGATACAAAATCTGAATTCAAATATTATTTGTTTTTATTAACAAAATATTTATTACAAACAATGATGCGACGTTTTGATAACAAGAGGCATATTCTATTCTTCTGTTGGCAAGTTTCTACTAACTCGTTGGAGGCGTTCAATCAATCGTGTGCTATCTATTAACGTTCAATGGCTTTGAACAATGTAAATTGCACTATACTACATGTAGCACTTCATGTGCTAAAAGATATAGAACCACCGAGTATTTCTGTAAAAGCAATTAACGAAAGTGAAACCTAAAGCAGATAGTTATAACGGAAATACAGAGTGAAGAAATTTATTAAATATGTTTTAGTACTATATAGTTAGTGTATGCAGATGATGCAGTCATACTGTATTTCATCGAACATATACGCATATAACATTTCTAGCGGTTCACCAACTAACTAAGGAATTTTAATTGTTTTTACACTTAACCGCTACGTTCTTCCGTTATAGAAATGTTCAATGATAAATATGTTTATTTTGTGTAAATTTCTTCCTGGGTGGTCAAGTTCTTGAGGTTTTATATTCTCGTTGAGATTCCTTCGAAACTCGTTTCCTTGCATTCCTTTCCGGCTCTTTCCTCAAAAAACTGAAGGTATTTTTAAGAGCCCTTCTTATGTTCTAAGGGGCCTTTCTTGTGTTCTTCAATCACCAGGTTAGTCTGTTTCTCATACATGCATTTCTATTTGTGCTTTGTTGTGGTCGTTACTTAAATAATTTGTTTTAGTCTCTCTGCATGTGATCCACACGTGCATATAATTGACAAATTTGTAAACATCTGTCTTCAACAAAAACTTGCATAAACGAAAACCTTTTACAAACATCACTCGATCACTGTATGTAAACTCTATTGTTAAAGATATCTGTCCTGTTTATATATCCTCCAGTCTCGTCTCACAAATAAAATGCTATAAAATCATTAAAAGAGTAAATGCAAGAAAGCAACTCATAGCTTATATAAACTGCCAACCTTGGGTCATGGAAAAATAGTTTGCATTCGTCATTAGCTAATTTTGACGACGTTTCTGGAAACAATTTATAGCATAATGTCAATGTATAGCCTTTTGAATTCTTAGACAAGCTTTTACTAGGAAAACACACCAAGCTAACATGTACTGTCAAATTGTGGGCAGTTTATCAGTTTACCCTTTATTTATTTCAAATCCGCATACACTCACATGCAAGGTGTATGGGAGAGTTTCTCTAAAAGCGCTTTAATTCAAATATATCATCGTGAACAGCTGATGTTTTGATTTGATCTATCTTTTCCATCGTGAACAACAGATTTTTTATCATTGTTTATGTTAGTGAATTAACAAAGAAACGTTAGTAAAGCAAAAGACCTCGAAAATTTTGCTATCATAGTCTAAAAAGTAAGTAAAATGCCATTCGTAATTAACCCACATTTTTATCGTAAAATAACGAAAGGTTATTTGCAATCAACAAAGTCTAGGCATGTAGGGCATATTCATCAACTCATCAAAGGCGTTCAATCGTTTATCTCAGCTGGTGCTACGTAACGCCTTTGAATAATATAAATTCTTAAAAGTGAGTTTTATAGCTTAAATAATAGCTATATATTTTACAAGTTAATACAATACTAATACAATAAATACTAAAAAATTACAAACAATTTTGTAAGTTAAATAGGAAAAATACAAGTAATGAGAGCAAAAAGTATCAGTGGGATATGTATATATGGGAATCAATTTAAAGGGGAACTCCCTCAGCCACTTTGTCGTTCCAAACCACCTTTTCTGGAACTTTTGATAACTTCACTTTAGTGGTACTAACAGGAGTAGAAGGGACAAATTTCGTCCTTATTCTTAATGAAATATTACAATGATCGGATAACAATGTGAGTTTACCGACCATAAATCGCTCAATTCTCGAAAAGCAATTGGCGTTGGCTAAGCAATAATCGATAGTGCTTGGTTCAGCACTCATTGCGCTATGAAGAGGATACCGCGTAAAGCTCCCGTTTTCGTCACCTTTTGTTCTTCCGTTAACTATCCGGAGTGACGCTGACCTGCATAGCTGAAGCAGCATTTTCCCACTTTCATTGGGAGCTCTACAGTCCATATTTTCCCTTGGGAAGCTCGTATCCCCTTCATAGTCTAAAGGCATGTTGAGAAAATTGTTCTCAACGGAGTCAAATTCAACGTAATCATTTAAAGTATTGGTGTAACTATTAAAGTCTCCAAGCAAAAACACTTCTCCTTGTGTATTGTACTCGGCCACTTGTTGCTCTAAAATTTGGAACATTGTATTTGTGTCTTTCCCCAGTTTTTGGAGGTAAGGAGAATTGTTAGGTGGGACATAAACAAAAGCAATAAAAATATCGTTTTCTATGTTGAAAAAGGACTTGTCAAGCTTTATCCATATTGTTTCAGGATTATCCAAGTCCATAATTTTAACCCCTGCTCGTATAGCCCTTCTAATTAGTAATGTTAAACCCCCATAATAGCGACGATTGCTACTAATACGTCTACTGCTTGAAAAACTTTCAAAGTTTTGCAAATGGGTCTCTTGCTCTGGGCCGGTATGAGTTTCTGAGAGAGCAAAAATATCGTACATCAATGTACTCTGAAGGAAATCTTCTTCAGTTAGCTTGGAGACTTTATTAGGCCCAACATTCTGGAATAAACCGTTTATATTCCAGTATCCAATTTCTAAAAAATTAACAAACTTACCTACGTTTGAGAACATAACGAAACGTGGATACAAAACAAGAAAGAACAGTGATATGGAAAGGAGTCACTTATTAGTTCCTCAAGCTAAAAAGGTGACCAGGAACGCTGTCTGAAGCCACCATTAAACATGACCCCTCTTCGGCCTCTTCTCCTAGTATCTCTCCGCTGGCCTTGAGCTTGCTGAGTGAAGACAGGTAGCCCAAGTTGTTCTTTTAAACTGAAGCTTATGTTGCTGGACAAAATCTTTGCTCCTTCTAAGTTCAAGTGAACTTTGTCTATTCCATATAGCTTTTCGTTGATCTTTCCCCGAAGTGCAAGGTTGGAATTATCAATCAGGTTGATCTTGTCGTCTTCATGGCTCCATTTCAATAGTTTTAGGTTTAGTTCGACTCTTCCTAACTCTAAGTTAGGATCGTCCCCTCTGGGAACAATAGAGCTAATTGACACTTTGGTTTGCTCATTACGACTGCAAATCAATTCCACTGTTTCTTTAGCGGAAACTA
The DNA here is from genome assembly GCA_014526335.1 of Chrysaora quinquecirrha. NCBI lineage: Eukaryota > Metazoa > Cnidaria > Scyphozoa > Semaeostomeae > Pelagiidae > Chrysaora > Chrysaora quinquecirrha. The sequence goes on along the minus strand of JACTAT010000368.1, from coordinate 485,235 downwards.
AAATATCATCCAGAGATTTTCCATCGCGGATATCATTCGTACCCAAGTGCAGGACCACATGATTTGGTATTTCGAGACTAAGATCACTGATAGCTTTTTCGCTTCATCCCAGGTATATGCTGTAACCTTGGAGACTTTAATCTCAGGACTTCTAGCAAGCAGTCTTTCTGGTTCAACAAGCTTGATTATACTGTCGCCCATTAGTTTTGGTCGAACTTGGTTATTCTCTACACTCTTAGAGGAGCAGCAAATTTTGATTATTGATTAAAGAGTTAATTACATTATCTTTACATGTTATTTGATCTTTGAGGAAGGTTGATTGACTTGACAGAACTTCATTCAACTTTTTGATGCTAACGATCTCACTCTTTATATATATCAGCTCCTCCTCTAGGTTCTTATTCTCTGAAGACAAGGAGTCTACTTCAGACTGGTGAACTTCATTATCTTTTTGAAGCTCTTCATTCTTATTCTCCATTACCGTGAGCTGATTTCTTAAGGCTTCGTTTTCTTTTCTAATGACATTAACTTGGACTTACCGCTCAGTGGGATATGTATATATGGGAATCAATTTAAAGGGGGAACTCCCTCAGTAGCAAGGCTAATCGAAAAGAGAGGCTCCCCTATCAAAAGAAATATTTCAGCACTTCATAGAGATATACGTAATTAGCATAGAAAATGAATCTACGATTCTATTCTCGAGTGATGCAAGAGAGTACGAGGAGAGTCGGAGGTTAGTTTTCAAAGGTTTTTGCAAGCAGGTGTGACTTTAGTTTATAACGAGTTCGTTCTCTATACTTTATATTGGAAGTACGTATAAGTCATTCAATGTTAGCGATATGTGCAGCATATATTTTACACCATTTACAACAAACAGCCTGGTCACTACTGAAATTTATTTATAACAGTTTGGTAATGGAAATATTTCCTACCGAACGTATGAAATGTTTCCTACATTGTAACACTCTTAGATATTTCAATTTGATATCCCCGAGAAGCGGTGCAATGGAATGTTTCTCATAGGAAACTTTAAAATCTTGGAAAGAAATTACGTTTATTATAGCTATGCGATGCTTTGTTCTCTCATTTGGTCTTCATATCTCACTTACATACTTTGTTCTTCAAAGATTTCTTACCAAGCAATTATGTCCTGAGAAAGCACGAAATAACAATATATCTTATCAGAAACTCGGGCTCAAGCCATGGCTCTGTAACTTTTAATGCTTCGAAAAAATTAAGCAAAAGAATGATATTTCTGCTGGTAAGGAGGGATCAGGTAAAAAAGCTACTAGCTATCTTCAATTGACATTACTAGAGAATAGAGAATATTACAATTGTTAATGAGGTCGATCGCAGAGTTCTAGAAAAATGAAATGTTGAAAACATTATGAGTTTATACATAGATCCATAATGAATGAATGAGAAAGCCGATGAAACTAGTGAATATGATTGCAGGCTATTCAAAATCTGGTGCAGCTCAAGTATGATGTCAATCAACAATATACTAAACGGGTCAATGCACACATGTTTGCTGAATTCGATAATCAAGGCTTGATCCGCCCAAATTTAAAAAAATTTCAATAATCTGCCACCCTGATTATCATTTGATTTGAGCGTTTGATTTCGTATTCAGAGGAAGTGTAAGGGGTAGCTAATTTGAAGATGAAAACCACGGTTAAAGAAAACACAATGTTTTTTATTTTGCTGCTTGTGATGAGTTTTTGCATTGACGTTCAGTGTTCGTCTCATGTCGCTGAAATATGTGGAAGGGGACAAGGTATGCTTCAGACTCTTCAATGTTAAATTTAGCTGTGAAAATCAGTGAAAGTAGATAGAATCATGATATATTAAGTCTTAAAGTTCCTTAATTTCTAAGTTTATTTTTTCTATGTTTCTTGATTATAAGTTACTAGTTTCTAGTTTCTAAGTTTTGAAACTATTTTTTGCACATTATGAATTTCAAGGGGACAAATTGCCCGAGTCACCAGAAGAAATCATCAAAGAAACAAAGGCAGAAGAAAATGAAGATAATGCAGGAAAAGGTAAATGCTAAAAATCAAAACTTTCTTAGTATTTTTATGTAGCGCCATTAATCGTACTCACAAAGTTTTCCTTTTTATTCTTCCAGGGAAGTATTTCTTTCAAGGAGACATAAGACTCACGCCATCACAAAAGAAGAATCTTGCGAAGAAAAAGCAGACTGGAAAGAGAGATGTTACTTCTTTGCCAAATACAAAATGGACTGAGCCACAGAATATCAAATACGTACTGGATAACAGTCTCAGTGAGATATTTACTCAACATACTTATTACATAATTCCTTTAATATCAATTACTATTTCGAGCTGACTTTGGAAATAGATAACGCAACACAGATGGACCGAAGCTCCGTCCTTGTTCCTCTGTCAAGATTTCGAAACAGTATTCTACTCTTTGTACGGTTTTTTTCAGCAAACGAAGCAAAGACTGCAATTAAAGCTGCAATAAGAGATATTCAAAAATACACATGCTTACGTTTTGTTACCAGAAATGATCAATCAAGGCATTATATTAAATTCATTGGTGAAGACGGGTAAGATGCCTGCAAACTAACCGATCTTTTCTTTTGTTTTATTTTCTATTCTTCTGCTACTCGGATTCTCATTGCGAAATAGACTCACGAGTTTGTGTTCCATAAAGTGCTGCTTTATTGGCTACCAACAAATATAAAAACTATAATTGCTAGATAAAATTCACGTTAAGTATTATTTGGGAAATAGCGTAATAGTATGGTAATAGAAGAAAGGTTAGCAATTAACTTCAATTTCAGACTCCTTGAGCAGAAAGAAAAGTGAGGATTCAGTTGCACTGTCATCGCGATGAATTACAAATGAGTTTGACGCTGGCTTGAATAAACTTATGACTCCTTCTTATACTCGACGACATCAATGAGCTATCCAGGTCGGCTCACTTTTCGTGCAATCCAGTTTTGAGTCCTTATCAATTGTGGTATGCCACTAGTGGAAAACCCTGTTCTCTCCTGTGATTCCTAATCGAAAGAAAAAGTTACAGTAAGGTATGACATTGATTTAGGCCGAATACGCCGGAGTACAAGGCTGAATGATAACAATAGCCTCGGGATATATGACTTGAGCAGATTACTGTTATTCCATCAAGAAACTCCTTTCATGATCGTTAGCTGTGCGATCATGTAGTTTTGGCTCAAAAATATCAATAGTGATAAGCAGCAAAGGAAAACGTCTATTCCTGTATCCGCCATTCAAACAAATATTAATGCACGTTTTGTCAAATGATTGAACGATAGTATATCAAATGGTTGCTCTTTCGTACGCAATTTCAGATGCTGGTCATATGTTGGTCGTCTCACAAGGGAAGACCTTGATGGTGGAATTGAACAGGAAATCTCAATCGGTGATGGTTGTGAATATAAAGGAACGGCTATTCATGAAATCATGCATGCTTTGGGTTTTCATCATGAGCATAGTCGAATTGATAGAGATAACTATATTGAGATACTAAATGCCAACATAGACCCAGGTAATCTGCTTTTTTCTGCAAGCTTTTTAGCTTGGCTTCTAAGCCACACAGGCCACTTGAATATACATTCATGCACTGCTTAAAAAAGGAGCTTTCCGTTCTCTTATCAGTAATCTTTTATCTTCTGAGTTAAACTAGCGGGTAGGTCAGAGTTATTCAACAAAAATGGGAATTCTACAAATGACACAATCTTCTTTTTTTATTGAAAGAATCTACATAACTAAATAAACTTTTTAAGACATATTGTAATACCGTAAATGCCGCTTATAACGCCCCTCCACGTGAGGCCATTAATTTCCTATTCTCGGTTAAGCCAACCGGAAGATAAGCCCAGTTGTTGAGAATTAGGATAGAGGAAATATATAATCAATATTTACTGTATATCTAAATCGCCTAGTATTGTGAGAAGATATACGGGTTCTTTTCTTTCTGCAGGTCACCTCAACTGTAGACAAGCCCTGCCACAGATACTTCGTCCGTTTTAGTGCATTATCTTACCAAATATATCAAACTTTATCAGAGGCAGTTAACCGTTAACTTATGCCAATAAAATAATTTGCATTATTGGTTGTTTGTCATAACCGATGTCAAAATTAAAACTGTGTTCTTTACCCTTAAAGTTTTTGCATTATTTTCCTCTTATTTTCTTTAGACACACGACTGCAATTTTCTTAAGTTAATCAATAATCTTTTTTGATTTTATCATCAAATCATTTCTGTCTTTTGACTAAATTTTAGACGACTTGGACCAATTTTAACTGGAACCTGATCAAAGAAATCTTGGGGTTGCCTATGATTACAACAGTGTGATGCACTATCCATTAGATGCATTTACGAGGAATGGGCTACCAACTATGAGAGTTAGAGGAGATGCGCGTGGAGCGAATATTGGGCAAAGAGATGGAATGTCTGCAAGGGACATTGAACAAATCAGGATACATTATGGCTGCCGACGTGCTAAGAGACGGTCAAATGTCTTGAAAAATGCAACTTCATCTCAAATCTGGAAAAGATTTGCTGGTGGTGGTAATGTAAATTCAAAGACCGATGACAAAAGCGGAGGAGCCTGTCAACTCTTTGCAAAACAGGAATCCACTTAATACACTATTAACAACAGTATATTAAATATCAAAATGTAAACAACAGTTTCATATTTCTATTAAAGCATATTTGAGAGATAGCAAAGATGATGTAAACATTATGAACCAAATGTCGTTTATATAGGTTTGTATTCTTCAGCCGGAATTTTTTTGATTAGTTCACCAATTTTTACATTGAACTTCACGCAGTTGCTCGTAAAAATAACTATTCCTATCTTTGGATGACCATTTTAGTAACGACAGAAAATTAATGTAAACAATTTTATCTTCTCCTCTATAAGTGTTGAAGTGCATGGATTTCAACAGGGTGCTTTAGCGTGATTCGAATCCTACCTCTCTAATTAGCAACAGATTTCTAGAGTCAATTGGATACTGAGGCAATAAAAAAATAAGAGTATGAGCAGGGCTGCACTTAGTCTCGCCTATTGAGCAGGCAAACTGTAACACCTGGAAATACATAAAAGACCTTACTTGCTTTGTCACATTTGCCTCTGTCTAAAAATACCATAGGCATTACACTAAAATTCCGCTGTTTCACTAACGTCATCTTAATTTTGTGACAAGTGCATACAGCGTAAAGAGACAGACTGTAAATACACATGTGAAGTATAGAAAGAGACAACATGTTGAAAACTATATACAAAACCTCATGAAATATATACAAAACACCTAACTAAGAATACCATCGTAATAGTCGTGAGTAAACCTGAACGATAACGTGAGGGCGAACGAATACGAATGAAAGCGAATGAATCTAAATGTAAGCTACACAATTATAAGGAAACAGGAAAACGTGATTAGTATCCAGACTACTATGATTACTAGGACCCAGACCTCCGTACTTGTCAACACAGGACCGAAATGTAGCGAACATTGAGACAGGATCTATGATCGCACAAGAACATCATAACCCGTCAGAATGCAGCAGATCATTTGCTGTATTTTTACCGTCTCATTACCTTCCCCCAACTCTTATCGCTAATTGATTTTGCGTCAGAGCAAACGACAACATAATATATGGTGAACGAAATGGTGAATCGCAAAACATTCGAATTTGAAAGACCATTTTAATCTGGCCGCTTGTGAATATTGTTAGGATATGAGTGTTAGTGTTGCGACTCGCTGTGGTTGTTAGTCTAGATTTTATTTCACGAGATTTTTTAGCTATTCTCGCAACGGAAAAATCAATAGACCATGTCAAAGATGTCTAGGGCAGCGCAACATTTTCTGGAAGATGGCTGATATTTTGAGTACGGGAATCCTTTCCGCGTGTAACTATCTGTAAGCAGTAGCAAACATAGGGACCCTATGGGCATGTTCGAAGAACGACTCTGGTTGAATATAGCTATTTCGGTCAAATGATGAAAGATGTTCATCGGTATGCACAACGATGACGATAATGATTATGATGATAATGGTGGTGGTTATGATGATGATGTTGATGAACACGATGCTCATGATGCTGGTTGGTAGGGGTGATTGTGGTTGTATGGTGGGTATGGTGGTGGTGATAGAGGTGGTTGTGGTGCTGAAGGGGTGGTTGTGGTGGTTGTGATAGGGTGATCGTGGTGATGGTTGTAGGGTAGTTGTGGTGGTGGTGATAAGGGTGGTCGAGGTGATGGTTGTAGGGGTGGTTCCAGTTGTGGTGATAGGGTGGTCGAGGTGATGGTTGTAGGGCTGGTTGTGGTGGTGGCAGCGTTCCTTTAGATGTTGCACACCGTCAATGGTGGTGATAGTAATCATGATGAAAAATGGTGTTTGCCATCGAGTAGATTGATACAGATGCTTAGCAAAGCAATGCAATCTAGCTGATTATACCCCCGAACCCCATTGACTTAGTTACGGATAGGGATGTGTGGCCCGGGAAACAAAATGCCTACTCATATACATGCCTAACTTCGGCAAATTTATACACACAATTACATCAAAATAGCAAAATGAACATCCACATATACAAACGTGCACTATACTATATATGTTAAAATACACTATAAAATGAGAGTTAGAATAAAACTTCACCAGGAACAATGAAAACAAACGAAAATAGTTGTTTCTAAAGTTTATACCTAATTATCGAGAAATCAATAGCCTTATTTTTACCAATTTTCAGAAAATTAAGACAAATGTTTGCACCAAAATCAAGAAAAATGATACCCTTTTGGGCGGCACGTCTCCAGTACCCAAATGTATTAAGTACCCCCAGAGAATGCTGTAAACAGATGTCACAATGCAGTATACAATAAAACTACAGCATTCCAAAGTATCAGCAGTCATAAAAAAATAAACAACTCATCAATCATTTGCATTGTATTTGTATACTTTAAGAAATTACTTACTGAAATTACTTGGATAAGACTTCCGCGCATCATTTAAATTCAGAAAAAAATTACGACATCTTATTACTATTCTACTTAGCAACACTAGCGACTTTTGCTAGGTTTTATTCCGAGTTGCAATATTGCAACGTTTAACAGCTAACACTAAAGGCCTATTAAAGTCAAATACAGAAAGGAGACTATGTACACTATAGTACTAATAGGTATAGTACACTGTGCTTCATGTTTGGGTTGGAAAATTAGGGACAATCGACCACAGAATTTGTGGACAGTTTGTAGACAATTCAGGGACGATTTGGGGACAATTTAGGGACATGTTGCTTCCCGACTGTTGGGGAAAAAATTAATGTTTATCCCTAAACTTTCTAGTTGATTTGTTTTACTGTAATGGGTGCATCTACAAAAGAGCTGAAAACGGTCGTTCTTTTAGGGATTAAGCGAATTATCGCTTACAGTTACCGTATGGATGGTCAATTTTCGCACTTTTTATGATGAATGTTCTCGAGAACGGATGAAAGAAGCCGCTTGGGCAAGTAAAGCATCCCTTGGAGGTTCTTAACTTTGTACAGTCCATTGTTTAACACGTCTGTGCTGTCATCAAAGATTAAAGCTTCCCTCTGCAGCAAAATAACTCACACATTTCCAAAGGGTTCAAATACAGAAAAATATAATGACGGATGAAAAAATTTGAATTTATTAGTTTATTTTCTTATTTCCTTTTACAGAAGATTTGAAGGGTTCATTGAAGGGCGTTTGTTTCTCCTGTGTTCATATTAATCTTGCAACAAATACTTAAGTTTTTTTCAAGCATTATAAATTTGACGGAGCAGAAGGGCAATGGGAATGACACAATTGAACACCAGCCATAAACGTGTCACGTTAAAGCCAACCTAAAAGCAGCCATTTTTATAAAAGAACTTTGAATGTCTTCTTAAATTTTTGTGCTATTTTTGTAGCATAAATAAATGATAATTATGAAATGGAAAACAAAATATCTCGAATACAGATATGTGAGAGATGTGTATGAAGTCTGTCATAAAAAGATTACAGTTATAGTATCCTGCAGCTATGCGTCCCTGGAAAATATAAGCCTGAACAGTGTAAATACAGCATTGCTCCATTGCTATCCTGTTTTTATGGTCAGTTTTTAAGCTCTCGTGTAGATGTTCTCTGTGACTTGAAATCCTTATTACACGGCAAGGTGCAGAGGAAAGAAGGGTGCAGGATCCTTACTTGCGAAAAAAGTAAGGAAAATTTTCAAAAATAGACCATGTATACAGTGAATCAAGGTGTTAAATCGCTTAATCTACAGAAGATTGTAAGAAAATTGCTAGTGTACATGGGCCCTAAAATTGCTGGCCACCTATTTCGAACTGCAAATGGAACGATCTTCTGACACGATAGCTGAAAAGACCGTTTTATATGCATGCGAATACAATACTACTCTCCACCGTCAGTACTAGCCAAAGCTATTAATGATAACCTTAACCACGCTGTATTATGTTTCATGCTAATTATGCTAATTTATTTCGATTTTTGCATATATTTTTATGCTTAGTGTGATTCGTTGATGCGTTAAATGCCTTACCACAAAACTCGCAGGAAAACTCTTTTTTTCGCCTGTGAATAGCCATATGTACTTTCACATCACTGGACCTTAAAAAGCTTTTCTTGCAGGTGAAGCAGCTGTACGGTTTAACTCCACTGTGTATCTTCATGTGCCTTGTTAGTAAACGCTTCTCCGTGAAGCCTCGGCCACATACCTATAACAAAATAACGGTTACAAGAATGATGTTAATGCCATATACAGTGCTGGAGATACGGCACTTATTCCTACAGGGCGCTCATTCGAGCAGGTGCTTAAATCAATGCGCGCCTTACTTTCTTGATTAGGAAAAGCGGAAGTATCTTTGGAAAGGGAGATGTGAAATTCCATTGACTATTCTGGCACCATATCAAGCGCCCTGTTTAAAATTATCTCGTTTTGGAGAAAAATTTTGCACCTTCCTTTCAATCCGGAACGAAATTGTTCCTCTTTCACCCGTTTACAATGAAAAGATTTGTTTTGTAAAATGCAACTGTCTGATTGCTCGCCGTTGTTTTTGCCGCTGTTTCGGTAGGTCTTGTAGGATAGATTGAGATCACTCTCTTCTTAAAGGACCGGTAAATATTTATTTTGAATTTTTGCTACTATTCTTAAGGCCCGGTTACACTATTAGATATTCTATTAGATATTCACCAGACATACCAAAAATAGTGTGTCGATTAGATATCTAACAGTGTAACGTGCCATTAGATATTCGATGAGGGATTAAAAAGGAGGAAAAACATATCTAATCAAGCTGGGAATAAAATCAAATCGATTTGATTTTATTCCGAATATCTAATGTAAAAGAATGCAGACGTAAAGATGCCGACTGTCTGATGACGTAATGACGTGCAAGTTTTGAAGCAACAGTGGACTTTTCAGGCCATTTCTTGTATTTTCTATGCGAAAGTACTGCAGTTTACCAATTTACTTCGCGAATATATAAATGTTTTACCCAAACTCTTCAGATAGTCAGAATAGATGGACATGGACCTAAGAAAAGAGAAAAGGCAAAGGGGGGCTGTCCGAATCTGAAACCAAAATTAATTCTTTGACATTAAAGGTATTTGGTACCTTTATACCTTATTCGACAATGTAGTTGTTGTCGCTTCGTGCACCATGTTGATTAAATTAGTATGGAATGAGTAATGGTTCGTAATTACAAAGTGAAACGCCGTTTAAACTGTATTGTAAACGGTGCCTCACCTCAAGAGCAGTTAACGTTTTTCCGTAATTTGAGTGTTCGAAAGACTACTTAACAATTAAAGGTGATCAATTGTCACATTTTTGCTTGTAGGATTATTTGGGGTCAGTCTCTTAACCGATGGCAAACGGAATTGTGTGAATGCAGTGGCCAATGTTTTGAATGAGATAATATCAGTAGACCGTCAATCGTTCTGTACTATTTGGTTCGTATATCATATGTTTTGTTAACTTAGAAATTGGGTAATAACTCTGTGGACTGGGACCGGTGCCGTGAAGGGGATTGAAATACTAAATTTCATCGTTACACAGTTAATATATGCTTAATTTTCGGTTATGAGGACTGGGACCGAGCCCCCTGTTTTGAACATAGAAATAGGGTAATTTATCAATCTGATTTGATTTTCATTATGTTGTACATGTCAATTTACATAAGAATACAAAATTTCAGGCAATATATCTTCCTAAATCAATTTTACGGTTTTGAGGACTGGGACTGAGCCCCCTGTTCTAAATATAGAAAATAGGGTACTTTATTGGCCTCATTTGATTTTTATTGTATTGTACAGGTCAATTTACTTAGGAATACTCAATTTCATGTTTATAACGGTAACCAATGACTCCAAAATCGATTTCATCATTCTCAAGACTGGGGCTAAGCCCCCTGTTCTAAAAATAGATCATAGGGGCATTTTTCAGCTTGGGTCTGTTTTGCATTGTTTTCTACGACTCAAATTGCATATTTTGTGAAATTTTAATGCTGGTATCATATTTTGCACGATTGTTGTGCTTTCAGACCGGACTAGAAGTGCGTGCCTCCTATTGAACGCTTCGCTCTAAACCCACAGCCCCCCAAACTAACCCACCGATCCCACCAAGGTAACCCCTTTAATAAGAATCTTTATCAATCCACGATTTGATTGAATTTGTTGGCCAGTTGCTAAAAGGACTGCTATCATTATGAATAAATAAGCCCTTCTCTATTTCTCCCAGAACCCCCTGTATCTCCGAAAAGCCCCCCAGAATCACCGATCAACATCCAGATTCGCAATCTACGCCAAAAAGTGACCCAGAAAATGTTTATCCCATAAAGTCCCAGCTCAGGTGGTAATGCTCCCCATTCACCCTCTGGACTAAATTAATTTAATACAATATGATATAATATAATATAATATAACATAACATAAAATAAATGATATAATATAATATAGAATAGAATAATATAATATAATATAATATAATATGATATAATATAATATATAATATAATATAATATAATATAATATAATATAATATAATATAATATAATATAATATAATATAATATAATATAATATAATATAATATAATATAATATAATATAATATAATATAATATAATATAATATATTATAATATAATATAATATAATATAATATGTAACAGATAGCAGGGTGAATAAAATGACCTACCTGGCATTTAAATGGTTTACTCTCTTCATGATGCTTCATGTGTGCTACCAATCCACTTTTAAGATGAAATTCTTTTCCACAAATGCTGCATTTAAATTGCGTCACCACATGCATCTTCTTTTGTGTCTGTGCATTTGAATTACTTCAGAAAACGCTTCACCGCAAACATCGCATGTTGTTTGTCCATCGTGCTGTTCCACTGAGCCAGCGTGAACATTTCGCGTGCCTTGTATAATCCCTTCATGAAATCGTTCGTGATGTCGCGACACGCTTTTCAAGCGTGTAAATCTCTGGCCGCATTCTTCGCACGCGTATGGTTTCAGACCCTCATGGGATCTTTTATGTCGATTGAAATTACTTTTGTCGTTAAATACTCTTTCGCATATGATACACGGATATAGCTTTTTTTCACTGTGTGTTTTTTCATGCAATGTCAAACTTTTTTTATCAATAAATTGTTTTCCACATGTTGCACATTTTTTTGTTTCTCTATTCTGTGACTCCGTTATCATGTAATGTTGTTTCCTGTCTCTGCTGTTTGAGGTGGTGCTGTTGCTTGAGTCGTTTTTAGTTGATGTTCTATCAGATTTCTGCTGCGTTTCAAACAATTCACTTTCACTGCTAGATGAGCAATTTCCATTGCTGGGTGAAACAAGCTCCCCGCTAGATGATCCATTTCCAATGTTAGATGTGCAACTTCTTCTGATCAGTGAACTACCATCACAACCACCACTTCCTCGATCACCATTACAACCAACACCACCAGCTGAACAATTCTCACTGCTCAAAGAACAACCTCCGCTTCCAGATGAAACATTTCTATCAGTAGAAGATCTAGCTCCACCACTAGGTAATGATCCATCTACGCCACTGGATGATCGATTACCAATTGCTGCTGGTCTACCTCGTCTGCTATAAGCACCAGCTTCACCACTAGATGAGGCATCTTCAACCCTTGACGCTCTTCCCTCACCTGTAAATTCTCTGCCTGTACTGGTAGATGATCCATCATCGATGCTTAACCCACACTCACTGTCAAAAGACACAGCTCTTGTAGCAGATATGTTCGTTCCAAAGTCGGAAATACGATCTTCGACTTCTTCTTCTTCTTCCTTAATTTCAATCGGGAAGTCATGCATTAAAATCCCTGATATATACATTTCTTCATGTTTGATTTTCAATTGTGAAAGCTTATACTGATGAATACAATACTCTGATGGATATTCCTGACCCGTTGTTGTTTCTAGCTGTTGCTCAGTGCCTCTCGCCGTTGCAGGCCTTGATTTAAATAAATGGGCGGGGTCCTGCTGACCGTACCCCAAAACCATACCCATTTCTTCACTTTCTTTAGTGCCTCCCACATTTTCACTCTTTCTCCACCGAGATTTACCTGCAAATTCCTGATCACCAGATTCATAAACCATTCTTATCTCCGTCTCTTTTGTGCATTCCATCTTCGCACCCTTATCAGTTGGTTCATTTTTGGTTTCTGTTTTATGTTCAAGTTTTCTCTCATCCATGTCAAAAACTCGTTTTTACGTAATTTTGGTCAGGACAGTGCTCCGGAAATCAATCAGAGTTATTCAGTGTCGGAATAGTATGTCAGTATCCAATCCGAGTTCTGTTGATAGGAGAAGATAAAACAGTTCATTCATGGTACATTAAAACAATTTTAGCTGGCAAGGAAAAAAGGTTGCTTGCCGAGCCACATTTTTTCTCGATATTCAAGAATTGTATATGTTCGCCATGTACATTTACAACT
>JACTAT010000368.1:419718-447888 GCA_014526335.1 Chrysaora quinquecirrha | reverse complement strand
TTTTGTGTGTGACTTTCGAGGAGTTAATGATGTAACAAAGAGAGATACATACCCATTGCCCCATATGAAAGACGTGATTGATAAAATGGCAGGAGCTCGATATTGAACGACATTGGACGCTGCACAAGCATACTGGTCCATCCCTCTAACCGAGAGCGACAAAGAAAAGACAGCATTTTCGGTACCCCACGGCAAATACAAGTTTAACGTTATGCCATATGGCCTTTCAAATGCTGGTTCTTCTTACCAAAGGATGATAGATATGTGTTTATCTGGTCTCTCAACTCAAAGAGTTTTAGCGTACATGGACGACATTGTCATCTTTAATGCGACATTCCATGAACATATCCAAGATCTTTCTGCCGTCTTTGATCGTTCACGACTCGCGAATGTATCAAAGTGTGCATTTGCATCAGAATTAGTGGATTTTTTAGGATATGAAATTTCATGCCAAGGCATTTAACCACGGCATCGTTTGACTCAAGCTAGTGGTCAGTTTCCTTCACCGGAGTCAAGAAAAGAATTGAAGCGTTTTTAGGGTTTTCAGGATTCTATTGAAGCTCTATTCAAGACTATGCAGCGATCAGTGAACCACTAACAAACTTACCTGTGACAATGTGCAATTTTTGCTGACCAGTCAATGTTAATCTGCTTTCAAGGAACTGAAAAACGATTAACGTCGAAACCAGTACTCACATTCCCACAACTCGATAAACCATCTATCGTTGAAGTCGACGCGAGTGATTATGCTGCAGATGGTGTTTTGCTACAAAACAGTGATGATGGCCTTCTGCAACCAGTCGCCTATTTCTCTACAGCTTTTAAAGGCTCTAAACGTCAGAGGGCCCCGATAGCCAAAGAGGCATTCGCTCTCGTCGTAGCTGTGAGACACTGGCATGTCTATCTGGCAGGTACTGAATTAATCTTGAACACCAACCATAACCCACTCGTTCATCTTAGAAAACAAAAGGACCCAAGAGGAAAATTCGGAAGATGGATCTCTGAACTTCAAGAGTACGAGTTTACGGTTAAATATATCCGTGGAAAGGTGTCAAGGCCGATTTCCTCTCTCGACATCAATGCGCAAACTCCAATCAACCGATATCCTCATTCGAGGACAAGGTCTATGCTACACTCGAGAGGATATACTAAATTCTTGGATCGATTGGGGCAACAGCAAAGCACAGACCCTGTGATCAACAGAGCAAAACGACGTTTTGCAGCTGGAGAAGTCATTCTTCAAGGCCGAATTAAACGAATACAGAACCAACTCCGAATAGAAGACGACGTCTTGACAAAGTTGGGTCGACCAATTGTTCCCGCATCACTACGAACGATTGTACTAACCGAAATACACAAGCAGAGCATTTTGGGACAGACAAAACGTATTCTCTCCTTAAAGAGCGTTTCTTTTGGCCGAAAATGTGCGGACTTGTCAAAAGTTTCGTAACTAATTGCATTCATTGCCAGCAAACAAACTGTGACACATCACCACCGAAGGCACCCTTACTTCCGATAGTGATTCCGAATGCCCCAATGCAATTCGTTGCCCTTGATATCTCGTATATGCCAAAGGACCATAAAGGATTTGAATATTTTCTAATTATTGGTGATCTATTCTCCAAATACATTGAAGCAGTGCCACTGAAAGACCAAACCGCACCTACAATCATGGGCTGCAGGAGACGTGGAATTTTGAATGAAAAGAACTTTTGATCGATAAATTGCCTATTTTGTATATCTCTCTCTGTATTCTGCTGCGAAGGCGCCATGTTATACTCAAGCGTGGCTGATTGACGTGGGATTGAGCAATCACGTCACTCAAAATGTAAGTTGAAACCTCTTCAGTACCTAAATATCAGATGGGTAAGACACACTTCAACTTGCTGGTTTCAGCTTTCTCCAGATGCTCGTAACACAAGAACAATGGTGTGTCATAGGTGTGACGTCACACCTATGACACAGGAAAGTGAGCTTTGGTTCCGAAAGACGGGGGGAGGGATTTTCAAAACTCCTAGTTTCTTTGTGCAGCATTTCAAGGCGTGTTTAGAATGGACCAACCCGAGTTTGCTTACAGGTAGGTCGCTTCAATCACTCGAAAAAATCCTACCAAATTTAGAAGTAGGCATTGTCGCTCTGTAATTTTCGACGAATGAAATTGAACAATTTAGGATTTCTTTTCTCTAAGAATACTGTAATTAAAGATTCAGAATGAAAACATGGCATGGTACGCAAAAAATATAGAAAGAGAAATCCAGTGCAATGTTGGTCTAACAGAAATTATTCTCACTGTCCTTTTTTGACTTGAATTGTCGTCCTCGAGTTAACGAAACCAGATCAGTCAACAAAACCACAAACCTTATGTTTTTATATCTCTCTTTCTTTCGTTGTAATACGAGCCCCCGTATGTCTCGAGAATTTACCCTAGGATTGCTTGGGCATCCCTCTATTTCAAGTTGAGGAATGTTTCGAGCATGAGGAGAAAACGCGACGCTGGAAAAACAAGAGAATCTATTGTTCCCAGTTCTCTTGTGTCTTACCCATCTGATATTTAGGTACTGAAGAGGTTTCCACTTACATTTTGAGTGACACGATTGCTCAATCCCACGTCAATCAGCCACGCGCGAGTATAACATGGCGCCTTCGCAGCAGAATACAGAAAGAGATATACAAAATAGGCAATTTATCGATCAAAAGTTCTTTTTCATTCAAAATTCCACGTCTCCTGCAGCCCATGGTATATCCATGGCAGTCAACACTTTATTCTTAGTGATCAAGACTCGAATGTTGATGGAGAAAAAATCAACGAGGTTTGTAATATGCTTGGTATCGAAAAGCGACGGTCCTGGGCGTACCATTCCCAAGGCAATGGATTCACAGAGCGCAACATCCGCAATGTCAAAGATATGTTACGAACAGCGTTGTTACAAAGAAAATTGAATCAGTCGAAATGGACCTCATTGCTACCAGAGTTGGTCTTCGCACTGAACACGAGCATCAGGAAAGCCATCAAATGCACTCTGCAGTGAAGTAGCAAAAGGACTATTACATAATTGCACATGAAACGAGAACCCAGGACTTGTAGAGACCTCGTGTAGGCCTAGTCACTAGAAAGATGTCGTTGTCGTAATTCGTTAGAATCTACTCTTGATAATTTTGTGTTACTGTTATGTTAGTCAAACCTAGTGATTATTATATTGGTGACGAGTAAAAATTGGTATGGCACAGGCAATCTCGTTACCTCCTGTACCAGAATTCAATCCTGATGCTGACGTTGACCTAAGTCTGTCAACAAGATGGAATAACTGGATTTCCGATTTCGATCTTGCCAGCGGCATTACAGATGACACAAGAAAGAGAGCACTGCTCTTATACCAAGGGGGTTCTAGTGTCAGATAGATATTCAAGCAGATTCCTGAAACCGGTGAAAATTCAGATTATGAAACCGCAAAGGAAAAATTACAAAAATAATTTGAACCTGAAAAAAACCGAAGGTATGATATATGTTGTTTTAGGCAGTCAAAGCAAGAACCCAATGAATCTTTAGACCATTTTCATACTAGACAACGCACATTGTCATTAAATTGTGAATTCAAAGAGCCTAATTTTGAAATTGAACAACAAATCATGATTGGAGATGTTTTCTCAAAAATCAGGAAAAGGCTTTACGTGATCCTAAATATACCCTTAAAGACACGCTTGTATATGGTCGTAGAATTGAAGCACGCACAATTTGATTGTAGATGGTCGCACAATTTTTTCCAGGTTGGCGGAATTCGAGGAGGCGTGGCAGAGCGAGGTAGCAAGTTCTGCGTATATATTATTTTTTTGAGATTCTCTTTTACTTACACATTTTCACTGAATTTTGGTTTTTTAACACAACTATTTGATTAACTTTGGGAAGTGAGCCTTCTTTTTTATTTTATTTCTCCATAAAATCGGCGTTGTTCGTAAAAGCCCATGTTGGCCTAAACTTCACAGCAATATGACAACAATGGATGACGAATGAACTGCAGAATCATCTTCGGTGTCTGCCCCAGAAATAGATTCGGAAATTATCAAGGCTATACAGATAAGAAAGAAAGGGAAAAGACCATGGCTCGACACAATTTTGTTGCAGAATAAGAAAGAAGGCATATCTTGTGACGATTCGGAAATTGAATGTGCAATTCAACGCTTACAGAGAAATGGCAAGATTGAAGACCCGGGTAAAGATGGAAAAACATCGCATTTTTTGCGAGATTCTACCATAAGGTACTCTTCTTGTACAGAGGTGACCGGATATTCCATGGTGAAACACATCAAAGGATACAAGATGAGTGAAGCAACGGGAGGATCAGAGAAAATATTCGTGCATGCATTTCATGGTGCTACGACGGATCCTATGAATAGCCACTATGAACCTAAAATGAAAAAAACCCAAAACGAATCGTGCTCCATTGTGGGACAAACGATGTTAGCAATGGTTATGCTCCTGAGGAAATAGCAGATAAGATCGTAGACCTTGCAAAATCACTAAAGCACGAAGAAAATGCTGTTTTCGTACCTGGTATTGTACGCAGAGGTGATCCCTGGAATGAAAAATTTACCACAACAAATAGAATCTTGGAAGAGCTGTGCATGCGAAAAATTACCTTTTATACTTAATAATAATATGGACCCAGCCCATCACTTAAATCAAAGTAACTTGCATCTAAATGCAGAAAGAACACGTTTTCTGGCAAATAATTTTTTAATGGCCTTAGGCCACCTTTGACTAGGAACCAATCATAGGTCAGATCAAGGTCAAGATAAGTCTGAAATTGCATCTGAAAACTCCGAGGGATGCCCATGGGTATAAAAAGGCCACAACAATGTTAGAAGAGAGATATGGAGATGTATCAGAAGTGGTCAATGCTCATTTGCAACAGAACGGGCCTTCCTGTCATCCATGGGACTTCAAAATACAAAATACAAGAGTTCTATGATCAGCTGCTTTCTCATGTCCAAGCACTTGATACTTTGGGTAAGCTAGGACAAGTATCAGGTAATGTAAGGATGGTATTAGACAAACTTGATGGAATTAGAGCTGACCTGACAAGGACAGACACAAATTGGAAAAAATGGACTTTCTATGATCTCATTGAGGTCTTAAAACAATTGGTTGATAGAAATCCAATTCAAGCTACCAATAGAGAGCAAAGAAGAAGAGATACTTTCTATGATCTCATTGAGGTCTTAAAACAATTGGTTGATAGAAATCCAATTCAAGCTACCAATAGAGAGCAAAGATCATTTGCAGGTGACAACAACACAGAGAAAAACTTCAATACACGGGATCTATTTTGGAAAGTCTGATCACCGTGAGGATGTGACAGGAACTGACAACAGACGAAAAATCCTAAGCCAGAAAAAACTAAGCTTTAAATGTGCTGGCGGAAAACACCAAGCGAATGATTGTAAAAGTAAACTGAATTGTAGAATTTCCAACAAGAAACATCATACTTCAATAATCCAATGTGAAAAGAGAACGTAATCAACTGTAGACAGCCCAGAGTGATACACCCAGTGGTTGTTGTAAAGATCCAATGAAAAACAGGCAGAGCCTTGTTAGATACTGGGGCAAGCATCTCCTATATGTCTTCTACTTGATTAGACATGATTGGAAGAGAACCAGTGAGGCAGGAATCAAAGACGATTGAAATGATGTTCCAGAACACAGGAAGGACAATCAGAGTTTATGATGTTGAGTTGGCAGGTATAAATGATGACTTTAAAGCCATTATAGAGATAAATGGAGTTGAGAGGAAAGTGCTACTATCGATACGAAATCCACAATACAAGGAGGTGATTACAACAAACGCACACCTACAAGTTATAAAGATGAATGATGATGACCAAAAGAAGAATTTGCCTATTCATGCAATCTTAGGGGCAAGTGAGTATGCTCTGATAAAAACACAAACCCCAAAAAGAGTTGGTGAAATGGGACAACTAATTGCTGAAAAAACCAAACTTGGATGGGTGATAATGTCTCCTGGCCAAGAGAATGTCTAGTCAACTTTGATGTTTGCAAGAAATACTCAAGATGATTATATGCAGATGTGTAATATGGATGTTCTAGGCTTGGAAGATAAACCTGAAGGTGATAGTTGCTGACAGGGGCGGCGCCAGCCGCCAAAATGTGGGGTGGACTAGCGAGCGTTTTAGGGACCACGCCCTTTAGAATGCGGGAAAAACGCCCTTTCGAGTGCCAGGAAACGCCCTCTTTGGATCGAATGAAAGATAGAATTCTAATTTTGGCAGAGATGAAACAGTCAATGAAGGGCAAAAATCTTATTGAGAACGGAACTATAAACTCAAGACACTACATAAACCTATGAAAATATTGTTCACTGCTTGATTGTTTTCAGCTGCTTCTTTTTCCTTCTTCAAAAGGCAACCTCTCTTGATCCAGAAAAGAATGTGAATTCAAGTGAAGTCTTAAGAAAGGAAAATGACTCATCACCCTCCCCCCCACTATTTTCTCATCAGATTTGGGTGAATTACAAAATCGATCTTTGAGAAAACTGGGGTGGACACGTCCCCCCCAGTCCACCCTGTGGCGCCGCCCCTGGTTGCTGAGGCTTCCAAGTCATGAAAACAAGAAAAATGATCAAGACAAACGTACAAGCGATAATGCTGAAAGCCAACAAGTTCTGCCTGCGTAGTTCACCTAGAATTTGAAGCGTATATGAGGTTAATGAAGTATAAAATAATTATTTTGACAACGATTGTCTTCAAGCAAATTACGCTCGGGACGTTTTGAAAAGTCTTGGGAGAGCGGAGTGCCAAATCGATCAAATTTTAGTAAGCTTGAAAAAAACGACAAAAAAGCACAAATGAAGAAAAATCTAAAATCCGAGATATCTAATCCAGACAACGAAGCTTTGTCAGTGAAGAACAAACTTTTACAACAAGAGTATTTCAGATTAACTAAAAATCAAATCTTTGATTCCGCTAAGTCAAGTCTCGTCTCTGTGAACAACAAAGCAATCAGCATCCAAGCAATCAGTCTGATTGGAAATCAGCAAACAACTGGCAGCTTCATAGCATCGACCCACCAAATATTAGGGAAATGCGAAAGGGAAATCAACAGTGCCCTAGTGTCCTAGAATGGATGCCTGACGATCTCAGCGATGAAAGAAATGTTTTTGAAATGTTGCAGAAAACACCTATGTCGAAGCAGCTGCAAATCATTTGAAAAAGCAAAGCAAAGTATGCCACAAAGGCCATTTTAATGGGCAAAGAAAGAGATCCTAGAAATTTAGTTGACCCTAAATGTTAGGATTTTTATCCTGGATACCAAGAAAAAACAGCTCATCAGACTATGCTGCCTGAAAGCCGTAACAGAACACAAACAAAGTCAAATGTTTCGATCAATTATGTTGCAATTGTGGAACAGATAACTTGTGACGAAAACAAGCCGAAGAAGCGGCGAGGAAAATTGCTAAATTAGCCTTATCTACAAAACGTGACGTTTAACATGTCGCCGTACCTAGCATAATTCTTCGAAGAGATCCAGAAGAACTTGATTTTAAGAGAAAAGAAGCAAACGCATCCTGAGAATCATGAGAACGTTATGAATCATTATGAACTTTTAAAATCTTTTTATTGATTACATTAAACAGGACTACATTAAGGAAAGACATTTAGACAATTGGAGACTTCATGGAAACGTATTTGTTAATCAAAGATTTAGAGGTAATCTCGTTGATTGTTTAAGCCAGGTATGACTATTGATTGATCAATCATTCTTGTCAAACTTGCAATGGTGGCCCTCCCCCTCTGGTGGAAAATGTTCCTTCTTCAGCTCCCAAACGCGACCTTCTGCAAAATGTCACTATACTAGAAAATAGGAAAGAATGTCAATTGAACATCTTAATGTAAATAGTCTTCTTATGAATATCGTTGAGATAAGGGTACTAATAAAAAAACGCCGTAAAAACGCTGTGGTTTACACATTTTCGCTATAAATGAGACAAAATTTGACAAATGTATTGACGATAGCTCTAGATAAGGCTACTATACGAGATGACATTCCTAGCTTTCCTCTAGAACTCCTCTATGTTGAGATCAAACTCTTTCGTGCTGCTCCATTCTTGGTTTTAGCCTGGTACCGACCTCCTAGACCAACGGTTGATATTTTCGAACACCTATCAAAATGTCTGGAATTTCTTGATGGAAATAATTCTTATAGGCGACGCCCAGTGTGATGTTCTACAAAACTAGTACAAGAAATTAAAGCACTAATGCTACCGAAATTCAGTTCCACTTTTCACGTCTTTCAGATATTTACAATTAATTTTGATTTCATCAGCTAATCGATAGCCCCACCCGTACGACTGTCACACAGTTAACAAGAAAATGTACACTGGATGGAACATTGGAGCTTTATAAACACAAAAGCTGAAGAAAATGCCTTTCATGTTAGAAGCAAAGAAACCGCTGCAGGTTGCAGCAATACATACAAGACCAGCAAATGACAAAAGAATCGATAAACTGACTTTATATATGTCTTGGATACCATCTTTAACAACAAGAAATCGTTTCAACAATTATTAAGTCTATCTAGTGGAAATGAGGAGATACAAACCAACTATGCAGGTACAGATGCAGCTATCAAATTAGAAATTCCAAACAGGGCGAAAACATTAACAATGTTATTCGTGACACAATCGTCCATGTTAAAACGTTCCTGGAGCAACAACAGAAGATATGAAATAGTGTACACGACCCAAACTGAAAACAAAGCCAGATGACGCTATACTTTATTGTGGAACCAAAGATTTGAGCAATAAGGAACTAGAAGAGATGGCAAGAAAAATCATCCGTATTGCAAAGGATTTACTAGCGAAGCGAACGGTTAGAAAACAACGGTGTCGTCCTGGATTAGAAGATAGACTCTCCAGATTTGGAATCCAAAAGAAAGACGGTTAATGGTATATAATGGGAAACGTTAAGGGGAATCAGATTGGTCTTATACATTGAAACAACATCACAAATATTCATTTGAATACCTAGGGTCTTCATCTTAATCCATATTGGAATTATGCGATAACAAAAAATTTACAAGGTATTGAACAAATAGCTGACATAACAAGGCAGAAATTAGGCAAAGATTTTGCAGGTTAAAAGTCATCGTCATCTTTCGAATCATATGAATCCACTGACGCGTCTGTTAAGCACCAAACTAACGCTGTATCAGATTTGCAACAAAGTTGCAGCCCATGGAAATAAAAAGGTATGTTAGAATTTTCAGTCTGCATCGAGGAATGATGGTTGCACCGTGATTGTGCAAATTCAGAGTCATGCCATGGCTTAAAGCAAACAAAAATATGCGCATACCGCAGTCGTCATTAATTGCCATCTCTTCAAAGAAATTATCATTGTTCAACAGATAGCATGAGAATAAATCTGTGAAAGAGAGGGAGAGAGGAATTAGGAACTGCAAATAAAATAAAAGGGCAGCTGAACATGCGAAAAAATCCATTCGTTATTTGATGATGATTTTAGATATTTTATTCAAATGAAGCCAACCAACCACATTATCCTGTTTCGCTCTCTTACAGATGATATACAGGACTTTTCGAAAAAGAAACTTGCAAGCAAATTGAAGGAGCATACTGGACATAATGGACGTGATTCTCCGGCTAAGTTGTCTTTACATCATGTAATGAATCATGAGGTCTTCAAGCTACAACGCCCGGGGGGGAACTTTCGTTGTTCAATATACTAGACGTACCGCCCAAATGGGAAAGAGCAAAGTCTGTAAGGTTGATGATAAGGGCTAGGTCACTAAACGAGCTATTTTGCAAACAGTGGAAGGATGGGATCAGTCGCACACAAACTTGTAACTGCTGCAAGCGAAGGCAAATTGAAAGAAAAACGAGTTCTAATGGATAGCTTAGAGTCCATTGCAAAGAATCTCCACACGAAAGGTGCGCAAGGTCATAGATTTCATGAATCCACCCAACAATTTTTGAAGTACTTCTCATCCTTGGTGGACCAAGATTAGCTAAATTTGTTGCACAAAATATAGACGGTCCCGGAATCAATACAGTGTACCACTGGAGGAAACAGAAAAGCCTTGATATAAAAACCATACCATGCGAAGAAAATATGGTCCAAATTGTTTCTCTCTACGAAAGAATAAAAAAGAAACAGAATACCACAAACCGGGTTCCCGTACTGACAGCTGAGGATGAAACTGCAATAAAATCAGCCGTGTCATATTGTCAAGAAACAGACGAATTACTTGGATTTTGAGGTGTTAAACCGATGATCAAGGACATCATAACTGCATGGCAAGACTGAGTATTGTAATTGGGGATACGGAAGAATCTTATAACCGCTTACAAAGGCATTTGCTGACAATCAGGTTGGTGGCTGTGCTCGTGTGATACTTCTGAATCCTCTACACCCAGCTCTTCCAAGAGTAATCCTTCTACTTTCACCAACTTGTAACAAGTTTACCTTTGAAGATGTTCGACGTCAATGGAAAGAAATCAAGAACGAATATTGTAAGAAATTAGAAGGTGTCCTCGACCCCTTAATAGGACACAGCTCGGATGGAGATGCAAGGAGAAGGAAGCTTATGTTCAAAAATATGAGATCAGAAGAGGGCAATCGTTTCAAACCTATTACAAAGGAACTTGGGTTTACATTGTCTGCCAAGAAAGAGGTAAGATACTTTGTATCTAGGCTGCAGAGTGATCTGCAGCATTCAGCACAGCAACATTCATTTTTTTTTTTTTCCATTTTATGGTGCGATGAATCTAGCGGCTTTTGTTAATCTTTTTAGAGTATGGAAGGTAGCGATAATTACATAATAAGAGATATTGGGGATCAAAACTGCATTCACTAACATAAGAAGATGATTAACCCTTTGGACCAACCATCAAGAATATTGCTCAGGGGAGATGACCTCATGATCCACATGAACCACCTTCTTCTCGTAACAGAAACATTTCCTAGGTTACGTCATGGTCTGACCAAGAACCACATTGAAAGAAAGGACCTTCAGAATTGGCAAGCTGCACAAGAAATCACATATCTTAGGGTTCAGGAATACTTGAAGGAAATGATAGAGGGTGTAAACGGCAAGGCACCTGATGCATCATTGAGAGGAACGCTCACATACTTAGATATTTTTCGCCAGTGGCCTCTTTGTCGGAAAGAATTCGATATGCTGGATACATAGTTCACTTTCTAGGTATCTGGAAAAATTTTGCGCACACATTTCAAGAACGAAGATCGAAAGGACTACCTTGGAGATTTAATGTTTGCTCAGAAAATATACTTGGAAGGATTACGAAGCCTCTAGCGTTCGTATTTCAAATGAACTGACGAAAATATATTTAGTTATTTTATTTTATTAACGAGAGCGGAAAATTAATCAATCGCTTTCAATCGACAGGACTCGTTTGCAAAGCCCCGCAAAGCAGTAAATTTTACATTGCAACAATTGTTAATACTGAAACGACTATCCTGTATAAATATTCAAATAATACTATTTTAAAGCTAAAAGATATTTTAAATTACCCCTTTGGCCGTAGGCTTGTGTGGGTACGTCAAGTTAATCGGAATGAAGATTTGAGAAATGAAAGGACAGCAGAGAATTCAGAAGACAAAATTGCATTGTTCGAGGATTATGCGTTCGAAAAGAAGGACGTCGTAAAATTTGGACGCCTAACCAGAATGAGAAAAAAAGGACGATCCTAGGGGTATGTTGAATATAAACAAACAATCAATTAAATTCAGTGATGATACCACATGCGACATTTCTCTACATTTTCAAGAATATACCGAATCCGATAATGTTTTTGCATTCAACTGTTCTTAACTAACTGAAGTTCAAGCAAACTATGTCATTTGCCATTTCAATCTTACTTTACAATCAGACACAGGGCAAATCGTTGGGAACTCAGAAGAGATTAGACATATTCGCAGTAAATTTGAGGAAAAGAAAGAACGAAGAAGAACAAAAAAGGCAAAAGATTCATTGCAACAAGATTGCCAACAAATGCCAGCAGAAGGGATAACACGGACAGTTGTTGTACCTGTGCCGTCAGAAAGCGACGGAGATTTAAGACGTTCAAATCGAAAAAGAATAGTAATGACTCACTTAAGTAACTTCTTGTAGCAAAGCTAAAACACTCTGGTTGTATTTCTGTGTCCTTTCATTTTTTTAAAATTTATTGAAAAAATTTTGCTTGTGTTCATATTGCTAATTGCTATTTCTGTATATTTTTGTATTCATGTTGCAAAGTCTAAACTCTTTGATTCAGAAAGGTTATTTGAATGGTAAACTTGGATTCACTGAATCTGGGATTCGCTATAATTGGGTAAAAAAGTTCACAAGTTTCTGTACATGGGAAAATTGCATGGTAGACATGGTTTATTTATCGAAACCTGGGCGGTACGTCTTGTATCTTCAACAATGAAGTACCCCCCCCCCTGGGCTACAACGTGGCTATCTATGATAAATAGCGGTTTTAAATAACATGGAACGAATTTGGAGCAAGTTTCATTTCTTGCACAAGATAGAAGTGGGTGGAACTATTTCATGAGATCGTGCGAACTGTGAAATCTCCATCTACTTTGTACCACTTGTTACCTTGCTTTGTATACTAATGGTTGCTTTTTTCTCACTTCGTTTTCGAACTTCTATTGTGTTACATTATGTATATAGTATACGGAAGATGTTTATGATGATGATGATTGGACATAATGTTTCATATGATGTATTCGGGAGAGTTGTGGCTGCAAAAGATCAAAATCTAAATCGAAAAAGAATTAACACGAAGACGGATGTGACGTAATATCAGTTGTTGCTGTTTTTGAATTGAATTGCTAGTATGATTTCTTCCTGTGTGAGAACACGCGTGTGGTTTCTTGTTTGGCTCCTGACCACTATATTACATGTTACCAGAAGTGGCACCAGAAGTATTGGAATGCTTTTGGTTGATATAAGTTTGTGTAATTAGTTGCTGAAATGTTGTAGGCCAGAGAATAAGCGTAAGTGGAGGCTGTGCTGTGTTTTAGCAGAGTTCAGATAAACGACCTAAGTAAGCCGAGAAGAAATAACATTCGGGGACTTCAGGGTTTCCATTTGCTCCTCAGCTAAATTTGAGAGGCAATTTAGCATTTATTTTGCAAAAGATTTTAAGACTGTGGGAAAATTATGAGATAGCAGCTGGCCTAGTCATAAAAGAGAAGCCGTTGAGAGTTGCAACCCTTCTAACTTGTTTGGGGCCTGATGCCATTGAGTTATTTGATGGTATTAGGAGGTCGTCGTCCTGGTGAAAAAACAGTTAAAGATTATTTGTCGGATGGGCTGGCAAGTTGCAGCGATGATGGAAATTCATACCCACTTAGTTTGTCATCCCCGAGAAGAAGAGAATGGAAGCACACAAACTGAATCAACTTTTTAATTTCACTGATACAGGGCATATTTAACATATGTACTGGTGGGCCATTTGGCCCACCAGGCCCCGCAAGCTGGCCCACCACTGACGAAAATTTTTGCCAAATTGGCCCACCACTGTGTGGGCCCTTTGCCCAATCTTGTAAATGACCTGGAGCTGTTTCGATACAATAAAACTGAAACACGTTTCATTTTTACTACAAAATTGTATTGAAAACATAAAACGATGATGATGATGATGATGATGATGATGATGATGATACGTTGATCACGTTGAAGACGACAATGATGATCACCGCCTTTAACATGATCATCATCGTCTTCAACACGATCATCATCTTCTTAAACAATGATGATCATGTTGAAGACGAAGACTGGTGATGGCGATGGTGATGATGATGATGATGATGATCCATTATGATGATAATGCGAATGATGACATTGATGATCAAATGAACCTTTCCTGGAAGAATCCCAAAACTTTGAATCGAAAATAGAAATTCTGTAGATACGTATAGTGTACTAATAAAGTCGAACTCGTCGGTTAAACTGTGTATGTAACAAATAAATCCGTTCATTGCACCGAAACCTGTAATCTTCGTTTCAAATGATGAATTAAATTCTAGAACCTTCAAAAGCTATCATAAGAACTCGCATACTATGCAGATGACTATATTCGATCATTAGTAGCACTTAGAAGAATTGATTGCCAACTTCGAGTCATTCATTTTCAGATGATTCTCGAAGCCGCAAACTGTTTTCTTCTGTCTAACTTGGCCACAATTTCTACTGCGCCACAATCTCCTCCTCTCTTCAGCACGAAAATATCTTATACCTGAGACGACTTCTAGAAACTTCTGACAATAACAACCCAATCAAATTGTATGAAAATATTTCAAAACAAAAAAATAAAATCAAATTAGATTCGAGCAACATTTTGCAATATTGTAGTCAAACCTTTTTTTCGAAGCTCGACCGAGCCGGCTTTTTTGCGAGAAAATCATGGTGTCAAATTTTTAGTTTCGAAAATCTTGATGTTAGAATGTTCCTGCATAGTGGATCGAACTCACAACCCTTAGCCCAAAAATCAAGCACATTATTCCACTGCGCTACACTAACAGTTTATACTAATTGATGTTTTTGGCAAGCAATTGCATTTTGTTAATTATGCCCACTAACGACAACACTTAACGGCGATTTCAAAGTTTAATTCCTATCATTTGTGGTTTATCTTTTGTTACGTTTTGGCACGAAAAAGCGTCTATATGCCTATCTACCTATCTATCTACCTACCTATTTTCTATGTATACATGCGTTCCACGACACCCTCTTAATATGTCCTTCGGACATAAAAACGGATGGATATGACAATCGTTCTGTGCCGTGCGTCGTGTAACGGCTGCAAACACACGCAAAATCATTCTCCTTATCTCGCATAGCAAACAAGATGGTTGAATCTTCACCAGAACAAAGCCGATCATTATGCATACTGTAATGGTTCTACAGTTTTATTTAGAAATTCTAAGGTTTTTCCATCACTTTTCTTAGGTTTACTATTTCTTTCATTCAAAAGATGAGTTGCTCAAATTGCTAAAATAGACGTTTTAGAGGGTCTTGCAACCAAAATTTTCTTCGCCGCCCAACCATGGTGGGCGGCAGTTTTGGTCTTCCCCCTTGAAGCTTGCAGACGTCTAAACTGGACGAAAAAAGTGCAAAAGTATGTTTCTCAAATTGAAATACAAGCATAGTTCCCCTCAGCACATCTATCAATTAATATAATAACTAATATCGGCTGAGCGTATTTAAGGTGAATTCTTTATTAGTGGAGTGGTTCATAAACTTTATCTGCCGCACCCTGAACCAGGCCTTTTGATTTGCTAGCTACCCTGAAATTGTGGTGCCAGACCGCCCCTGCATCTCTGTGGACTTTCTCCGGGCTGGCAGTTAAATAAAATTATAAGAATTTATTGGGCCCCATGTCACCTTTGGCCCACCACTGAAAATTTCTTAAAATATGCATTGCACTGATAGGAATGATTCAGATTACAGCGTGGCATGAAACACTTTTCAGTAAAAGCTAATTTGAATAAGTCTTTATGTTTTTAAGTCAATTCACGCTAAGAAGACAGTTCAAGATATTATTGCAAATGGTTATCAGATTCTGTATGGTTTATTCAGACTCCGCAGTCTCCCAAATCTTTCAGAATAATTTTTCTGCGTTTCTGAATTCAGATTTTGTAGAGGAAGCCCTTTGAGATCTTTTGAAAATATGTTGTGTTGTTCAACAAAATATATTCCTTGGGCAATCAGTCCTTTGTCAGTCTCAACAAGTTCTTCGGGATAAAGAAGGCTCATTCTCGCTCATTCTTGATTTGAGATGGGAATTTACATTAATATATTATATTATATATTATATAAGGAGCGAATAAGGATGATGATTGACAATCATTGGAAAATTTCTTACTTCCAGGTATATTTGTGTACAAGCTTCATTTAAAGAGCAGTTACCATCATTTTGATATTTTTCAACATCATCCAACATTTCTAGGTTTCTCTTGAGACGTTTGCTGTTTCATCCTTACAGTACTACCACCAGTATCATCCTTCGAAAAAGCAAAAGAATGGGTTTCTTCCAACAAATGTGCCTCTGTTGCTAAGGAAGCCAGAATATTGAAATTTTTTACTTCGTCAAATGGCGTCTTTTATCATCACCTACTTGTCATTTATTGCAACGTTTGGCTCAATTTTTCCTGAAAGAGTGCCACTAATGCAATCAAAGTGTATCTATAAATCAACTTAATTGATTACGTATTTTGGCGAATCGTTTATATGTTAATGAAGTTGTTTGTTCTTAATAGGTGTTGTGAGTTTTAGGGAAGGGGGGTGTGAGAAAGTCTGTTTCTGTCACTTTTGCAGAAGGAAAGCCATCATGGAAATCGTCTGATTTTTTGGTGATAACAGGAGAAGAAAGACAGCAGTTTACCACTTGTGACCGTTTTCTATTCGACAACATCATCTACAAAGGTTTGAGTACAATTAAATTGATGCCATCACGTCTTCTTCAACGGAAAAACTTCGAACAACCGTCTAACCCGTCCGAAATTCGTCACAAACGCAACAGCTTCCTTATTGTCTGATCTGGCAGTACAAGACTAAAGGTGTCGGGTAAATCTAATTGGTGTGGAAAGTGTGGAAAAACAAAAGCTTTATTTGTGATTTGTTAGTGATCATATATTTATTTTAAAGATTGTTCAGGAACTAGCATAACTGGCAGCCTCCAAGTAAGTCGGTCTCTCAAAAGATTGATTAGCTAGCTGAATAGAAAATTCATGAATCTTTGTTGATAAAGGCAAATCAACTCGACCTTATCTTAAAATGAAAAATGCTAATGGTTGAGTAAAGACTAATAAAACCTAGTCTGGTAGCGCAGTCTTCAAAAATAATCAAAGAAGAAACATTCTAGAAGATCAGTACTGATGTTTTTGAAGAAAAGTAAGTTAAACAGGACAATGTCATTAGATAGATGAGCCAAATATCGATTAGCCAATAGCAACTGATGTATACAACAGAAATAGATGTATTCCAGAGACCATCACTTAGAAGAGTTATGAAAAATTGACTTGACAGACCAAATGAGCAACAAAGAACTGCAGGTAGCCAAGATACTCCAGCATGAAAGGCGCTGGATAAAGCATTGAGAACGATTAAAAGAAATGAGAAAAGACAAAAATCATCTGCCAAAGTCAAATAAACAAAGAGCTGGCAAATACAGAACAGCTCATAAAAAACAGACCTCAGGTGGCCTAGAGTTAAAATTAGCCAATGACACAGAAGAATGGTATATTGGGTGAAAGTTATAGTAACGTACCTAACAGTTTTATCCTTAGAGGCCTTAGAGGTAAAAGAGATGGAAATCTAGACAAAATATGGAAACGACTTGACAAGATCATAATATTTAAAAAATAGTCTTTCAGTTGTTCGAAAATTCGAAATTGAAACAAAATGAGGTAGCATCTTTGTCAGAAACAGGCTGAAAAAATCGACAAAGGCGGAATAAAAACCCAGTAGCGGATCGAAATGCAGCATTCAGAGAAATCGAGCTAGATTCGTATTGTGTTTTGAACGCCAATCAACTTACGGAACACAAACCAATAGATATAGCTGAAGAGTTCAAGTGAGAAAAGGAACTCTTCGTCCAGAATAAACAAACGAATCATTCGTTTTCTCGCTTGTACACTTCAACTACTAGGCCTGCGTTTTTTTTACTTTAGCTTTGAAGTAGTGTTGAATCCCTGGCACATTAATTTATCCATATTAAAGCCGAGATACTCCTTAAATTAAGCTGTTTAAGTTGGGTCATGGTTTTGAATTGCACTGTAGGCAAGCATTGACAACTGTTACTTAAAATTGCTAAAATTCATTTTTAGCTGTATCTTTGGTTGGACATTTGATGCTGAACTGCCTGTGGAAAGCTGTTGTTGGGCTGATCTTTGACTGGATTTTAAAGCAGATTCCAATTTTGATTTTAAAGAGGGTGACCTCTCCATAACTGCTTTGAATGGTTGTGGGTACATTGGACCAATCTTCTTAACGCGCTCCAGTGAGAATTCATGAAGCAGACGAGTGTTTTTAGATTTAATGTTCTTCTGTGATTCATCTAGTAGCATTCCAACAAGACAGGGAATCAATATACACATCATATTGACCTCTACAAAGAGAAGAGCAAAACCAATATTTCCCACTGATCAACATATATAAATAACGTCTTGAAATGAATGAACATGATATATTAAGATTTAGTTGAAATGTAGTATATCAAATGGATGAATTTATAGGTTTATGGATCAGTCAATCGGTTTTTCTACTCTTCCAGGTTGGGCAACGTAGGGTTTCCCCCCTAAATTCGTCTACATACCCACAATGACAAAAACGTGCTTTGCTAAGTCGGCAAAACCACTATCTCGGATGTTTTTGCTAGCTAACACTGATTAAACCCGACCCAACATTGATTTAAACCTGGCAAATCCCCTTACGCAAAGAAAAAGTTAGCTCTTGGTAGAAGTAAATAAATGATCCCGAATATCAACAACACCGTGAAACACTTAGACTGAACTACCTCTTGCTACGGTGCTGCTGAAATCTTACCAAGATGCGGATCGATAAGCACCAATCAGAAAGTACCGCTGAGTTGGCATTGTGTTTTAAACATCAATCAGCTTCCGGGATACAGCGGGAAGACCATGATGAGCAAATGAGCAGATGATTAGCGTAGAAGAAGGAAATTAATCACTTGCTAAACCCCCAACCCATCCAGTAGGCAAATTCTTCTTGCTCAAACCCCCACCAGTAATGAGCAGAGGTTAAAACGCCTCCTCGTAACGGGAATTCGTACTAGCTCAATTCGGCAAAATTTCGAAGGAAGGGAGTTGGGGGAGCCGATTGATTGACCCATCACTCTATACTGAAGTCTAATTTGTTAAATTGAGGCATGCTATTTAGGATGAATGATTAGAATGTTTAGCTACTTACGCAAATTTTCAGCTGTAAGTCCAAGTAATAACTCTAATAAAAAAATGCTTTGCTTGCAAAAAGTGAGCTCATTGTCTGAATTTATCGTCCTTGTTGATTCTAGCTGAGCCATGATACTTGGGATGCAGCCATGAATGAATGAGTGGGAAAATGAAGGATCGCATGAACGTATGATGGATTCAATTATCTTTACAGCTTGAAGCTTCAGCTAAAAAGATTAGTTAACGAATATCAAATATTTTCATTGTTCTTATTGCAGGCTCTGTAAACTCATACAATATGCCAGTAACAGCATGTCTGTAAAAATGCTAAGAATTCATTTTCTAAGTCATAAAGATGCTCATCGTCATATTTCCATGTTACCCGATCCTTGCCTTCGTTCGTATTGCAGAACTTGGCTAATTATGCAAACTATGTGGCATAGAGAAGAACAGAGGTCTCCCGATAAATCAGAGTAATAAGGTAAGCGTAAAAAGATTTTTGAAAAGTTAAATTCGATTCTTGATGAATGCATATTTTTTGATCACAAGGTAGACATCTCTTAATTTAGGAATTTCGTAACGAATTTCGGTTCACGATTTCGCTTTTAGGATGCGATCAAAAATAAATGGCAAGTTGAATCGCATTGCCGGAATCTTAAAGCAATGATATAAATAAGTAATACCTGAATTGTATCTTTGTCTAAGGTATCTGCGTAAATCTGTACCAATTTTTGTAACATTTCGGAAGATGATATGACTTCTTTGCGGCCAGGTATAATGAAAATTGAAATTGCAGAAAGAAGCCTACTCTTGTCAAACAGATCTTTACCATCAATTGTCTCGTCAAATAGTGTGATGATTGTCATCAAAGTGCTACAGAAATAAACATTGTTTTACTCAAAGTCACTTTGGAAAACAAAACTTCATAATTCTAAAACTTGACATATAAAATAAAAATTTAAAAGTGAAGACAAGCTTTTATTGACATTGCAAGATGAAGAATGCATTGTCGTCAATCTGAGTTTCTTCGATTATAAGTTCTTATTATAGGAGCGAGTCGAATAAATTTTTATCGTAGATAGCCAGTGGATCGTGAACCCGCAAAATGCTTAGACAGGGAAAAATCTGTGACAAACTAAGCAACTGCCTAATTACAAATTTTTCTTCTGATTCTGATGCTTTGAAGGTTGGAGATTCATTTTCCGAGATGGGCCCGTGAATTATTTTTAGAAAACACGTCATTCGTGACGTCATAAAACATAACAAATCTAACATTTGAGGTCAATATCTCTCACTGTAAGTGTCATACAATGAAACAAATTGCATATTCAAGATCAGTTTTGGTGACACCAGCAATTTGGTTGATGACGTCATCAGATCCATAAACTGCAGATATCTGCCGCTTTTTCACGCCCGTCTGAGTTGAAGACCGTTGATTATCGTTTTTATACTTATTTTAACACTATTTGTACAGTTGATCTACGTTTGAGTCTATTTTAAATGAGATTAGTAACAATTTCAGTTTTGTCGATGTCAGCAAATTGGCTGATGATGTCAACAAATTCAAAAGTAGAATTATCAGTCTTTCAGTTGTTCGAGAATTCGAAATTGAAACAAAATGAGGTAGCATCTTTGTGAGAAACAGGCTGAAAAAATCGACAAAGGCGGAATAAAAACCCAGTAGCGGATCGAAATGCAGCATTCAGAGAAATCGAGCTAGATTCGTATTGTGTTTTGAACGCCAATCAACTTACGGAACACAAACCAATAGATATAGCTGAAGAGTTCAAGTGAGAAAAGGAACTCTTCGTCCAGAATAAACAAACGAATCATTCGTTTTCT
This sequence comes from Chrysaora quinquecirrha, assembly GCA_014526335.1. Lineage (NCBI taxonomy): Eukaryota > Metazoa > Cnidaria > Scyphozoa > Semaeostomeae > Pelagiidae > Chrysaora > Chrysaora quinquecirrha. The sequence goes on along the minus strand of JACTAT010000368.1, from coordinate 427,089 downwards.
CGCTTGTACACTTCAACTACTAGGCCTGCGTTTTTTTACTTTAGCTTTGAAGTAGTGTTGAATCCCTGGCACATTAATTTATCCATATTAAAGCCGAGATACTCCTTAAATTAAGCTGTTTAAGTTGGGTCATGGTTTTGGATTGCACTGTAGGCAAGCATTGACAACTGTTACTTAAAATTGCTAAAATTCATTTTTAGCTGTATCTTTGGTTGGACATTTGATGCTGAACTGCCTGTGGAAAGCTGTTGTTGGGCTGATCTTTGACTGGATTTTAAAGCAGATTCCAATTTTGATTTTAAAGAGGGTGACCTCTCCATAACTGCTTTGAATGGTTGTGGGTACATTGGACCAATCTTCTTAACGCGCTCCAGTGAGAATTCATGAAGCAGACGAGTGTTTTTAGATTTAATGTTCTTCTGTGATTCATCTAGTAGCATTCCAACAAGACAGGGAATCAATATACACATCATATTGACCTCTACAAAGAGAAGAGCAAAACCAATATTTCCCACTGATCCCCTTACGCAAAGAAAAAGTTAGCTCTTGGTAGAAGTAAATTAATGATCCCGAATATCAACAACACCGTGAAACACTTAGACTGAACTACCTCTTGCTACGGTGCTGCTGAAATCTTACCAAGATGCAGATTGATAAGCACCAATCAGAAAGTACCGCTGAGTTGGCATTGTGTTTTAAACATCAATCAGCTTGCGGGATACAGCGGGAAGACCATGATGAGCAAATGAGCAGATGATTAGCGTAGAAGAAGGAAATTAATCACTTGCTAAACCCCCAACCCATCCAGTAGGCAAGTTCTTCTTGCTCAAACCCCCACCAGTAATGAGCAGAGGTTAAAACGCCTCTAAGCCTCTTCGTAACGGGAATTCGTACTAGCTCAATTCGGCAAAGTTTCGAAGGAAGGGAGTTGGGGGGAGCCGATTGATTGACCCATCACTCTTTACTGAAGTCTAATTTGTTAAATTGAGGCATGCTATTTAGGATGAATGATTAGAATGTTTAGCTACTTACGCAAATTTTCAGCTGTAAGTCCAAGTAATAACTCTAATAAAAAAATGCTTTGCTTGCAAAAAGTGAGCTCATTGTCTGAATTTATCGTCCTTGTTGATTCTAGCTGAGCCATGATACTTGGGATGCAGCCATGAATGAATGGGTGGGAAAATGAAGGATCGCATGAACGTATGATGGATTCAATTATCTTTACAGCTTGAAGCTTCAGCTAAAAAGATTAGTTAACGAATATCAAATATTTTCATTGTTCTTATTGTAGGCTCTGTAAACTCATACAATATGCCAGTAACAGCATGTCTGTAAAAATGCTAAGAATTCATTTTCTAAGTCATAAAGATGCTCATCGTCATATTTCCATGTTACCCGATCCTTGCCTTCGTTCGCATTGCAGAACTTGGCTAATTATGCAAACTATGTGGCATAGAGAAGAACAGAGGTCTCCCGATAAATCAGAGTAATAAGGTAAGCGTAAAAAGATTTTTGAAAAGTTAAATTCGATTCTTGATGAATGCATATTTTTTTATCACAAGGTAGACATCTCTTAATTTAGGAATTTCGTAACGAATTTCGGTTCACGATTTCGCTTTTAGGATGCGATCAAAAATAAATGGCAAGTTAAATCGCATTGCCGGAATCTTAAAGCAATGATATAAATGAGTAATACCTGAATTGTATCTTTGTCTAAGGTATCTGCATAAAACTGTACCAATTTTTGTAACATTTCGGAAGATGATATGACTTCTTTGCGGCCAGGTATAATGAAAATTGAAATTGCAGAAAGAAGCCTACTCTTGTCAAACAGATCTTTACCATCAATTGTCTCGTCAAATAGTGTGATGATTGTCATCAAAGTGCTACAGAAATAAACATTGTTTTACTCAAAGTCACTTTGGAAAGCGAAACTTCATAATACTAAAACTTGACATATAAAATAAAAATTTAAAAGTGAAGACAAGCTTTTATTGACATTCTGAGTTTCTTCGATTATAAGTTCTTATTATAGGAGCGAGTCGAATAAATTTTTATCGTAGATCGCCAGTGGATCGTGAACCCGCAGAATGCTTAGACAGGGAAATATCTGTGACAAACTAAGCAACTGCCTAATTACAAATTTTTCTTCTGATTCTGATACTTTGAAGGTTGGAGATTCATTTTCCGAGATGGGCCCAAGTGAATTATTTTTAGAAAACACGTCATTCGTGACGTCATAAAACATAAAAAATCTAACATTTGAGGTCAATATCTCTCACTGTAAGTGTCATACAATGAAACAAATTGCATATTCAAGATCAGTTTTGGTGAAACCAGCAATTTGGTTGATGACGTCATCAAATCCATAATCTGCAGATATCTGCCGCTTTTTCGCGCCCGTCTGAGTTGAAGACTGTTGTTTATCGTTTTATACTTATTTTAACACTATTTGTACAGTTGATCTACGTTTGAGTCTATTTTACATGAGATTAGTAACAATTTCAGTTTTGTCGATGTCAGCAAATTGGCTGATGATGTCATCAAATTCAAAAGTAGAATTATCTGTCGTTTTCATACTTTTATGAATTACAGATGGTAAATAGTGTTTTCAAAACATAATCAATTAAATATTAAGAAATTATTTAGCTTGCATTTGTGCAACTTGAAAGAGGTGAACACTTGCAAGAACAATTTCAGAGAGCTAACAATCAGCAACCCCAGACGCAAGAGCGTCACAGATGATCATTTGCATCCATAAACGACCTTAATATGGGAAAGTAGAATGACATCGAGGACAAGCATCTGCTTTGCAATAGACAAAAGCCTCCGGTATTCGGCAAACAAACAGTAGCGTGGCACTGCTCTCATCAACAGCGGCATTAATACCATGATCAAACTCTTCTGACAAACAAACAAAGCAAAAGCAAGTCCTTAAAGAGCGATCAAAAGGACTGTAATTGTCGTTTCTCTTGCACCTTTTGCAGTGCTGAGCATTTCGAGGATTAAATTGCCACACCTACATTTACAATGGCTTCCAGGAATGCCCCTTCGTCCTATCGATAGGCACCCTGAAGCAGAATGAAAGGTAATTATTGATCTATGCCAAGAGCGTTATGTTCCAGCCAGAGAAAGGTTACAGACTGTATAATGTGTGTGTGTGGGGGGGGGACAGCTTCCTGGTACGCTGGTACAGAGGACCTGGTATATGGTACAAGAGGCTAAAACTCGACCTAGTGCGGTACAAACGCAATCTGGTACATGGTGCACTTGAAAAGTCAAAGCCATAACATGCGCATACGTGAAAAACGGTATATCGGTATATTGTCACGAATAGCTAACCTGTACGCTTGCAAAAAGGCCGGTACACCGGTACATTGATCATAGCTGTCACCCCCAAGAATGTAAAACTATATAACATGGACCCAAGAGTCTTAATACTTAATTTTCTACAAAAAGCAAAAAGAACTAAATGCATTCTCCGCATACTCCAATGTAATCTTAAGATAGACTTGTCACTTGAGGGATGAGCGAAATCGCTCACATTCGGAAGATAAAGCTTGCAACTAATGTGGATATTCACTGGCAAGTCCCTATGAAATCCACAATATGGTAATCAGCCAACCATTCAAGCAAGATGCCACTCTTTCTTTCGAAAAAGAGGTACGATCAATGTCAGCACAAAAGCACAGAGTTGTATTTTAATGTATCTAACTGTTCAGTAACAATGCATCATTGCATTAATATCAGCATCACTGCATTAATGGTAACAGCATCAAAAGATGACACCGAAAATCCCGCAATAAATAGAGAAAAAATGATGCTTTCTTTACAAGACTATTGTAAAGAAATTTCAGGGACTTCCCCTGGCGTTAGCTATGATCGCACATCCTTCTTATTTTCGCTCAGCCCAGTCTAAATTGACCTAAAGTTTCTGAGACTTACTGGAACAACGAACATCTGCCAAAATGGAAATAGATTATAAGCGGAGTTAGGGTATCGTCATCATCACATTAAATCTGTTTTCTGAATTCTTCGTTGAGACGTAAGTGGTGATGCTCCATTTTTTAAATGCAAGTCACAATGTCAAGATGATAATTGGTATCTTCATGTGTAAGAAGAAGTTCTCCAATCATGTGGAAGAAGAAGTTCTCCAATCATGTGGAATTTGATTTAGTTTTCCGTTTGATTGGTATCTTCGAAGTTTTCATAAATGTTGTGTTTACTTTCCTGAAATGTTAACACATAAGCGATGCTTCCCTCTCAAACAAAAACAGAGCAAATATAGCTGAAGATAATGATGCACTTTTATCATTCCACACTCAAACTAAATGGAAAACAAAAATAGCACAACTAATTTCTAAATCTCTTAAATGCAGACGCAAAAGGTCTTTTAAGGTCTTTGAAATGGACAGGAATTTGTAGCTCCGAAGAAGTTGGAAATTAGAAAAACGTGAGCGGATACACGACAACGGATCATATAGTATCTAGCTCGCATGACATACAGCTCTCCTGGTTTATATTTGTGTAACACTTAGGTATAGTATCTTCTTTGGAACGAACCTTGACCGAAAGGCCTTAAAAGATAACATCGTTTTAAAACTCAACTGCTCTTTTAATTAAAGTGCTAACCCCATGCATAAAACAATTAACCCTTCTATTCCCATTTATACGCCGTTTATTTTACCATCTGTAATTCATAAAAGTATGAAAACGACAGATAATTCTACTTTTGAATTTGATGACATCATCAGCCAATTTGCTGACATCGACAAAACTGAAATTGTTACTAATCTCATTTAAAATAGACTCAAACGTAGATCAACTGTACAAATAGTGTTAAAATAAGTATAAAAACGATAAACAACGGTCTTCAACTCAAAGGGGCGCGAAAAAGCGGCAGATATCGGCAGTTTATGGATTTGATGGCGTCAACCAAATCAAAACTGATCTTGAATATGCAATTTGTTTCATTGTATGACACTTACAGTTTCACCATTTAAAAAAAAAAACAGTGAAGATAAATAGATAAAAGCTTGACCCGCAGGCTATTTTGCCCTCCTAACGAAAAACGATTAAAATGTAAAATATATCCTTATATTTTTATTGAACATTTTCCTCAATGATTTGACACTTACAGTGAGAGATATTGACCTCAAATGTTAGATTTTTTATGTTTTATGACGTCACGAATGACGTGTTTTCTAAAAATAATTCACTTGAGCCCATCTCGGAAAATGAATCTCCAACCTTCAAAGTATCAGAATCAGAAGAAAAATTTGTGGTTAGGCAGTTGCTTAGTTTGTCACAGATTGTATACATGAAAACAAAAAAAGAGATATTCCAAACGTCGGCAAAGGGAATTTTCCTTAATATTAGTTAAAATGAATATTCTAATTTCGAGCGAATGCGAATGTTCCTGCAAGTAGTCATGTTTCTGGCGACAAATGACGCTTCCGGGTTTCAAGAAGTATCGCCCGCTTAGTGGCAACTATTTTTTTAACTATATTTTCAATTAATTAAACCAACAGCGATCTTGAAAATACTCTGATGGCCTATTAGAAGAACTTTAGGTGTACTACAGCATCTTACAGCATCGTTTCCAGCTTTTAGAAAATCTTTATGTTTGTTGAACTTGTCTTAGGACAAATTGGCTTTCCGTTGAAAACCGGGAACAAAAGATTGATACGCGTATTTACCTCAAAAGCACTTAGATTGTTATTTATCTCAAAATGCACCGATAAAGGAATCTAAAGAAAAAACAGGCCAAACTTCGCAGGAAATTTCGAAGTTTATATTTTGGTAGCTGCAGCTCTTCACTTTACTAGAATTGACTCAAGTCCAAGTAATTTTCTCCGAGTCTGACTTTCAATAACCCATCGAATTTTACCTTAAAAATACTGCAGTCCGACCGGCGACGTCACTTTTGGTGTCAGTAGTCATTAGCGGCATTGTTTAACAGGATTTTTTAATGTCACAGCCACTCGCTGAGATAAGCAGCACATGAGCAGCTGCTATTAAAACGTTGTTGCCACTGTAGCTGTTTGCGAAGTGTGAGGCAATACACGGCACTCTTCTTTATCAGACAGAAGACCCTGAGCCGCCAAAAAGCTTTTGCACGGTGGCAGGAACAAAAATGCTGTCTCAGAAATGCGACCACCATGTTATTCTCTTTTTCAATTTGATGTCGAAACTTATGTTCTAGAAATCCTTACCTTTGTATGATTTTCGACCAATGCTGACTGACATCTTCATCGTCAATACACTTTGATTCAACAAAACATTTTAAGCTCTGCAATACTTTTTGAAACGACGCATCATTTTCGAGAGCACCATTGATTTTCCTCGCCTGACAGCAGTATTTTAAGATACCAACAAGAAGATACAGTGTGCTTGGCAAGCATTCTAAACTTGAGACAGGTGTGCAGATTTTCGGAATATCAGCAAGAAAGACTGAAACCATTGATAGTGATTCGGCTGTTTCAGCGTGTGTGCCTGTAAACATGACGATAGCTCGATTGGAAGAGATACATTGTAGAGACAAAAAAAACAACGTCAATCGGCATTTGAATAAAAGGAAATGCGTTCCATTATCGAATTTCTGCAAAGCCGATAAAATCTAGGCTCGATTTTGGATGGCAACACATCTGGGTAACATTACCCTCGACATAATCTTCTGTACAATCGTTCAAATCTATTATTTAGAAACATGCTTGAAAATTTTTCGAATATCGTATTGTTCTAATGCTCAAAAACCATCGGTACTTTGTCGTTTGCAGCAGAACACTCATCTTGTAGTCTATTCCTCTTACGTTCAAATGGCGTCCATCTGTTACGAACAATGAAACCAAGCAAAACAATTTTTGACAAAAAACCCTTAGTCGATGGAGGACCTTGGATACTTACATTTGTCTTTTCGTTTACCAGTGAATATCTTGGAACTATTCTTGGCTGCAGGTATCATTTCAGGAGCTTTCTTAGACACAATGAACATAGAAATTTCTAGCAAAGAGAAAGCAACACTTTTGCCTTGCGAAATTTCAACTTCCGCATGAGATTCATGACTTCCGTCTTTAATCGTTCTTTCAATCAACTCGACAGAAGCCTGAGAGACTTTTTGAACAATACTTAATATGGTTTTCTCGTCTTCCTTGGAGTCTTTTGTAAGAAGTAATCTATTAAGGACCACGAGGAGCTCGACAGACAATGCCTGAAAAGTAATTAAACAAGGAATTTATCTTGTTGGCAACGACTGAAGGTGGGTCCAAGGCTTCTTTTTGTTCGCTGGTACCCACTGGTAGTGGTTGAGCGTGACTCTTATCCCTTATCCGGTGACAGCTAAATCTCATTCCTACTCTTTTATGCTGATAA
>JACTAT010000368.1:352449-377144 GCA_014526335.1 Chrysaora quinquecirrha | reverse complement strand
ATGTGATAAAATCACATTCTTCAGGGATGCGACAACATGAAGAGGCAGTCTTTAAAAAAAAGTCACTTGGACATGCGTTCCTTAATCACATTAAATTACATTTTCTCTTCATACTCTTCTAATGTAAATAATAAAATACTTTTTCTACCATATGTTATTGTTACAAGAAAAAGTCCGTTCTCAGCAATATAAATTAAGTATGACAATAGAATAAGAACTATACAAACTTTGATTCGAAAATAGTATAATACAAGTTGCAGCATAAAACCGAACAAAAATGGATTACATAATAATTCGGATTTTTCTAAAAATGGCTGCATGCGGCGTCAACTTCTCAAAAATATCATACAAGTGAAATATTCTTCTTGATTTTTTAAATTTGAAAATTAACAAAATACTTACAAAAAGGTCAATAATAAATATTACATTAAATATTGCCTGAAATGGAAAATAAACTCTTCTACACCAAATACAGGCATGCTATCTTATCGTCGATTATATTAAAATACTCTGAAATTTGAAGAGCAATATAAAATGTTCCGTTTAGGTATACAATGCATTAGGTCAAACTCTCGATTTCAGTTGATGTTATACATCTTCTTAAATGAGTAACAAAACAATTAATTCTAACATCTGAAGATAAATAATTTCATATAAATTCACACCCCATAATGGTGATATAGATAATAACCTTGCTGATTCTTATGCCCCATAGTAAACGATGACAAAACTAAACTTGATTTCAGCTAATTTCCCGAAGTTCGCTGTCTAAATTTTAAAGTAATCCTCAAGTAATCAAAGATCTTGATGAGCTCTGGATTAAAATACTCGTTTCACGAAAGAGACAGTATATTGATTAGTCACGTATGCATTATTCTCGCTTGAAAAGTCAGATCTTAGTTTGAAAATTATGTGAGCTTGTTGAAAATTGGCAGCCTACGTGGTCCAAACGGATCGGCATCATTTTCGTCCGAGGAGCACGGCGAATCAAGCTCAGGTGATGACGATTCACCGTCGCTCAAAGATTGCGGAACTGGAACAGGAACAGGAATAGCGGCTGTTGGGCGAAGCTTAATGTTTAGGCCATCATTTAGAGCAGGTTTAGACAGCGTGATCGTGGACTGAAAGCCCTCGGGCAAAGGGCTAGACATCGGGAAAGGAGAGTTAACAGGACTTGTATTTCGACTGCTCCCACTACTCGAAGATGATTGAGGCGAAATTGAAGCTGGGGTGTCTTCCCCAAAAACAAACACATCACCATTAACACTTGGCGTTGTTGGTGTTGGAATATTAACAAACGGAGACTGAAGGCTCTCCATACTTGGGGTCGGAGACGGAGGGGCACTGCCCAGACTTGAAATCGACTCTGTTCTGGAATCAGAATTGGGCCTTTCAATCTCGTCAGCCTTGTGTACAAAATGGCATCTTGGCCCATAAGGGCAAAATCCAATTGTGTGAAATGTACGACAGAGCTCAGTCTTGTACTTTGGATGACGGTTAAGAGATCGTATTTCATGAATCCCGTGAGCAAATTGGCATTTGTCACCGTATTTGCAAGTTCCATTTTCTTCGTAAGGTCTGCATAGTTCAGTTTTATAACGGGAAGAATTAGTGGAGACGCGCTGTTTAACTTTCTGTGAGCTGTCTGATTCCTCAAGACCAGTGAGGCTCATTGATCGTTCTTTGGCATTTTGAAAAGCGAACAGCTTGTTGTAATTATCTTGACTAGTAGTTGGTGATGCCGGCATACTACTGAAGAAATTAGGGGAATTGACTAGCTTTTGTGGGTTGGCCGAGTTTGTCGAGTGTCTCCGCGATAATAGAGACTCGTTGCGTCTTTGGGACAAGTTAACGTTATTATGCAAATTGAGTGAGCTTGGACGATGTTTACTCTGAAAAACAATAATTCAAAGTCAAGTTTATCAACCCAAGCATTTCCAAAAATAATCATTATATGCGCAGTTTTAAATAGTTGTTGATTTACGAATTCACAACTCTGCCAAAATAAGAAACTTAGAGAACGGCAGTGAAGCCCTTGAACAATGAATTCAATGAAACGGAATTTAAAAAGCCGTCAAATCAGAAACCGGACATTGTTGATCATTATTTATATGCGTTTCTAGATCATAAATGAATTCATACATACACGTAAAAACACAGTCATGGCTGGATCTCGGTTCTATCAATTGTAATAAAGATACTCGGAAACCTTATAATACGATGTCATAGACTTCGCAAAACCTTGTCGATAAATTATAATATTCATTTGTATCTGGGATTAGAAATTTATTTAAAAGTTGCAGAATAAAACTTTGCTTCAAAAATAGATAGATAGTATTTCGTGTCGATCAAATCAAAAGATCTGACTCAGGATATCAAATTGGGTAGCTACATAAAAAGAAATGATTACTTTCGGCTAATAAAAATAAAAATTGAGGAATGATACCTGCTGTATGACATCATTGATATCATAAAAAGCCGTTACAAGAGCTGTTGTCATTGTCCAATCTTTCAGATAGAGCTTTCTTGTTTACACCATCAAATGTCGGCTCTCCTTGCTTGGCACTGGCCGTTCTTCGGATGTGTCAAATATAAATTCACTATCCACAACGGTTTGCTACTTGTGAAGCCCGCTGTTTGTCAGCGGTTTCAAGGTGTGTCTTTTGACAGAAGCTGTCAAATTCAAAGCATTGTCATGGAAACCCTATTGTTAATGCTGTATCAGACTTTTGGTTTAGTATCTCTCAGCGAGCGGAAGTGATCTAACTTGTACAATGACGTAAGGAAAAAATAAGCAACTCATGAAAACAACGGAACAGACACGAAAGCAGTTCGAATTTGTCAGATCGTTTTTTGGTGGTAGTTTTTTCTTGATAATTTTATTTGATGTAAAATGAATAAGAATATAGCTTTAAATATAAATTCGTGACATTTAATTCGCTATGAATAAAAGAATGCTTGCATAAGGAAAGACTATTATGTCATGCTCTTTCAAGCATGATTGTAATTTGATAGGCAAAACGAGAGATTTCGTCAAATGGACACGAATATACCATGAAAAATACGAATGCGATTGAACGAACAAGCCACAAATAACTCAACGAAAACCCTTGGCCTTTCTGGCCATAACCGGCCTGATACTGTACATCACAGAATAGGGATTCAGTCGAAGTCATAGAATCAAATACAGTGAGGGCTATAAGAATTTATAATCTTCTCTTTACTTCATTACAAATAGGTGTAAAATTGGATTTCGCGACAATACACCACAAAGAATTACACAACATAAAGACCAAAACAGTCATGTTCATTACAAAAGAAATTAAAAAAAGAACAATAAAACGCGACAGTGGGTTTATAAAACTGCGCAATGAGGACATGACGAAGGTATTAACCTGATAAAACCACATCTCAACCCAGGCTGTCAACTGAAATCTGTCATAACTCACTGTTATCTGCTTCAACTCACTAAACAATCCAAAATTAGAACTTGCGAAGCAACAGGCCCTAAAGTTCAACTAGAATTCCAACCGTTAAACGTTGCAGGGAATAAGGACAACATTGAGCAGCGAATTCCTTATTGGTGCCATCAAGTCTGAGAAGAACAAAAGGTGGAAGGCTCAATTGCAAATATATTCAATGACCTAAATTTGTCAATTGTAATTCAAAACAGCATACAATTTTCTTTTCGTCTGATCACATGACATGTGTTTACAGCTCTTGCGTCAATCAGTGTATGATTTGTTTGCATTTTCAGGCATAATTAAACACCTATCCCCATTCTTTGTCCATGTTTAGTACGTAATTGAATGGTGTAAACAGAAAAAAGGACTACACTCTTTTTTTTTTATAAGAATATTGTTTATAAGAATATTCAGGCTCAGAATCATCCTATTTTTAAGAATATTGTAAGAATATGCTCAGCCTCAACTCTCCCATATTTCTGTCTCATTTTTCAGCAGATGCCTGTTTTGCAATGTTAGAACGAAACTTCATGATTGTTAACAACATTCTTTTTGTTATAATAGTTGAATATTTCTTTCGCTCGACCATATGAGATGATTTTTCTTTTAACTATGTTCCCCTAAAACCGCATATCAGATTTGAAAAATAAGAATACTTTAAGAATATATTCAGGCTCAAAACGAACATTTTTTAAGAATATTGAGGCTGAACAAAATTTATAGTATTCTTATAAAAAAAAGGGTGTATGTTTCGCAGATATATTGAGTTTCATATAATTTTGATTGTAAATTTGAATGACATACCTCGGCTGGAGGTATGTTTTAATTGATTATGATGATGATGATGAAGCTGGGCCGTCAGTTTATTACTCTAGTTTAGTTTTAGCGCACTGTGCGAAATTGTAAGAGGGGGAGGGTGGTCATTTTACATAAAGCCCTTTTCCATTGACTTCGTTTGAAGTCCCATTTCTTTATGATTAAGACTTCATTCGAAAGTACAGTACTGTACAATCACGTACAAGTCACTGATCAAACTTTGCTCACCAAAAAAGAATCCAGCCCGGACTATTGCTAAAATGGGGAACGTCGGGGCGAGGAACGTCGGAGAACGACATTTGATGTAGAAATTAATTTCTTGTATGTTTTAGAATCATTGTAGTAGCTTATTAAGCTTAAATTTTATTTTTTGTATTGTTCTGTTGTTAATGTAGACCATGTATCCTAGGATATTGTGTCGAATTATAAAAAAAAAAAATAAATAAAAAAAAAAAAAAAAAAAGACATGGGAACGGCAGGGAACGACATGGGAATGACGTTGAACGTCGGGGAACGACATGGGAACGGCGGGGAATGACGGGTACAACTTTTCCTGGGTTTAACCTGGGTTAATATAATTAGAATAAAAATTTTTTTATGATGAAAAGTATTAATTATAAATTTTTTGTTACTTTTAATGGACTATTGATTAATTGGACTTTTTATTTCGTTTGCTTTCTTTTGTTAATTTACTTTTTTGTATCTTTTTGTCAGTATTGTAATTGTAGACCAAGTATCTAATGATATAGTGCCGTATAAAAAAAGACTTAGGAACGGCGGGGAACATCGGGGAATGACAGGGGAACAGTGGGAACAGCATCGGAATGACGGGGAATGACGGGAAAGATTTTGTATTTAAGAATACAGTTATCTTTGATCATTGGTGTGGCTGCCCAGACTGGAGTACTAGAATATGTTTAAAGTCTGGAACTGACAATGGATACCAAGAATGATAATTCGGGAAATTCCTGGTGGGAATTTGAAAAAATAACCTGTTTAACAAAATGAAACTAAAGTCTTTCTTCATTATATCGATATCCCAGGCTTTAACCTTTGCAACACGTGACTACTACAAGGGATATTTGGAATGAGTATTTTCACCCCACGGTCTCGTTTGGCTGGTGGTATGGAGAATTTCTCAGATCTAAGAAAATTTGCATCCTTTGACTCAATTGCGCATGCGAATAATGACGTTGTTTCGTGTCCTACCTTTGCGAGACTCTTGATCCAAGGAGGTTAACTTTATTTTGCAACACAAAAAAAGTGAAATATCTAAATGCTTTTGCTTTTCTGGTGGTACTTGTTCAAGGGGTCGTAAACATATCATTCCAAACTTCGATTCCACCATCCAGTCTGGCTATCTTTAAAATCCGGAATGAGGAATCGGAACCGGAATCGAAACCGGAATTGGTAAATGAAATACTTTTTAGACTCTCTGAATGATTCTAAAAAGGAAAATATAACGTAGCTAGTCTACACCAGAAAATAGATTGTGCAGTTGTTCATGTGATAGGCATATTTCGAATTATTTTCACCAGTTTTAACAAAAACAACAAAAGCATGTCTTACCTCCTCAATTAATCAACAAACTTTAAACACAATTTTTAGTATGAACTTTTGAAATCTGACACACAGCGGTTACAGAAACACGGGAATCAAATTACAATTGTTCATATTATAATCTGAATAGGTGTATCCTCAATTTCCTTATATATGCCTATCAAATATACAACTCTACATTCTTTTTCTGGTGTAGCTACGTTATTTTTTCCTACTTAGAATCGTTTAGAAAGTCTACAAGTCAACGTAATAAATTAATTACATTTTCAACTTCCGATTCTGATTCCGGTTCCGATTCCTCATTCTGGGTTTTAAAGATAGTCATCCAGTCTTCCATCGCATCAAGGCTCGCCCATTGCATGTTATTGTGGGGTCATTATCATCTAATTCAATTTGATTTGAATCGTGTAATTATTACATTGTTTCTGATTTCCCGAAGCGAGTCAATAAACATGTAGATAAGGCAGCCGAGTGGCTCCATTGTAAAATAATGTCTCAACTGAAGTATTGAAGTGAAGGACGGCATTGAATCGAATTCTTTGGAAAGCTAAGTGTTCTTCTGTGCTACTCCTAATTTACACGGAATTTGCATAATGCTCTTTCTATTCGGAACACAATTACATTAAAATTATGGCTCCATCAGAGGTTTGGTCACTTAGAGTCATCAGTATCATTAATTTTGGAGCAATTTTTTATAACTGTGCGAATGAATGTGGACACTTTCTTATGTTGTGTCCTTTTTTTGGATAGGCCTAACGAAAGAAGAGAGCATTTCAACAAAGAACGTCTGTCTACTGTATCCCTCTGTTACTCACGCACCAAAATATAAGATACAAAATCATTTGGCTTCTTAGCCAAGAAGATTTGAAATTTCTTCAATTAGTTTCTTTATAGCCTTTATAGCGAAAAGTTTGAAAACCAAAACAGAACAACTTTAAGTTGTATCGTTGTGTATAGTTTTAATTGATTCTTCTTTTATTGTACAGCATAAGGATAATGCAAAACCTCTGCATTCGCATTGATGATTGATATGGTAGTCCCAGGGAGGGATACGGGGTTTGCAAAACCCTAAAAAAAGGAACTAAAAAACATGAAAAAAATTTTTATTAACCCAAAAATATCATTAAAAGATTTCCTTCAGTGACCCAAAACATTATAATAATTGCTCTATTCTTCCTTCTTCCACTCCACATATATTTTCTAATCTGTAACCCGAAAATATCATCTTGGTTTTAATTCCTGACCCAAAAATATCAGCATTAAGTTACGGTAAACTTTATGGTCACTCGTACACGGAAATTGACCGGAGACAGGGCAGTTAACCCTAATCCTACCGGGCTTTTTTTGATCTAGCGCAGCCAGGGAGGTGGTTTCCACCCCCTCCGTAAATTGCTGTCCAGTAGAGCTAGAGCAATCAAACTTGGCACAGGCATTGGCCAATGCATAAAGAGTAATCTTTGTAAATTGGGCGTCTCCTAATTCTATTATGACGTCACTGTGACATCATAATCCAAACATGCTATCAACGTCGGTCAAAAATCGACCTTCCAGGCAGTCTGTCCCGTTGAATTTCGCGAGCTACTGCCGTTAATAACTCGCATGGGTGATTTCTGCAAATCGCTTTGTATTTCCAGCCAATGAGAGCCCATATTGGCAATTTTCTTCAAAACGCACGACTTGCGAATGCAAATCTGTGATGGCAATGGCGGAGCAAATGATGCTACAGCAGGAATGCAGTGCTGAAATATTTGGCAGAATTCATTTGTTGGGTTTCAAAATACCAATTGAAACTGAAAAGGCTTGAGTTAAAATTCTATGTTGGTCTTATTAGAGTTTTCAGGACATAAAAATCTTAATCTACTGCTTTCTAAAGGCTTTTACGGGGTTGTTTGTTTTCTAAGTTACTACAAACGAGCGATCAGTTAAAGGGAAAGGCCAAGGGTGACTTACCCTCTCTAGCTTCCTCAGTAAAGCTGTCCTCATAACATAATATTTATTCATGTTAGAGTTAGTATTTTTCCCTTTTTTATGAAAGTTTGGAACAACGAGTTAGGCCTGTTTAAGGGTTCTTGGCTAAATTGTGGGTAGCGGTCTGCCGCCAGAATATTCAAAATGGTACCGTTGGCGAGACTAATTTTTACGAGAAAATGGTACCCTTGGCTAGACCAATTTCTACCATAATGATACCCTTGCCCAGACAAATATGCTCAAAATCGTTGATCTTGAGACGAAAAATTCAAAGGTCGACATTTTCTTTTACTAGTTTCTTTTATAAATGTTTACGATGTAATTTCTACTTTCCAAGGCTACTAAAGACGAAAGCTTGGTCGCGCGATTGTCAAATATGATACCCTTGGCTAGACTACAAATCCGAAAAAGTACACCCTCTACCGCGGAACATCCTCAGGTACCTTCACTGTGGTAGAACCCCCCCGTGCTTGCATCCATCACACAACAGAACAGTTTCAAGAAAAGCTTGAGGGGGGTGGATTCCACTCCCCGGTAGGATTAGGATAAAACAAGAGAGTCCCATGTCACACCCAAGTCAGGCGTTTTTTTTAAGTGAGGAAAATTGCAGCCAGGCGTAATTTCGTCTGGAGGAAGACTGGACACTCGTTTGGACTCTGCGTGTGCCCTGTGCCTTGAGTTGCACAGTGTTTGCCAAATAGCAACAAAAAGAAGACCAGTGCAATAGGAGTTTGATGAAGGTGAAGAAAAAAGCAAGAGATGGAACAAAATTACACAGCTCAGAAAAAAAGGCTAGCTGTAAAAATGGGAAAAATCCAAGAGCTCAAAATTAACACGTAAACACCGTAAAACCTCGAATAAGCCGCCCATGGGGGCTAGAGTTCCGGTAGCCCCCTACCCCACCTCACGCCAACCCTGATTAATCCTTGGCACTGCAATTAGCAAATCTCTGAGATAGAAATCAAAGTTCGGTTGCTTTTTAATGCTTTCGGTCATGAAAGATTGAAACACTTCAACCAGACAACTATCAATACAATCAATTAGCTTTAACACCGATCCACAAAGCCTCGAAGGACAAAACATACATCACTGATAAAAAACTAACACGTACAAAAAGTACAAAATAATATTTCGACCTCTGATGCTTTTTTTCTGTAATTTTATGTTTACAATAAACAAACGAGCAGGAATAGAAGATGCTAAGCCTAGATAATTTTGCTAGACTGCAAAAAAAGGGTGTTTTATTCATCAAGATGCATTTATTAAAAACAACCGATACGATTTCTGCCTATTTAAAAAGGAGTTTTATTTTCTGAAAATAGCCTTTTTGTAAATCTTAATTTCATCTTTGTTCATAGGAATTGGAAACTGATGTTCTACTTTGACTGGCTCATATGGCATCCAACTTCCTTGGTATCTTAAAGGCTGCAGAGTAAGAAATCCATTCGACGAAACAAATTTCAAGGACATTTCACCCATTACGCATGTGCTCATCGCATCGCAACTATCAGCGAAAAGAAGAAGATCGTTTCTTACGATCTGAAACACTCGATTTTTATTTTGGAGTCCAACATCTGACAATGTATTGGGCAGCAAAACGAGCGAAGACGAGAAGTTTCCAAGTTTATTGCATACGAAAACACCAGTGTGCATTGCGTGGAATAGCGTTCCATCATTTGCAATGGATTCCTTTGCATGTTTCTCAAGGTTTTGCTTTGCAAGATCATGAAGTTCTGCTTCTGTTATTTGCCAAATGTAAAGATCATTTTGATTGATATATCTTGACTTTTTGGTTTGTTGGTTTTGAATAACATAAGTTATTGCCAGTTCTGTTGTTCCTAAAGACTTTATAATCATAGGCGACTTCTTTGGATGCTGAAATAAAACATCCTTCAAAATCTTTACCAGCTTATGAGTCTTAATCAGAGGCAGGATATTTTGTTTAATACTCGACATTTCAGGTGTTTTTTCTAAGGTTACTTGAATCTTCACTTTCGGTGCTTCTTGCAGAGCCATTGTTGATCAAGAGTAACTAACAGTGATTAACCGTGTTTTCTTGTTTTTTTTTGGAGTTGAAGGATCGTTGCTACAGAATATCGAAGTTCGCAGAAAATGGCTATACACGAACACGAACTATAGGCATAAAAATCAATACACCTTAACTTTCATATAATACTTGCGAGAATGTGTGATTGAAATGCAAGATAGTCCTCCAACGGGGTGTCTAACAAAAATGCTTATCTTCCTTATTCATCAAATGTAAATAGTGAGAAATAAATAGGCGAGGAGAATCACATAAAAATTCGTTTATTAAAACATGGCAGGAGTTCATGAGCAAATAATATCCTATTAAAATTATTACCAGATAATTCAGAATCATTTCTTTAAAGTTGTCTTACGATCAGATGCGATTATTTGCATTTTTTTGGGATTATTTTCATTTCTCAAGACCTTCTTTGGGATTTCTTAAAAATTAAAACTAGTTTTTTTTTTCAATAACGGGACCCTCATCCTCTCGAGTCTATTGACAATGGAGAAATCTCCGCCGAGTACATTTTCTGCTGGTATCAGGGTTATTCGCGATTTGATTTATGATTTGATTTGCTGCTCAATCAACAGGAATGATTCAGTGAAGCTATGATTTCGAAAAAAGTAGCACATCAAAAAAAATTAAATATAAAATCACAGGGAACCAAACAGGTAAGTTACCGCAAGGCCTCGTTTTTATTAAATAACACCCAAAATCAAATCGAATATTTTATAACGCTCGCTGCAAATTTTCTATAATCGGCATAAAATATTGTCGAAAGGTGCAGGCGAATGTAGAAAACTAACTACTGCGTAGGCACACTATCTGCAACAGGACTTCACACATTTCGTCGGCTAAAATCTTATCAACACATGTAGTGTCTTTGTCAAGAAACTTTAAAGCTCTGAATCGTATAAATAGGGTACACAAATGTTTTGTTAAGCACAATTCGTTTATTTAGATATTATACAAGATTCTCACACTGAATCATTAATGGTCTATAAAATTTCTTTCTCGATATAAAATGCCTGCTTGGTAACGTAAATTCCTTACAGCATTTGGCATTTGTTATACTTGTATAATCAGTAACCCTGGTTGGCTAAATTGTTGAACCCGATTTCCTTTTTACGAACAGATATGTGGCGAAGTGGACTGAATATTCAGTTAGCCACATACAGGTAATTTAATCAGCTAGTTCTAATTTAACATTAACCTTTCTATTTTGTTGTTCTTCATCAGTATTCCATTCGTCTGAAAGTGATGCTGAACGACTTCTAGTTCGTTTTCTGTCTCGTTTAATGTCTTGACTGATTTTCCCAGCCTCCATATCAGGGCTACCATCAGCTGCTTTTATTCTTGCAACTTCTCTGTCGATAACACTCAGTACCGATTTTGGAATGTGTGCTCGCTGTTATGGAGAAATAATACACCAGTTACAGGGTTTGATTGTTTGCAACTGATTTAGAAATTCAATACAAATAAATATAAAATCAAATAAGATCATCATCATCATCCTCATCATTATGATCATCATCATCATCAACACTATTATTATCATCATCATCATTATCATCATCATCATCATCCTCATGATCATAATCATCATTATCATCATCATCAACACTATTATCATCATCATCATCGTCATCATCATCATCATCATCATCATCATTATTATCATCATCATCAGCATCATCATCATCATCATCCTCATGATCATGATCATCATTATCATCATCATCAACGCTATTATCATCATCATCATCATCGTTATCATCATCATCATGATCACCATCATCATCACGATCATGATCACCATCATCACAGTCATCATCACCATCGTCATCATCATCATCAACATCATAATGATCATGATCATCATTATCATCATCATCAACACTATTATCATCATCATCATCATCGTCATCATCATCATCATCATCACCATCATCATCATCATCATGATGATAATAATGATCATCATCATCATCATCATCACCATCAGCATCACCATCACAGTCAAAATCATCATCATCATTATCATCACCATCATCGGGACCATATACACTAGCACTTGATTTTTCTTAAAACAGTAGGAAACATTCCAGCAAATGCTAAATTCTTCAGTTTCCTTCTTACTTTTTTGCTGTAACACCTGTCCATTACTTTAATCCATGATGACAGATCTGTTTATTTGTGTTGATGCGATTTTCTCTTATAAAAACTCCGAAAAGTCATCATAGTATTTTGTTCAGTGCTCAGTGCTACCAATACTCAGGATAAAGATGTTTGCTTGTGTTTAGATCGGCACACTGATATGCATTTTGAGAAAATTGACTTGCCCCTTGCCCTAACTGTGAATTTCGTAACTCCATAAACGCATAAGCAAAAACTATCATTCTATGTATATGTAACGTACGTTGTCGATTTTTTTCTAATAAAAAAAGCACAGATTAATAAAAACACCTAAAATTCTTCGTCAGACATTTCGCTTTTTGTTCAATTGATACAAATACAGCAATGAACGAATGAACGATAGAAAAAATCAGAACTTATAAGAACGATCAGACACACATGAGGACAGTGTTAATCCGCGCTGACAGAAATAAGAAAATAAGGGATGCTCTCGAGCATCCCTAACTTAATTGGTCGGCCCTTTGATCCTTACTTGTGAAAAAATTGAGGAAAATTTCCTAAAATCGACCATGTACACTGCGCATCAAGGTGCTAATTGGCATAATCTGTAGAAGAATGTAAGAAAGTTGCCAGTGTATATGGTCCCATCATCACCATCACAGTCAGTCATAATCATTCTATCCTGCGATCTATCAACACTACATTAGTCATATTTCTATACAATAGTAGTCCGTCAATAAAACATTATCTATACCGCCGAAATTTTCTATGCCCACAGAAAATTTTTAGAAATTTCACCGAAATTTTTCACCGAATAAGCAAAAAATCCACCGAAATGTTTCCCATCGAAAACATTTCAACCGAAATTTCTTGCATTCACTGTAGTCTTTTTGTTTTTCACATCGCCAAGCCTGGGTAATTCCTGAAAGTTCCTTATTTTTATAATCCTTACCCTCGAAATCATGAAAAGTGATACTTATAAAAAAGTGAACATAGACAGCATTCTAACTCAACCTTTCGCCAATCAGTTATAGCTACTGTACAGATATGCAAAACATGGTCATGTGAAATATAAAATGAGGCATATATCTTATCTGAGATCATTACTGGAGCACCAATTAGAGTGAGCCGTTGCTGGCCTTTGGAAATTGGCTGAATGGTGAATTATTTCAACAGGAGAATCTTATGCGCGTTGTTTTCTCATAAGAAACTCTTCGGCTATGCCACACATAAAAAACTTAGACTTAGCTTTTTAGATTTTTGAAAACTCCAGTTGCGGTAAAACATTACTCAAGAAAGTTTTACACAAACACTGAACCACTTGGTGAGCTTATCAAAGTCTTTTGAAGTAAAATAGCTGCGTAATTTAAGACAGTTTGTGAGGACACAGCTGTGTGCTAAATCTCTTATTTCTCGGAATAACTTCGATCATTTGCTGGGATTAAAGGATTTTGAGATTGAATTGGATTAAATCAAACCGTTTGTTTGTGTTTTACTCGGGGGGAGGGGGGAGGGGGTAACTTAATAGGTTTGAGGTACGGGGACGTGTCGTTATTTTAAGGGTACCTTTTTCTGAAAAGTGCACAATTATCGGTATCATTTTTAGAAGTAAGTGCGGAATTACGGGTACCATTCAAGGAAACATGTGGAATTATGGGTACTAATCTGGAAAAATATTGCAGAATTATTTGGAGGCATGCTTTGTATTTATAAAATGAATGTCAATTCAGAACTGATAACTCTTTGGACCATAAGCAAAGCTGCCCTTTAAACATTACATGCTTCTCATCAGATGATTTTGTCGTGTCTGAAAAATGTCATTTGCCTGAATCATTGCAAATGTCGTTTGCCAGAATCATTGGAAAAGTATTCATCATGTTTGCGCAATTATGGGTCACAATTTTTATCAGATTTGCGGAATTATGGGTCATAATTTTTCAGACATCTACGGAATTTTGGGTCTTAATTCTGAAATAAAATGGCACATCCACGTTCTTAGGCCTATACACTCCCCCGAGGCTTTATGTAGTTTCTCTTATTATAGTACAATATTGGAGGTGTCTTGCACAGTTTACAAAATTAACAAATAAATCAAGTATTGATCTCAGACAATCGTAGCAGAGACTGCTGATAGGTTGATGCCAAAACTACAGCTTTTACATATCAAAGATGGTTATAGCTGAAATGGTGTTCAAATCAGCTTAAATTTTCAAAAAGAATACGACACTTGATTTTTGAAAACACGTTTCTATAATACATTATCATCTTCATAAGATGAAAGAAGTACCATCAAGACATGTATTCTAAAATCAAACACTGTGATGTTGTCTGAATCGTTTCACCCAAACCTACCTGATGAGGAGTGAAGCTTGAAACATGCGTAACTAGTTGATCTCTGAGCTCAGGGCTCATCTATGAAAACGTAGAGTATAACAATTAACATTTGAAACACAAAGTCATTATAGTCATGCTAACAGTTAAACAGGATTCTCAGAACATTAAATCCTAATGAATCTAATGGTAAAGTTATTATTCACAAGTATTCAACTATTAATAGATAGAATGATGACGATTGAAAAGGAGGGGGAATTAAAATAAACATTCAGTTGAAAGTTCCACTGTACGGCTACGCGAGCCGGAAAATTCATATCAAACAAAGCATCACACTAGCTACAAACACGATTTGTTTCTAGTTGCACATAAAATATCTGTACTTCAATGTTTGTCATTGCAACTTGATGATGTTTTTATATAGTTTGCTTGACATGCAGTTGAACCACCGCATGTTGAAAGACTACAACCTTTAAAAGCATTAAGAAATTATACAAGTCCTTTTGCTGCAAAGCCGGCATGGCAGCAAACGATTTCCTTTTCAATACGATAATCTGAAAAACTTACAAATGATAATACATGCAATTTAAAAACTGACAATGCTTTTTCAATTATTTTGCCTTTACTCAACACTTATGTTGTACTAAAAATGCACACTTTTGTGTTATACAAATAAAACTGATTTGACTCGAATAAACCTTCATTAAGCTGAACAGACCACATCTCAAGAGAATGAACAAACTTTCATCGACATTTCAAAAATTCTCACAACATTATCTGCACGAGAATACTATGGGTTTATACCTATCTATGAGCGGCAGCCCCTAAATCGAACTGGCAGCTAGTTAATGATAAAACAGACTTTGGTAGATTTCAGGTGAATTAAAAAACGAGCTCTGAATTTCAAGATGGGAATTTACCTCAAAAACGCTTTCGAGCTGTCTTGGTGGCAGTTGTAGTAGAATTGGAAAAGAATGAGGTTTCGTCATCTGGAAGAGAGGGTTTCATAATTATTAATCTTAAAGACAAAGGCTGATTTTTTATAATAAGCCTCTCCTCAAAACATGTTGCTAATCATTTTTATTTTGCTTTTATCAATTTGCAGCTATCTGGATTTTTCAGATTCTGTTTGATGACATAAATCCCCGCTTCTATACAGAAGACTGCAATCAATTTCTTTTACGAGCAAAGGCTTATAAGAAACTTTTCCTCTGCTAATAATTAATGCATAAAATTGCACATGTATGAATTAAACAAAAAGTAGGCGTCACAAGCGCACCGCTTTAAAAACTACCCATGAACTGAACTGAACATTTCACTGAACATCGTCTAAAATTGAAGTTCAGTTAAAAATCCAGTTCAGAACATTGTTCCCTGAATGTTTGATTGGAGTCAAAAATGTTTGGTGAACAAAATTTGTTCAGTGGTATGTTCAGTTCATTTCGCCACCAATTGAACAAACAATGAGCATTTATCCAATATCCAATAAACGCATGTGCTTGGCAGCAAATTTGTCAAGTTTTCAATTGAAAATCTCGATTTCAGCACCAACATAACAGCATGAAAAAGAGACTGAAAATGTTTCAGTGGCATGTTCAGTGAAATGTTCAGTTAATTTGTCCAGGGCATTAGGAATCGTGTAGATCAAAGGCCAATTGAAATTTAAGAAACAATCTCCGAACTTAAGTTGAGCATTCTATGCTTTACGTAGACAAAAATACGGGGTTTCAATCATTCATAAATGAATAGCACTTTGTTTGTTATTGTATTGATTTTTCTAAATTTCTAATTCTAATTGACTCAAACTTGCAAATTCAAGTTACATTTTCGGCAAGTGATGTAGTGAAAACTCTGCATACTTTCAATAATCGAGCTCAAACCTACGGCGTTTAAGACAAAATTCGATCAACGGATGCATTTTGTCGCACATTGAAGTCATTAGTCAGTGAAATCTCACTTGGAGCCAGCAACCAGAATCTAGGGATTCCTTCTTTTAACAATATATATTTACTTATCTTCTTTAATTGTACATCAGTGGCGTAGCTAGGAATTTTCAGTGGGAGGGGAGAGAAGCAAAACATTTCCTTACGAAAGGGTACGTGGGTTGGTCTTTGAGTGAGACATGGGGATAGTGGATTGAATTAATTTCTTTTTTCGTTATTTTCCTTCAAGGGCTGTAGTTATGAATATACGAAAAGCTATAATTTACTTACTTGGCAACATTTTACAAATCCCTGCCATACTTTTGGTTGCTTCCAAACCTTTGAAACAAGTAAACACATGAAAAAAAATCCTGCAAAGAACATCCAAAGAAAGACGATTCTGAGGGATTGGTAAGCTACTCTTAACGGTTTTTACCTCATTTTGGCTACTTTTTACATATAATTTTTTGTATTAAATTCCCAAATTTGCAGTGCCGTAAGTAATTTACAGCACGAAAATTTTTAAAACAGTATTTTTACTGAAACATTTACACATTAACGTGCACAGTATGTCGTAAAATGAAAAAATGGGAATTATTCACTCACGATCAACAGTTTTGGCAAAAAAATTATAAAAAAAGTGTTTGGGTGAAGTTTCACATATACAGATGAAAGAAAACGTAGGCATCACAAGGGCGCTGCATTCAACAGTATAAAATGCAAATACTGTAAAGGAATCGCAAAGATCAATTTAAAGAATTATGAACAGATTTATGTGAGATATCCGAATTACTGAAACAAAAGTCACACTCTATTAGTGTGATGATCTGAAACCTGAGGAGTCAAAAATAAGAAATTCAAAGTCTATAAAATCCAAAATCTGTTAATAGCTATGAGAGAAAATGCGAGTGCTTCAATGTGCTTTTATTGACAAAAAGTGTCTAATTTTTAAAGATTCTGCTCGTAAACTAAATATGGTAACATTGCCAAAACTGTTTAATCTAAAAGACTCATTACTGTTACAATGTCAATGACAGGGTAAGTTTAGTTTTATGACAAAGTGTAAGACAGAGTGTGTTGTTCAAACAGCAAAGCCAAATTTCATCAGCAAAGTAATGGATTATGATGATAAAATGTTTACATAGATCATGTATGACGGAAAAATTAACGTAATGTTGCATATAATTAAGATAAATAATCAAACATACAAACCTGTTTATTTATGAGTTTAGCCAATATGTTCATGACGAATCCAACAAGTTTAGGACACATTCCCAAAGAAAGAATGACCTGCAACAAAAAGAAGACAGAAGAACCATTAGTTAGTTTATCACTACTTAGTATTTAAGTATGATGTCAAGTACGCACTTTTTTCTTTATAAGAATACAGTCTATAAGAATATTCAGGCTCAAAATTGCTGAAATTTAAGAATTATTTAAGAATAATCTGAGGCTGAAGCTTGACGAGGATAATTTTTATTTCTCTGCGTTTTTTACACTGCACAATAAGTGTGATTGTCAGGCAACTGTATTTGTTTTGAAATGCATACATCCTGTCTGACTCATTGATACAGTAACTCTTTTTATTAATAAAATAACAAATGACAAAGATTTGACTTATTTCTCTTGAGATCCAGGCCAATTTACAACATTGATGATTAAGAATAATTTAAGAATATTTTCAGGCTCAAAATCAAATAAGCTTAAGAATAATCGAGGCACGGCAAAAAATAAGGTATTCTTATAAAAAAAAAAGTGTGTAACACTCTTCTCCAGAATATATCAAATCAAAAGCGGAAGCTACATAACGAATCAATGTTGGTAAACTATTGTTGGCGGCGATGTTGGCCAACATGTTCGTACGGTTTGTGCCTGGCTTTAAGACGTGCTAAGAAAGAGCGTATATCGAGTGTGACAAAAAGAAGTACTACATAATCTTGCTTATGTTGATAGTAAAGTTTCAACTTGAAACCTCAGATATGCATTCAGTGTGGCAGCACGAAACCACAGAAGAGGGGTGAAAAATTTTTCACTTACTATAGCAGTTAGAAATAATTTCTGTTTTCTTCTGAAGTATTGGGACTTATTCGGCTATCCCAATACTCCATACGTCCAATCAGAGTGAGCCAGGTATCAATTCGCGAGGGAATTTTGGGGATATCATTTGTCAAGATTAGTTTTTAACGCTGATTACGAATATGAATGTTATTCATGCGAAAGAGGCTGCTTTTTCAAGATATTACATCAATTAACCTCGTTTTGGCCTGTTCTGGCCGGGAAAACATTTTAGATGCTTTAGACATGCAAATGACACTTTACAGACTAGATTTTCATGCTGATTATGAATATGGATGTTATCCGTTCAAAAGAGGCTTGTTAATCATCACATGAGGTAGCCTGGTTCTGTTGCAATAAGGATTTTTACCGGTCTATCGACCATCCAATGTTATTTTCTATTTACTTTTCGAGACATAGCGGGGTTTTGCCTGTTTCAGGGTAGCAAGGGTTCACCGTTTATTCAAATAGATATCTAAAAGAAACAACCCGTTCTTGCTAGCACACTATTACCTGGATCAAGTCAAAGTTTTAAAACCAACATCTGGGTCAAACCAAAGTGTAAGCCTTGCGTTTGCTGACTATTGTTGCCATTGTCTAATGTTTCTTACGATACCTGCAGCCCAGACTGCACCTCCTTTGGTCAATGTTTTGGTTACTGTTGTTGGGAAATGTCTCGCAGCTCCCGCGCATTCCATGCGCTGTTATGTGGATTATCTCTAGTTTTATCTTTATTAGTCACCACTATTGTGAATTTATTATTTTGTATCAGAAACCAGAAAAAAACCGGCTAATTGGAACTGGTAAAAGATTCTGTCTATTGACATACACCGTGAAACTAGGTTTGACTAGGTTTGTAATTTTAGCGTTTATTGGTTGTTCAATTACGTTTTTTCCGTTTTTTTTTCTATCTATGTAATTGTTGAGCGATGACTCAAAAGTAGCGTGGTTTTCAATATGACTTTACAATCAAGTTAGAATAAAGATGTCTTTTATCTTTGAGCTCTCTCTATAATAATCGAATCCGAAAATATGTTAGAAGAGATTGGTTTAATACTACATCTGTCAGCTTTGAGACATTGGCAATGTTTTTCATGCAGCTTTGGTTTATTTCTACAATAATTGGGTTGGCGCTTTGTGTCATTTTACATTTGCAGAGATGTGCTTGCTTATTGGGAGAATGTTGCGACTGACATATGTTGATAAATTCCTCCCGAAAATCTGGTCAAAATTTCATATAACAGTCATGTAACGACTGTTGGGTGGCCAATGTTGAGTCTTTTGGCTAACAGACTGTGAATTGTGTCTACTGTTGAACTAATGTTGAATTAAGATGTTTAATTTTAAGAAACTGTTGGATGGACCAAATTAACCCCGGAATGGATCGGAAAGACAGGAGAAAAGCATTGAAAAACCGGGTTAAGGATGGAAAAAGCGATGAATTAGGATTCTATTCCAAGTGACAAAATTGTAGCTAAACGAAAAACCCGACAAAAGGGGTCTCAATAAATTTTTAGTAGGTATTTTTTGGCCATACTATGCTAAAATTCTTCTTCTCAAGGCCATTTCACAAACATTTAATAACCAGAGTTGCTCTGCTCTTAACACGTTACCCAATCATCCAATTTTTCTTCGCAAAATAAGTCTTAAAACCTTTATCCTAAAAC
This sequence comes from Chrysaora quinquecirrha, assembly GCA_014526335.1. Classification (NCBI taxonomy): domain Eukaryota; kingdom Metazoa; phylum Cnidaria; class Scyphozoa; order Semaeostomeae; family Pelagiidae; genus Chrysaora; species Chrysaora quinquecirrha. The sequence continues at coordinate 357,196 of JACTAT010000368.1, read as the reverse complement.
ATAACTAACGAAATCCAACGACTTCCCAAGGTTGATATTCTCCAAATTTTTCCACTACTCCAAGCCCCCTTTCTCCGTAGAGCTCACTTCACTTCGCCGCCCCTACATAAGGGCCTCATCTTTATAAACTACTAAGGGCCCCGGGCGTCTGCGTTACACCACTGCTTCCGATAAATGTTGTTTCCATTTTGGACGAAATGCCGGATCGTGGTCGATCTTTAGAGATAGAAATGGGTAAATGAAGTTTAATTACCGTTCTCATGAAGAGTGTCGGAAGTGGAACTTGTTCCATAAGTTGTTGAAGGACAACGGCAAGAACCTCTTGAGTGTAAATACGTTTTTCAGCAAAGCAGAGATTTATTGCTGCAAGGGTAAAAAAAAGAAAATCATTAGTACCACATTCCCAGACACAGTGAACTATTACCAGTAGGTGAAAATCTATTTGGTTGTTGGAACTTGTCTTTAAGAAGAGGCTTCTCAAATTGATGCCACTTCATGAAAGAGAAACATTTAAGTGTTTTGTAGTTGCTTTATGGTGGCTAACTGAATAATCCTGTTGTTCAATGAAAAATTTACAAAAAGAAACGATCACTAGGCATTTAGGAAAAATCGAAGAGATCAAGAAGAAACAGATTGAACTGTCAAAAAAAACAAACTACGTAATTGTACATAATAATAAATTGGTGAAGTAGGAAAAGAGCAAACGAAAAACAGACAATGCTAAAATGCTAAATTGCTGCAAATAAATAGGATTTGCAAAACATTGGCTTAGATATGGCAAGAGGAAACAATACATCACCATGCAATTGGAAATTTCTTGTATTTACGTCTTGTTCAAAAGTTGAGGGACAAGAGCGAAATACAGTGATTTTTTACTGACGTTTGAAAAATCATCAGGTTTAATTACAGTAATAACTTCTACGCAGAAATTTCTACTAAACCCAACAAAATTAAAAGAAACCCAACAAAATTTGAAAGAAAACAAAGTTTAAATGAAATTATACCTTTCATTACAGCTTTCACATCGCTTTTCGCTTCAATTCCATGTAAGGCTATTAACAGTCCAGACGGCGATAAGGGGCTTGGTATGGTCGCAGTTTCAGCTAAAAAAAGACAGTAATAAAAATTAAATGCTTGGATGCTCTAAAAACAGGGAATTCCAGACTTAACTAATAAATAGAAAAGATTTTACCAATAAAGGATACATTTGAATTCCGGTTCTTATAGGCTATGCTTTTTTCCTTTAATGTCGGAAAAAGAGCTCTTCGCTTTCGTTCCCTTGCCTATTTCTAGAAATACCAATGACTCAGTGACAGATCGCAGAGATAACGGGCGTGACTGTGAATCGTTATGGATAATACATCACATCCCGTCTATTTCACGGTCAATCCCTTACTTATTTTTCACATTTTTGTGTCTTCATCATAAATACATATAAATTTGGGCAGACCGCGACTCAACGGTCTCATCAGCGATTTAAGTAACACATTTTTCTTTTTATAAGAATATAGTTTACAAGGATATTGAGGCTTAAAACTACTAAAATTTAGGAACAAATTCAGACTAATAGCATAGCTCAGTCTTACCATGATTCAAATTATGACCTTTTATACATTTGAGTTTTCTCAAACTTTTTCTCATTCATAGTGCTTCTCCACCATTAATTCGAAAAAATGTTACTTCTTCATGTAAGTTAAGTACACTGTTAAACGTAATGTGAATTCTGAGCAGCGGTTCGGTGAATGGAAACTGCAACTTAAGAATCATATTTAGGCCCAAAATTGAGAATTTTTAGGAACGCAGTTTTTTTTATAAGCAACCTCGCTCTGCCTTAGTTACAAAAGTTGCTTATTTTTGGACCTTTTATGGCCACCTTTTAGTAGCAATAGTTGCTTAGCAGTTGCTTAATTTTAACTGTATCTTTTTGCCCTAAGAATAGTATAGAGACTAGAAAAACAGCAAAATCTAACATTGCACATAAAATGACTGGAAACAATTCTCCCTGCTGATATTGTTACCATGAGAGACTTTGTATCGAAAGTTAGACGGAAACCCCTCGATGTAATGCCCCACTTAAAGAGAAACGCTCCACTGATATGCGAGTTTTGACGACAAATAAATGGAACTAGCTTCAATATTGATCAATCCTCAATGGCTTGCGGTGATATAAATTATCAAAAATTTAAAAAGTTGCTTAGGTTTTTTTCCTGTGGTACTATATGTTGCTTAAAGTTATAGGCCTTCTAAATCTTGGGTGCTTATAAGCGGTTGCTTATAAAAAAAACTGCGTGTATCGAAGCTCATAAAAAATTCAGGTATTCTTATCAAAAAACGTGTGTAATATCGTGGATATTCTGGAAAGGGAGCGGACTTTTCCGCTTGCCTTCTTGATGGTAGATAGCAAAGCTTTTTTAAAGCCCAATTAATTTCTTATCAATCAAAGAGCTTATTCCTCATTCACATTGCAGATTAAACAAGTTCAAAACACACAAGTTTAAACAAATGTAGCGGTCTTATTGGTAAATCCAACAGCTCTAAATGATTTCATAGGTGGAAATTTAAACTAGCTAAAATAAGGCTATGATTTATTCGAGTCCAACTGTAATTTTCGTAGTTCGAGGACTAGTTTTCCTCGATAAATTCTACAGCAAGTTTGGATTTGAAAATCCATGGCGAATGAAATGCAATGAAATGAAATGTAATTTGAGCAGAAAAATCTGCTGACCGTAACGAAATACTGAATGAATGACGCTACATTCTACTGTATTACGCAACGAGATAAACATTGAGAAAGTTTAGATAACCTATAGGAAGTTTTCGAAACAAATTCAGCTGAACGAAGTTTCAAAACAAGATGTACATGTAAGTTTAGTTATTTTTCCTGGTGCATGGGGTGGGCGCCATTTTTAATGAAGACGGAAGCTGAAAACTTTTCAGCTAAAGGCCCGTTTTCAAAAAAATTAACATTTGCGTCACAGAAACATTCCGACTTCAGATCCAAATTCAGCAACTTCATCTTAGTGTTGAAGCAAATTAAGACGCTTCTAGTCCTTTCGTTGCTTGCGTTTAATGGCGATTAAAAGTTTGAAAATTTATGTGAGGTTCCAGCGCAAACATGGTTGTAAAATTTCATCACGAACGGAATTTCCACAGTCGAATCCTCTAAATTTTCAAACTCTTCATCACTGTCAAAATAACATTGTAAGGGCTAGAAGGAAGAACAGTTGCCTTTAGCATTATGTATGTTTGACGAGCTTAATCTAAATCTGGGGTCAAAATATCTGTATGAACAAATTTACGTATATATTGAAAACGAGGCTCTTAGTTGAAATAGTGTATCAAACAGTCACAAGAATATATGAAACTTTGCAAAAAACATTTAATCTTTCCTTAATGAAAACCACAAATACCACATCAAACGCAAAATAATCCCTTTTCTCAGTAGAAAACTTTATTTATAGCGTAATCGAAAACTTTGGAAATATTGATAAAAGCACGAGAAAACCAGCAGTTCAAAGGTCTTGCTTTTTATTAATGTGATAGAAATGCCACTGATAGATTCTGAAGCTATAGGCCATCCTTTTTTAGCCTTTAGCATTGTGGTAGGCTTACTGTCTCACCACAAAAGCCAAAGTTAAAAGATGTGTATACTGCGTCAACACTCTAGATAACTCTGTATTAGTCAACATGGACTTTTTCAAAGGATTGATAATTGATTTGCAAACACCATTACTATATGTATATGTATCTGCCATTGGTATCTGCCTATTCCTAGGCCCTATCAATTGTCCGTGATAAGTCGCCGTTACATGCTGACTTCGGAAACAATGTTCGTATTCTTACCGTCCTTAACAAAGAAGTTTAACATTCACTGAGATTGGTTTGGTTGAGATGAATTAAATTCGTATCTTGAATGTTTTTCTTGGGTAAAATAAAATTTTCAGATCTGCAATAAAACCGTTTCAAATTTACAGCTTTGCCATTCGCTTATAAAAAGTCGAAGCCCCCTGGGGCTTATTTATCTGTTATTATTTTTGAGGGGCTTACTCGAGGGGGGAGCTTATAAAATGTTTCGTAAAATTAAGATTTGTCTTAGACTAAACGAATTTTCTGTCGTAACAAGATGAAACGCCAATATGCACTCAATCGGCTACAATCAACATGTCAGGGGTTGGGGGTTATTAACAATTTCTCGCCCTAGGGTTGGGGCTATACTTTTTTTTGAATAAGCAACTGGTCAATAAGCAACTAAGGGCTGAGATTTGCTCAAAATTGTTGGTTGAAATAGCTAGCTTTCTTTATACAATACATAATTGCAAACTTGTCAATTACGTTGAACAGCATAAAAGGTGCCAAAAAAGAGATTTTAGGGGTACCCAGTCATTCTGTGAGGGCTGAAAGACCAGATACGTTAAGCAACTTCGAGGGCTGGACCGGATGTCAAGTTGCTTATTAAAAGAAAAAGTGTAATTAAAAAAGAAAGCTTATTTGAGGGAGGGAACGGATTCGAGGATTTATGGTATTTACAGCGCGTACAGAAAATGTGCTCGGCACCCTTGTCTCAGCAAGCTCAGATGAACTTATGAAATAAAATCACTTACGTTGAAAAGATCCTAGAAGTCTGTTGAAAACCTCTTTGACGACATTTGGTGATTGCGTAATTAGTTTTGGAAGAACTGAAATGACTTGTTGTTTATCAAGTCCAGTTAAGACAGGAATCAAGAATCTAACATCTGAAACACGTTTT
>JACTAT010000368.1:289879-343728 GCA_014526335.1 Chrysaora quinquecirrha | reverse complement strand
ACAGCAACAACAACTTAAGCTAACGTCCTAGTTGTTTTAACTCAGCTTAAATCTCGATTTAACCCGTATTTATCCAAATTACGTCAAAGTTCATTAAAAAATAGAAACAGAGAGGTTTGGCGGAAAAAAGAAAATTCCCAGAGAAGGAAGATTTTGCGAGTATTGGAAAAAATGATATAGTAGAAGAAGAAACCGTGGTTTTTAAACTGTCCACTTTTGTCTGTCGAAAGAGATATTTTGTTGAATATTTTCTATGAAAAATATCCTTCTACGAGACAATTAGACAATAGAAACATGTTTATTTGGCTTATGAGTCAGGAGGACCCTTGTTGCTTACTAGCATTTACCGTTCCATAAAGGTAAGAGATGATTTTAATCAAATCATGTAAAAACTTTCTTCATCTCCCTTAGAAATAACTAATGCGTTTTTAAATTAATCTGTCAAAAAACTGTGAACATTTTACTCAACTTTCTAATTGTTGTATACTATATGCTAACGTTTCTGATTTGTGCGTATTATTAAGCAAAGTAATTAATTGATTCTGTGCAATGTATTGCTTTAGCTCTATACTACCGCTAGCTTTTGTTTTTAAGTTTGTGTGTAGGTAAAGGGCCATTAAAAAATATAGAGGAATGGCTAAAATCAATCAAGAGTTCTGGCGAGGACGGGATGTCATAGAATTTGTGTTTATCACTGAAGAATTGCTCAAAATAGAAAAGGTAGGTTTTTACTTAAAAAATACGCAGGGTTCTATCATTCAATGCATGTTGCAATCAAGATAACAGAAGCCCTTGTCACAGTTATCTATAAACGGATGCTATAACCTTAACAAAAAAGAATGAGATATTAATATAAAATGTACCTGTTCTTTTTCTCTTGTTGTAAGTTCAAGAAGTAGCTGTAGCCATATGGGTTGTTTTGCAGGGCATTTGGTAATCAACTCTCGTAACGTTGCAAAACCCACCAGATATTTTGACTAAAAAAACACGAATACATGAATACACTATTTCGAAGAAAGGCTGCCATTACGGCACTTTGTGAAAATTTGGAGATAGAAAGTCTTCAATACAAAATCTTTATTAAGCATCTAAAGTTTAGTCAAGATATGAAGTTGACTATCTTAGCGCTTGTATTATTGATTTTATGAGCGTTCAAAGCTGACGATGTTGTAAGGGCTCGGTCCAGTAGGGGTGAGAAGTTTCAGCACCAGTTATTTTTAACAGTCAAAGCACTTCAAGAATAGGGAACTTTGACGCCCATAAAATCAATAGTTCAAGCGACAGGACAGTTAAACTTTGCACCTAGACTAAACTTTGGATTCTTTATGGAATTATAGAAAATTCGATATCTTGAAATTTTGACAATTTCAATCCTGCAAGCCACAAATAGCATTCAGACGGCCTAATTATTTGAATGAGAAAAAAATTTCAGTATGACGTCAAACTCACATCATCCTCACAATATCTCTTTATAAATTCCACTATACTTTCTGACAGAGCTGGTGCTTCAAGGATTAATCGTGTAAACAATCTATAAACGGAATAAGACAATAAAACAATTTTTATTACGTAAAAATATGAAAATGATTAGAAAAATATCAAGAACAATAAATTTAAAAATCACTTTATGAATAGGCGTTGTTGGAAATTCTGAGGAGACAAAAAAGCCAGAAAGGGAATAGCAAGCAGACTGTTGAGCAGAGAGAAGGGAGAAAATTGGGATTCGTTATTCCTCTAACAGAAGTTTGAAGTTAGCTACAGCAACAGTTTGTGTAGCCCTGTATTCTATCATCAGTTTCACTGATTGAAATCAACAGCATTATAAAGACGATTATTTTGAAATAAAAAAAACAATGAAATTCAAACGATCAGAGTAATCTTCAACAGAATCTGAAACGATCTGGAGAGAAACACTTCACGTTTTTCAAACACTTCAAGTTAGGCAGCAGAAGAAAAATTCGCAACAGTAATTTAGCTTACTTATCTCTTGGGTCCAGAGTCCTCTGTAACTCAAGCAACATATCTGCAAATGTTCTGCTATATCTTGAATCTCTTTTTGTAGCACTGTTTGGCGCTCTTGATTCTTCAAAAAGGAATTCTTGATATAACCACGCCATCGCTAAATCATATCTATTTCGAAAGTCTTTCATGATAAAGGTAAACATCTCTAAAGAATAAATTTATTAAAATATTTAGTTAGATTTAAAATGTTGAAATACTCTTTCAAGAATTTCGATTCGCTAAGAATAAAATGAAAAATGAATGGAAGGATGGAGTGACAAACATTACCTTTTCTCAGGTCACCACTAAATTGAAGAACCAAACCAATAAGAATTTTGTTTCTTTCCTATAAAGACAGGGACGACTACGTATTAACATGTAATAAACATTAAGTAATTTTATATCAAGGGCACATTAACAAAATATCCTTAACATGATGTTAATCAGAAAGAGACTAAATTAAAGATACAATGAGGAAAATTGCTACAGAAACTAAATTGTGACCAAAACAAAGGTGAAAAAAATTATAAAAGAAAAGAAAACAGTGGGACAACTGTAAAATATTAGTGGCTTATGTGGGGTAACCGATAATTATTTGATACAGGGAAGATTGACTCTGCCTGTGAAACAATTAATTGTTGCTTCTTCAACGAAAAATTATATATGGACTTTGGGTTGATATGGGGTAAAGAAATTTATACCTAAAGGACTGGGGGGACTTTTGTGGGGCTGAAACAGTTTCTCTTCAGCCAACAACCCGGCAACAAATAAGATCATAAAACTATACGACCAGTCCCTAAGCAAATCCAAAATTGAAAATGATTTCTCTAATATGCCATGTGACAATACTTCGGGATGTACTTATACCATCATGTCTTTGCAAATATCAAATTAACTTACCATTTTCGCTCCGCCTTTTACAGCAGATTCTGTAAAAAACGAAACAATAAGAATACGACTATCATGCGAAAAGGTCACTCACACCTAAGCACTTAAATAGCTTATACTTCTAAAGCACAATAGAAATTCACTGGGAAGTATTTGGACATCTAATAACATTATTTTGATACATGCAATTAAGGGGTCAACTAAAAGGATTTTTGGCTGTTACACTACTAGTACAACAATCAATCCTTGTATTTTCATTGTGCCATAAGTGACACAAGTTAGTCTTTTGTTTGTCATTGAAAAAAGCATGTACAGTTACGTATTGAACAGCCGCGACACAAAGCAAGATGGGAGGAACGCCTTGAGATGCTAGACCATTTTGCTGCTCGAAAAGGACAGCCACATCAAATATGACCGTCATACGACTACATAAATTTAACAACTGTGGTGACAGTGATTTTTCAGATAGGAGTTTATTTTCTCATTTGGAAACGAAATAAAATTCCACCTATCGGCTATGGTTGCTGCATCTTATAAGCAGATTGCTGTTCAAAACAAATACCTGTCCGGTGTCACATTTTTGACTGGTTCAATTTGATTAAAATCTGGGTTTACATCTCTAACCAATATTATATTTCAGTCTATTTTTGACATCCAGTGCTCTGAGACGTATCAGAAAAACAAGCTTCAAGTATGTTTGAAAATGGTTTACTATCTACAAATATCAGTATTTGATCATTTGGCTTATAAATGTACAAAAGAGACCTACGCTCAGCATTAAGAATTCTATTGAAAGCAGATGCGATCATTTTGCTCCGTTCTGCATCATCAAGCGATCGACAAACATCTTGTAATTTGAACTGTTTGATTTTTCTTAATTTCTGAAAAAAAATAAGTAAAACATGAATCAGAAAAAGGCTTCACATATAGTTTGAAATAATGAAAAAAGTCAAAAGCCCGGTTTAGATCACTTGTAAAATGCAACTTCCAACTAATAAGAAAATTCAATTAAAATATGGACTTATATTAAGTCATTTTTGCGTATTTCCATTCCAACCAGGTAGGATATGAGTTAAACATAAATGACAGTGATAAGAGTAGATATAAGATGTAGAGCCCCTGCGCCCTGAGTCGCCACCTTGAAGCGAAACATAAAATAATTCGCGTAGCGAAATAAATTTGACAACGAAACTTACGACAGTCGACAAGTATATTCTCAAATGCATAATAACCTTTATTATCAAATTTAAGATATAGTTTGTGAGTGAATCATGTCAAAATTTTATCCCAAAGACGTTGCACTCAAAACGGCCTAAATTCTTTCGATGCACCATGAGTCGACACCAATGGCGAAAGCGGCAAAATCATTTGTGCTCCACCGCAGAGGAACGATTACTCTGCGTAAAAACGCGCCAGTTGGCCTGAATCACGTTTGCGTGATAGGGTGTCGACTCAAGGTACACTTTTGTAAACCCGACTGGGCCTCGAAAAAAGTTCAGTTTTACAATGATTACACAAAATAACAACTGATGCTTTTGAAATTATCAAAGCAGAGGTATGTAACAACTTATCGAAGAACAAAATTTAATGTACAGTCAACCAAATCAAAAGATTTTCACGAAAGGAAAAGTGTTTGAAAAAATAAATCTGGAAAATGGCAGACAACTTACCGTAACTTTTCCGGTGGGTTTCAAAAAACTTGTTTTATAGCAAAAAATGTACAGTTTTCGATGAAAATAATAATAAAATTTTAAAAACATGGTAAGAAGTAGCTATTTTTTCATTTTTTAATTCAAGTTTCCTAAACAAAGAGGGATTTGAAGCGGAATCAAAGTACATAATTTTTTCCCAAATTATTGCTGGTGGCGACTCAGGGCGCAGGGGCTCTACATTGTTGTTTAAAATGTTTGATATGTGGAACTGCACAATATCTGTGCTTTATGTCAAAATGGAGGCATTTGAACAATATTTATAATGTCGTCATGTCAATGATGTTGGTGTTTTTTATCAAAATTATAAAAAAGTTCAAACCCAATCTTTTCTAACTCCATGCTATTGAATATTGGAGAAAAGAAGGTTTCTATTTATGTTTTCACCAGCAACATCTATCCGTCATTTCAAAAATAGGTGACACTTTAAGAAGCAACTGAAAAATTCGCCATTTATTAAAGAAAGGCAACAATATAAGATCAATTGAAAGAATTACCGGTTGAGCTACTTCTTGTGTCTTAACATCGGCCTGAAAATAGTAAAAATTAAACAATCAGTGAATGGCATAATACAAAATGACTGACTGAATGACAAAAATTTCTGACTAACCTTGCTTTCGGCAATATGAGAACTTTCATCAGGCTCAGCAAATGCACCAATAACAGGTATACTTTTAGGCATTCGTTTTGCTTTTTCTTCTGCTTCTTTTTGAGCTTTAATTTCCTCCTCAGCAACCTTAAAAAAGAAGGCGTGTTTTGGCAATGAAATCAACCAATCAATCAAAAAGTTCTGATAACGCTTCATATGGAAAGAATACTTCTGTCGAACCTTTTTGACATGATCGATTCCAGGACCAATACCCAAATTGGTCATCTGCGTTGCCAGCAGTCTTGCAAGATGAGCAACTTGTGCAGTGCCACCAGCTGCAGCTATGGGAGTGAATGTCTCTTGGAAATTACTTGGCATTGTATTCGGTAAGCACCACATGCTGACAAGGACAAGATCTGTAACAGTCTCTTTGGTTAGTTTCGGTAATATTTCCTTTGTTGTAATTTCGATTGCTTTATTTGTACTTGCTACTGAACTCTGAACTGATTTTGGCTTTGTTTCTGTTACTTCTTCTTTAGCTTCCTGAGAAAAAATTTGTACTTAATTGTACTTAAGTGGTGTACAAATACGAATATATACAAAAATACAACCTCTTGATACAAGATTATTTAGCAAGAAATAGTGGTTTAAATCAGTGTAAATAATGCCTTGTTAGATATAAGGGCATGCCTTTATATACGAAAAAGAGGCACATCCTTACGTACGTGGTGCCCTCGTATCGACGTCTAATATAAGGTAAGAATAAACAAGCCTAATATAAGGAAAGAATAAAGATTCATCACAGTAATTTCATCAGTGGTGTGGTGCCAATGTTTTCTAAGAAACGAGAAAAGATAAATACATCCGCAGTATGAAAATTACTTACAACCACGTCGTCATTTTTCGTTTCCTGTTTCTCAGTTTCGATGGCAGCAGCGGCAGCGGCGGCAGCAGCAGCCCTAAAACAAAAATTTTCCCAATTTATTAACAGAATCAGAAGCAAGGTCATTTGTCAATTAAACGGAGGCCAAAATGTAAATCTATTTATACGATAAATTTATTTATCAATTATTTATTTAATTTTTCTTTATTTATTTCCCCCAGAGCTCCGAAAAAGCAAAAAAGCATGAGACATAAACAACATTTTGCGATCTTCCATTTTGTGATTCTTCCAGCATTAAAGGGAATAAAAAGTTGTAATACTTTCATAAATAGCATTGAATTTGGATTGAAAGTTGAATATATATTGTATGGATAAGGGACCAAATTAAGAAAGACACGTATGTCGATCTGACACTTGGTGACCAATTGAACTTACTTGCTTCTTTTCAATGCATCAGGGTTGACTTTTGGAAGGTTTTTCTTTAGCTGAAATGAAACCACAGTAAATCATCATAAAATGACAAGGACAACCCTGTCAAGATAAATCAAGACAAAGGCAACTGCTGTTAAAATGCAAAGGAACAAATTATGTCAAATATCATATAGGTTAATTCACCTCTGCTTGAGTGGCTCCGAGGTCAGTGAGAAGTGTGCCAATCTGTGAGAGAAACTCAGCTAGAAAAACAAAAATAAGAAAAATTATGTACAAAGTGAGTTCCTTTATCAGTTAGAGTTCATATAAAAAATCGCTATACCAAGGATATAAAACTGTATAAACATTTGGGGATTTATTCTCATGAATGAAATCATTAATGCACATCAAATGTCAAAACATATCTTGAATCAACAACCTATTTTCAATTTTAAATCAATTTTTTGTGAGCTTCTGCATGTGCGATACTTCATAATTAGAATGAGATGTTTTTTATTTCATAAAGTAGAGCAAAGCAAAACTAAAACAGATACATAGAATAATACAGCACACATACCGGCAGCAGGTTGCTTTAGTAATGCAAATAACTGCATCTGTAAAGAAAATAGAAAACGATGAATGAACGAAAATCAAAACACTTAAGTTGACCTTACATTCTATAAACATATTTGCAAATTCAGTGTCCTCAGATAAAACACGACCAACTATCTGTGCCTCGATTTAAAAATAAAAATCAGTGTCGCCACCGCAGAATAAGGATATTGTCCTTCGGCTCATCCAAGCGATTTCCTGTGGCATGGCATGCAAGGTTACAACGCTGCAAAATACTTTCATTGGCTTCGGAAGGCGTACAGAATCGAGTTTAGGGCGCAGACAAATATTGTTCACTTGATCAAAAAGTGTGACAATGATATTGATAGCATTCGGACGACAGTTGGCCTTCCGCCTAATCCCTATTCTGTGGCTCCACAGATGCGAAATTTATTTTGCAGCTTGCCTTCTGGAAAAGGCTGCTTAACGATTTGACTAATGCAAGCCAATTTTTCATTATCTTCCACGGCAAGTTTACATTTTGTTATCAAAATATTTAATGTACCTGAAACATATTGCGAACAACGCAAACAACGTGTGCTTGACTAAATATTAACAACAAGTTAAGAACAGTCTGCAGTTATCGATTTTGTTGGCCTTGAAGCTCCTATATCTAGTTCGCTTAATAGGGTAAATGCTTTTTCTTCCCCACCCTAGAATATATTGTCACGATCTTTATTCTGTTCAAACAGTCAATGCCTCCACTGCTTAAATACCATTACGGTACACGCCTTTTTTGAACTGAAGTTGAATGCAATAGGTGCCTAGTCATGTCAATCAAAGAATCCAGCATAGTAACCCCAAATGAGGATGATTGCAAATGGCGTTCTTCACAAGACATTTGGTGCAAAATATTCAATTTCAATTATAAACACAAATTGGTTAAAAGGGGATTGCATTCACAGATTTTGCAGCTTTTCCACCTGTGAATCTATAAATGTGTTAATTTCAGTCATCATCTATGTAATGTTTCTTAAATTTTAGTTCTTATATAAGTTATAGGGATTTCAATTTATTTAAATTCCTATCGATTCCTGTCGATTTATAACAGCCTACCTAGTGACGTTAGACATGAAAAATACTTTGTTCATTTTAAAAGGAAAATAAACTCACTTTGTTTCTAAACTCAAAACCTGATTACTATTAAGTATTTTACACTTCTTACTCTACTTCTTGTAAGTTTAATCCTTTTATTTTAAAACTATTTATTTTTAACAGGACCCTTGCTGATAGCAGTAACATTTTTACTGAAAAGGTCATCCTGTATAAATATGTCGTATTATTGTTATTATTATTAAACAAGACTGGGCTTATTTCGGGGGTTTCACAGAGATTTAATAGATGCCTTTGGGTTGATAATGACAAGAACATTGAACCATTAGACTTAATTTACAAAGACATATAACTTGAAGCTTGCTCAGGGAAAAATTACCACAAATTTCTGGCAAAATTAAGTCTACAAGAGATCGTTGAGCAGCCCACAGCTCGGTAGCTCAAGGCTGTAAACTACACAAGCTGTACTTCCTCTTTTTCACAAATTATCAAATCACAGCAAAGTGAATGGTCATATAAGGCAAATTAAGCATTCTGATTGGTGCATCTAAAAAGGGTGGCCTGAATGGATCTAGGTTGCATTATGACCACTCTTCGACCAAACAGCTGCTGTGTTGCTGTTGTTTTACTGTTTTGGGACTCGTGCAAAGTCTAATTCATATCGAAAAAGAAAGTTTACCTTGAGATTTTTTCTCACGCTGCTTACTTGTGACTTGGCAAGGGTGGGTGGTAGATTTGCTAAAAAAAGAAAAAATACAAAATACAAAATCAAGGAGACTAATTCAACCATAAAGGCATAGCATTCGCTCTATCGATAAGGCATAAACCAAAGAAGGCTTATTGGGCTCTCAGGTCCCGCATAATGCTATTACATTCTTGTGTCAAAATTGTATAAAGCAAACACCACATCAAATTTCACCAAGGTGGACAGCAGATGCATTCGAACAAAGGAACTCTCATAAACTGAAAGCTAAAAGCTTTCTTTCTAAAGCAGAAATTTATCAATAGAAGTTTCTTCTTTGCCAGAATAATCGTTACTAAGGTTGATGATATTTTTATCATATTACGAATCCTTCATGCACATTGTTATATAAATAACGAAACGCTTTTCTGTTTCTGTGCAAATGGCACTTTTGCCAAACCGGATTATGGCGGGCGCATTGTGAAAAGAAGGGGCCGGTTAAGTTTTTGCTTAATATCATAATTGTCAGTGGTCCGTAACTAGTTATTTAACAACCCAATTCGTTCTTATGAAGGAAGGATATAGCTATCAAGGTCCTCATTTTCATTGTCTGTTGCACTAGCAGAAAAAAATTTCACGCGAGCTTAACAAAAGAAACATTCTGGAAAATCAGGCCCTGGAAGTACGAAAAATTGTCGAGAATCCATTGTCGAACATCTAACGGAGTTTGAGCATATCAAAGGCTAGTATACTGGGAAAATTTGCTTTTCTAAGCAACTCTGGTTTGTTTGAAGCATAAATTTGTATCAGATCTAGCTACATTTGACAAAATATAGGCTTTCTGCGATCCGGGGATATTTTCAAGAGGAAACTCTCAATCTAAAGCAGTTTCGAAATAACAATAGCGAAGGCAACTGCGGGTTTCGTAGGTCGAGGCAACTTTACTTCTAGTCAATATCCACGCTTGCGAATCTATACGCATCTATACACATATTGTGGTGGCACTTTTTCGTACTGTGGTGGATAAGCACTCATGGTGGGTTATTAGTCTTGATTTCTTGCTTGATGTAAAGATTTTTGCTATCATTTCATACCCACCACAGTACACAAAAATATTACCATATCAAGCATAAAAAGCCACCACATGAGTGCTTACCCACCACAGTGAGCAAAACATACCACCACAGTGCGCAAAAATCCCCGCCAAAGTAGTGCGTATCTACAACAGTAGTACGTATAGATTCGCTAGTGTGATATGATGATATCTAAATATCTAAGAAATTTCGAAACGATTTTCATTTTTGAAAAATGTAAATGCCTACAGTTTTTACTTTTCACTTCAAAAGAAAATCTGCATCCAAAAACAACATCAAAATGTTGCATAAGTTGCTAGACACCATCTCGAAAATGAAATTTGAATCACTGGCATCAAAAAATTCGGCTTTTCTAGATATGTTGCTTTTTGACAGTTGTACCTTCTTCTTGTTTCAGCCATGTTGTTCGAAAGAATATAAAAGGAGATATACGATTATGCGTGAACTCTATTGAACTCAACACCGAAATTGACAACTTTAGAGTAAAAGTTGACTGAAAAAACGGTGCATAGAAGTCGTCACGTCAAGTTTACCACTACATGGTCTAATGATTTTGTTTCTTTTTATACTGAATGAACTGTTCTTAAATATCGTTCGTTGGAATATCGAAATATTTTTATCCAATAAATCAAATAATTATTTGAAAAATTATTTGAAATACACAACAATAAATTGAAATTAACTTTTTCAGAAACTTTTCATCACTGCATCGAAAAGAAATGCTGGAAAAACGTTCAAGGAGTTATACTTTTTACCCGACGATCTTATTCACGAAGCAGTTCAACCAGTGGCATTAGAATTTTCCACTTTAAATTCCCAAGTTGTATTAACTTGAGCTGCACTTTCATGATTTTATCGTAATTTTCGTTCGTGGCACTAAAGTATGTGGGGATTGAAAGAACTTTTTCGTAGCGGAATTTAAGACGATTGCTGTGAAAATAGTATAGTTGAGATCGGCTTTTAGCAGTGTGAATTATCAAAGAACACACGAAGAGATACTTACCATGCAGGGATTCGAATGCTTGAATCACTGTTGCCATAAATGTTGGTCTTTGCTTTGCAATGTTAGTTAATGATGTAATTACAGCCATCAGGTTGACACTTGAGATAAAGAACATTTTCAGTATTAAAGTAAAGAAGCAACATGGAAAAACCAAAAGAAAAAAGATTTGTTCATAGCGATAATATTTACCTCGTAATTGTAGATGATGCACATAAAGTCAAAAGAGATTCCAGGGCAGCACGTCCATCTTCTCTCATTGATACGATTTTCACAAGTGGATGATTTCTTGGTACCTGAATATGAAACTCTAAATCATAGCACAGTTGGAAGTAATTGTTTTATTGTTTAAATAATGCCGAAAAGCAAATTATAATATTGAAAACATCTATATGGCTGGCATTAATCTGATTTTTTTATGACTCGTAATATTTCGGTGATCTTTAACGATCACCATCTTCAGACCAATGAGAAATTAACGTTACGAAGATATTAAAGCAACGTAAGAAAGACTAGTTCTTTTTAAGTATATATTATGAGTAATTTCTGATTAATGTTAGCCATATAGATGCATTTAATATTATAATTTATATCTCATTAATCATTATGTCGTTCGAGAGGCATTATTGAGTCAATATTTATTAATAAATGATTGAGAGATGAAACATACCAGATCCAATGAAACATCTCCTTCTTTCTTTGAACCTTCATTGTCCTGTAATAACGCAAAGGTATCGATCAAAATAACGCAAGATAAATTTAACAAACGAAGTGCTGAACGCATAATTCAGAATTCAAGAATAAAGGAATATAATTTAGAACCTGTAGTTTAAAAGAGTGAACAAGAACGATCATCTCCATGAACTTGATTGCATGTGTTCTTATCCTGCAAGAGCAATATCGAAGATACAGTTAATCATAGTCTTATCAATTCCTTTCGTTCCTTTTTCTTAGATAGGCCTTAAGCATCATCATCATCATCATCAGCCTGTCATGCCACTGCTGGCAGATGGCCTCCACAACCTCTTCCACTCAATCCGGTCACACACACTAGGTCTTCCCAGCCTTTTCTTCGATCTCCTCCTCCATCTTCTCTTCGGATTTCATCTTCCTCTTTTGTATCCTCTCGGGTACCATTCGATTGTTTTCTTGGCTCATCTGTTGTTCTTCATTCTTGCAACGTGTCCAACCCATTTGCCTTTTAGGTCTTTTGCAAATTGGATTACATCTTTCACTTTAGTTTTTTCTCTGATGACTTCATTCCTGATTTTATCTCTGAGACTGATGTTTAGGATGCTTCTCTCCATGCTTCTCTGGGCAGCTGCTAGTTTCCTTGACTGATGTTTCGTGAGTGCCCATGTTTCTGCTCCATATGTCAACGATGGTAAAATGACGGTGTCCATGATTCTTCTCTTCAGGCTATTCGGGATGTTTCTTTCCTTCAAAAAGTGACTGTACTGACCAAATCTCCTCCACCCTGCGTTGACTCTATTATTGATCTCGACATTGATCTCGTTTCTGGGTGTTGATATTTTTCCAAGATACTTGTACACTTCAACTTCCTCTAGCTTTTCTCCATCTACTGTGATGCCTTTTCTTTGCCACTTCTTTGCGATCTCGTTGCACATGATCTTGGTCTTCTTCTTATTCATTTTCATTCCATCTTTCTTCCCCTCTTTGTTTAATTGGTTCACAAGTTCTTGCAAATGTTCTTCTTTGTTCGCAAATAGGATGATATCATCTGCGAACCTTAAATTGTTTAGTATCTCTTCATTGATATTGATGCCTGTTTCTGCTGGTATTCTTTTGAAGATTTCTTCAACAGCTGCGGTGAACATGATGGGCAACAGTGTGTCTCCCTGACGCACTCCTTTCTGAATCCTGATCTTCTCACTCAGCTTTCTGTTTGAATCTGCGCCGTGCCCTTGTTGTAAGTTTTTTAATAATGTTGACTATTTTCGATGGTACGCCATGTTTTTCCAGTGGCTTCAAAGACTGAGGCGTGCTTGATGGAGTCGAATGCCTTTTCGTAGTCAATAAATGCCATGAACAGTGGTTGTTGGTACTCGTTGGTCTTCTCGAGCATCTGTCCAGTGGCATGAAAATGATCTGTTGTTGAAAATCCTCTTCTGTAAGCTGCTTGTTTTGGGGGCTGGTTTGTATCTTGTGTTTTTCACGCATTTTTTCCGGTCATTTATACCAGAATTTATAGATAATTTAAATTTTAATGATTCTGAACATCTGTCTAAGTTTTTAAATTCATTTATCAAGTTTGTGAAAGAGTTGCTGCCTTTTTCAGTTTTTACGAGGATAGTGCTTGAAACATACCACAAGAAGTAAGATAGATTAGACAGATTAATCTAGGCTTGAGTAAGATGTAGATTTTTCATTAAAAATCTCATCCTGTATGAGTAAAAGCCATTAGAAAGACAAATCCTAAATTTTGATTAATTTGGATCATTTTCTCGCTGAAAATCGAAAAGCTTCACACGGAAAGAAAATGTATTATCTTGTTCGATTAAGTTTCAGATTCAAGGTAACTGATTTGTGTTAACTTGCTCAACATCAAATGAATAAACTGTGCATACCCATCATTCTCTGATTTCACAAGGCCACAGATAACCTGACGCAAACCACACATTCCCTGTAGGAAAAATGGAACACTTTATTTTAACATTAGAAATATCAATTTTCGAGAATTTATCAAAATACATGAAGACATATGAATCATATAAAACATAAGGTCATCATTAATGACCTCGATGTGGAATTAAGATCAAGTATGTTTTGATATCGGTTGCGTCATTTGTTTCTAAGGACAAAGATTGTAGTGGTACAGTGAATGTGTTCTAATGAGCTTCTGCATCATTTGACTTCCTTTACTACTCGTAAGCTAGTTAAGAGAGACAAACTTAATGAAATATCTAAATTTTTCGCTCCACTCAATCTTTCCTCGCTTTATATCCATATAAAGGAATATATGTTTACGAATTGTTGCTGTATTTTTTCTGTATTTTCATGGTTGAGGGGATGTAACACTGCTTCTTGGTATCAATGCTCAATCTGAATGCTAGTGATTGGTTCCAAATACCTTAGATTGGCGTTTGGGAGCTTTCCTTCCCAAGAAGAGAGGACATGCTGGAGATGAAAATCATGCTGTGGGCAGAGGATTGGGGAAATCATTTAAATAAACATTGTTTAGTGTGAAGCCTTAAGTAACAGTTCCCTTGTACAAAGTCTTTATGACGGCTATCCTGGGATGCAACATTTAGGATCATACTTTCAAGTTTCACTTTTGAAGATTTCAACAGTCAACTTTGGGTTAAGGCAGGCGCAAACTGTGCCGACATTGTTGGCCAACATGTTTCCGGACAATACAGCAACATGTCGGTACGTTTTGCCAAAGTATCACATTATCTTAGATGTTTGGAGTTTCTGACGCCATCAATAAATGATTTTTGCAAACAAGGCCGAGAATCAAGCTGCTGCAAGTTTATTGCTCGCTCTTAAAATTAATGAAGATAAAAACAGAGGTCCAACTCAGAATGGGATTGAAATGAGGGATGAAGACAGAGTCTGTACAACTCTGGTGCAGGAACTTCGTGTTGAACACACCAAAAGCTATAATTACATTATGAAGATTGATTGATAGCAATTGCCTTAATTCCCTTAAACGAATTCCAGCATACATAGTGACTTTTTTCACTCAATCCGAGTCTTTCTGTGGATCGAATGTCAAAAAAGCTTTGGAAGAACATATTTTCTGGCAACTCTTTTCAAAGTCGCAGGTCCAATTTCAAATAACGTTCAAAATTGGCAAACAAATTGGTTAAATATAGCAAACCGTGCCACACGTCAAATTCTCTCAAATCTATGAAATGTTGCCAATATTTTTATATGTTAATATGTTTTGTGAACAAAATGTTGTTCGTTGGCCAACATGTATAGCAAAACATGCCAACATGTTGAGCAACTTTTTTGGTAGACATGGCGACCAACATGTTGGCACGGTTTGCGTCATTATCATTGTCATTAAATGGAGAAGAGACATGCTATTACATTGGCCAACTCAAGTGAAATATGTTTGAAACTATGCAAAATGAGCCTGGTAATGCAACACGTTTTCAATTCAATTCAATTCAATTTCATTTGTAAAACACACAATTAATGCATAAGATACAAATTAAGGCAAAATAGTGTGTTTTACGCGACCCAAGAAAAGCAGGGCTTATCAGGCTTGGGCCGCTAAATTAAAGTTATAATAAAATTACAAAACAAATCTAAGTTTATGTAAAAAAAAAAAAATACAAGAGAATACCATCAACTCTGGTTAACTAGAGCTTAGTTAACACAAGCTAAAAATATAAAAATCAGAACACAAAATATTCAGCCTTTACAAACAATTAATTACACCAATGAACTAGTAATGTTATTATACTGACCATCCACATGACTTTGATTTCTTCTTTTATTGCCCTTTGCTTGCATACAAGCTAAAAAAAAGAGTTTCAGGAAGTCACAGAAACCACAAAGTGTAACATGAAAGCATACTAATAAATTACCAGTCTAATTGTATGTGTCATGAAAATTAATTATGACAATCCAAAATCCAAAATTAGAATGCGGACGAAAATTGTATGATTTTTCTAGCATTAACTTTTTTCGCCCGACGAACCTCGTTTAATGGAGAAGTGACATCAAAAAAAGATTGAAAAATCAACCACAATCGCATGGCAAAATAGATACCAAGATGTAGAATGCAATGCGAAGTATGACTGGCACTGCCTTTTGAAAGCAAATCAGCTCAGAAGATGGCCAAAGCAGATGACCACCTAAATGTTAGTTGAAGAGTCCAATTGAGAAGACAAACTCATTCTTTCCGCAGAAAACGTTTGCAACCCTGAAATGCTCTACGTCTAAAAGATTTAAAGATGAGAATGTAAAATGAAATGTAATGCACCCACCTGTAAAGCAACTTTGTATAATGAAGCACACGCGAGCATCACTCGCTTCATTACATTGACATTTTCATCATCAAGCATATAGGCTAGTGTGCCAATTGTCTGCGTCAAAAGAACTGGGTCCTTTTTGCTGTCAAAAATTGAAAAACCAATGTTTATTTCCAAGAATTAAATCCAATTTCTGATGTGATCTTTGTAACTAATTGAAATAATTGCCACATATAACTGGCTTTTGAAAAAAAAGCTAAGAGCCCTTTATTACACGACAGAAACTGAATCAGTCCTGGTCCGATCAACAGCAAGTTTTGGCTCAAAAGAGCCTTTCGTTTACAAAGGATCCTCTGGACCTATACCATTTCTGGCCATGTTAATAGTCAGTTCTAGATCTGTTGAGAAGAACAGCCGCTAGAAACGAACCAGAAAAGATTCAGTTTCCTAGTCATTAGCGGCAGTAGACATGACAATCACTGTTTATCATGAAAAGCCGTTGATATTTATCAGGGCATCGTTTTGGGACATCTCCGTCTCCAATTATCGGACAGTAAGAAATGTGATTCCTAGATTATTTCTAGCGTTGGTCGGATCGAAAAGGTGCGAAAAACACTAACTGAACCTGCGAGGCAGCTCGAAGTTCTTGGTGCTGAATTTGAAGAACTCGAGATGTCAATAACTTCACCATGTTGTTTCAATTAGTTTATAAATTCCAAATAAGCATTAAGTCCAAGTGGTCTGAGAAAATTTCAGTACTTGAAAGAAAATGAAAGAACATTACGAACTTTCATGATAAATCTATCTCGAAATAGCAAATAGCTAACTTAAATACATGGCGTTCTTAAAAAAGAACTCGGTAAAGAAACCTTCGTACCAAAGTCAAAATGTAACTTATGAGCATGAAATTTGGTTCAAGAATAACACAGGGTAGAAACAAAATTAAAGACAGTTTTTTCTAGTCAACTTGGCCTGAATGAACCAATGGTTGTATCAATGAACCCTTGCTGTAACATATCACAGCAACAGAATATCCTCAATTGCATGAAATGTGCACGAAATTTGCGTGCATGCTTTATTTATCAATGAAATTCATTACAGTTTTCATAAGAAACTTTTCCTTTTACTCACACGAGCTCATGTACACAATAAATATTGTGACAAAATTTTATTAGCCTTGCAGCTACGGATCACAAGTAAATACAATTTCTAAAGCAGGCTCCTTTTTTTCGGAACACCAGATTTCCATTTCTTATGTTTTTTGGGAAAAAACTTTTAAACGTATGATACAATCAAATAGCAATAGTTTGCTTTATATGTGACAAAGTCCTGACAAATTCGTTGGGGGGTGTTGAATGGCAAATAAGCCCACATTGATCAATTTTCAAATTGTTGCTCGTTGACTGACGTTGAGGAATATCACATCCAATACAGTAGCATTATCTAGATGATACTCAGATGAGTTATCGGCTATCAAACGAAGCAATACCAAAGGAAGAAGGTATACGATAATTATTGTACAAGTTACTGGGTTGCAACAGAGCCATTCCAGCAAACAGCTCATTCTTTCTTGGCTCAGGCTTTCTTATCAACAAAGCTACAACCTTCAAAGAACCATCATCTCTTTTTATGATGATCGGGGTCTGAAAACATACGAAATGTTCCTCAAAATTAACTTCTTCTCATAATCATACATTTAATTAATTGAAATCTGATATTCTATCCTCTTTGGAATAATTTCATCAAAGTTTTGAGTTAGCTAGCCCTTTCACATGCCATTACTTGCAAAATGCCAAAAGGCTCGCTAAATGATCACTTGCATGTTGCATGGAAATTCATTTCAATTATTTTTATTGTCAAGAAGGAACATTTGTCGTAAATTTGTTTAATGCTGTCAGAATGGCGGGTAAAGATTGCTTAAGTTTTTATGGCTGCATCGGAAATGATTAACAAGATTAACATTTTTTGCCACATCTTCCAACGATCAAAAAATAACTTTACATGTGTCTACCACCATATTGTACGTACTTGGGAATGATTCGAAATATTGGTGAAATTCGTATGGCTGCGACTCTTTATAGAATACGGTGACACCAGTAACTTTCGACATTGGTTCAGTGCAAAATTACTTTGGCCATGTATTTGTATGCAACCTCTTTAATAGACTCACTACATAAGTCCCACTACTTCGCTTGATGTTGTTGCTGTTGTTTTCTACAATCGCTCAGTGTGGAGTGACAAATCAAAATAAGGGGAGTGTAAACTAGAGACTCGTGTCGTGAGTCTACCTCTTTACTTAGGTCTTCATGTGTCCCAGTTCTGACTCATCAAACCGGGACTAACACCAAATTGAGACTACTCAAACCGGGACTCGAAATTTGTTACGCACATTTCTTGTATCTGACTTGACTCCTTACCAATAAAATAAGAAGTTGCAGGTCTTTAAAGTCTTTAAATGTAAGAAATAAAAGAAGTGAAAACATACCATGCTTCTTCAATGAAACCAACTACAAATTTTCTTACATCTTGGGCTTTATCTTGATGAAACATTAATATTTCCTGCAAAAAATTATTCAACAAATCAGTTTATGTTTAAAGAAACTCAAACTTTATCTTTGTACCTAAAAATTTCTAGCGATCCACTTTATAAGAGGAAACAGCACTCGAAATTCAAAAGGTTATCCGACTTTAACTCCTTGTTTGTAATACAAAATTAAACTTAGAATTCTTGGCATGGCATTTTAAGACAATAACCGGTCATAATAATCACATGATTCGGATTGAGAAAAAAGAACTCAAGCAATGTCTGGCAATTAAGCGCAATATATATATCAATAGGAAAATTGTGTAATGCATTTGGTAAGAAGTGTATAATGCGATTGTTAGCTATGTGCTGTGGTAGTTAGAATTGAAAAAAAAAACATGAGTCAGGCAGCATAACGAGGCAGCATAACGAGGCATACACAAAACTTAAATGCCCTTCTTCTCTAGAAAAGTAACAACACTTAAAGGATTGCAGTGATCTGTAAATCAGATTAATCTTTGTAGAGGTATCTTATTTGGCCGTAATGACTTCAGTTAGGTGGAATCTTTCCTCCAGAAATAAAGACAGGACCATGGAACATGAGCTGCACTTTGTATACCTTTAGAAATGCTTCACTTATCCTTAGTATAGGGTACTTCTACGACTGCTTCTGTCTCTTCTATAATCCATAGTGACAACTGGAAACAAAGTTCTATGTGCTTTTCTGTATGTTGAAATTTGCGATGTTCTATGCAAGTTCGCAAGTTCAAGACAAATCCAACTTACTTCAAGAAATCAATCTCTCAACTTCAGATGACTCTCTAGGTCAGTATAAAGTGGTTCTTGCTCTTAATTTACGTTTCTTGATTCCTTTATAGCCTTACTGAGTTAACTTTATAGCCTTACTGAGTTACTTTTACCATGAAAATCGTAACTTGGCTTAAAATCAGAATGAACACAGTCTCCGTTTCTTGGCCACAGCATATTGTTATATATTCTGATAAAAGTTTGGGAGCTTTCATGGTTCTCTGTTTCTTCTCTGAACTGGCAAAGTCTTTCTTCACTAATTGGTATAATTGATATAACAGCATGAAATGGTCCATTTCAGCGTTTGGTATTTATGCAGTTTTCCTACCACCTGCAACAGCAATGACTATTTCTTTTCTGGATGTCTTCTTTACGTCCCAGCATATTTTTTTTAATCATTTGAGAAGCTACATAAATTCACTAAACTATGAATCTAGCAGCTGGTGGTCATATTCCAAATTAGATTATCTAAAACAGATGTACTGGTGAAGCTTTTGCAACCAAACATGATAATGTCTCTTCTTCAATTGGCAACAGATTTTTACCGTTTAAGCCAAAACCCTACATGAAAAGGCTACTGGGAGATTGAGAAATACTGTGATATTGCTGCTGGAGATAACCTGAAACCTTACGATGTGCATCTGTCATGATATTTTTTCCATTTCGGTATTATAATACTTTACTGTTAATTCAATAAATTAACGGTAAAATATTCTTCCCATAATTAATGGTAATATTCTTCCCATAAACTGTCAGTTTAAATTACTTCAGCAAGCATGAATGATCGAAATGGAAGTCTCTCAAATTTATGGCAGGTAAACAGCAAGTTAAGCAAGGGGTTTTGAACTCTCCTCGTCTACCAGTGTTTGAAAAAGCCTTCAGTCAGCCAAATTCAAATTTGAATAAATCTGATACCTCTTTTATGTGACAAAAATGAACAACTGATACAGTGTAATCTGGTTATAGCATACTTAAAGGGACTGTAGTATTTAGTATGTTATAAGCAAAGTATGTTATAAACAGGGTATTTTCTTTTATCTGGCTCCTTGGACAATTTACTTGGTAGGTTATATCGGAGAGCATGTTACAAGTAAGTATGTTATAAACAGATTATACTGTATTGCATAATGAATGTCAACTTACATCTAAAAAGTTGTCCAGCAAAGTAGGATCTTTGTTAATTATAAGTTCTTGAACCTATAATGAGGTCAGGAACAAATGATGAGGATACTGAACTAGATTTTAGAATGAAAAAATTATCTTCAAATTTGCCAATTACAGGACAATGAATGCCATGAAAATCTTAACTTAAGTCTCCTTTGGATGCCTGAAACTGACTGATGGCGTTGCAATTTGAAACACAGAATTACGGGAAAGTAAGAATATAGTTTTTACTATCTTCGTATCTGGCATTTTTTGCACAATTCCAATGGCTGCAACTGTGATACTTTTTCCTATGTAAAATCACATGACTTAGACTAGCCAATTAAAAAGTGAATAGCAATAATACGAGATGTTAGCTTCCACAAAGCTGCCATTATATCTGCCAAAAATTATTACTAACATTTAAGTACTAGGTGGGGCCAGATTTTTAGTTCCTCAAAAAAATGCCTAATGAATAAGGACTCAGTGAAATATTTTGAGTTCAGAATAATAATTTTGCATGAAAGTGCACATGCACAGATAAAATCAAATTTCGTTTTTTACTTTATTGACTCTATGCATTCATAACGTCTTTAATAAGTGCAAAAGAAACAACTTATGAAGGAAAACAAAAATAGAATTTAAGATAACAATTGGTGTACCTGTTTCAAACAGCTAATCTTATTTTCACCAGCAGCAAGTTGAGCTTGATTGAGAAGGTCAATAACCTAGGAAGCATAAAAATGCTATAAACACACAAGCAACCCTGCAAATATATTATCACAGTGGGGTCATTTTCCACTTAAACTTAAATTAAAAAGAATAAATATGCGTGAATGTACTATGACTAAAATTATAAAGAATAAATATGCGTGAATGTACTATATGTACTATATGTATTGACATTGATATATCAATTAAGCTTTAAAATCTTATGTAACAAACAAACACATAT
The DNA here is from genome assembly GCA_014526335.1 of Chrysaora quinquecirrha. NCBI lineage: Eukaryota > Metazoa > Cnidaria > Scyphozoa > Semaeostomeae > Pelagiidae > Chrysaora > Chrysaora quinquecirrha. The sequence goes on along the minus strand of JACTAT010000368.1, from coordinate 322,428 downwards.
GAGCAAAATTAACAAAAACCAATAAGAGTTGTTATTTTGGTAAAAACTTTTGCGTGGAAACTGCACATATCGACATAAATAGTAGAAAAAAGTCATAGTATATGTACTTGATCACATTTAAAAATTTTTTCCGTGGATAATGGATGCGCATTACTGTAACGGGTTTTTCGCTTGGGTCGGTGTGGTAAATTTGCTTGAAACATGTTCCAACTATGTGAGACCTTTATATGGCTTCAATGATTGCTTGAAGAGTGTAAATATTCCCATTTCTCATATTTTATTTAATTAAGATATCAGCTGCAAAGTAAGACACAAACGGTACAAATAAACATACCAATGCCAGCATATCATTATAAAAATGGCTATGGCAACGTAAAAGTTGTTTAAATACAAGCAAGTACAGATGCGATCACCTTACTTTACTATTCATGCTGATAGGTACAATTTCCACTCAAAAGTTTTTACCAAAATAAGAATCTTTTACGACGATGACGTCATCGTGATGACCTCATGATTTGGCTAAAATTTTGTTAAATCGAACTCATTATATATCATTCGAAAGCTCTAAGTCAGGAGAATCCATATTTGTACTTATCGACCTTCTAAAAAAGGCTAACAAATCCAGGGGTGAAACAAGTATGGCTGGCAGATGATGCCTCTGCTGCAGGAAACATGCAGTCTTTGGCAAACTATTTTATTAATTTATCAACTGAAGGAAAAAAATTTGGATACTACGTAAACGAAAAAAAGTCCTGGCTGATATTGAAGAACGAAATAGATATCAAGAAGGCCGAGATAATATTTAAGAACTTTGATATCCAAATTACAACAGAAGGTGAACGGCATCTCGGAGCAGCATTGGGGTCGAAAAGCTTTAAAGAGACATATATTAGAAAGAAAATCGATCAATGGATAAAAGAGCTTGACAATCTGTGCAAAATTGCAGAATCCCAGCCACAAGCAGCTTATTGTGCATATGTTAAAGGCTACCAGCACAAATTCACTTACTACTTGAGAACAGTCAGTGACATAAGCCATTTGCTAAGAAAGCTGCACAATCACATACTTCATAAATTATTACCTGCCATATTCGGTTGTGACATACCAAGAGACATACAAGAAATACTTTCGCTTCAAACGCGACTTGGAGGTTTGGGATTTGCAAACATAGAAAAGGAAGCACAGGAAGAATACCATAGATCAAAGTTGATGAGTGGACCTCTTGCGGCTTTGATAGTAAAGCAACAGCTAGAAGAAATTCCAAATGAAGAGGAAATTGAAGAGCTCCAAAAATCTTTGAAAAATCAAAAAATTTCAAAGATAAAACGAAAAGCCGCTGTAATTGAAGAAAAGCTTCTAACAACAACAAAAAGGGCCATAGCTTTGGCAAAAGATAAGGGAGCCTCCAATTGGCTGAATGTTCTTCCATTAGAAGAAAAGGGATACATATTAAATAAAGAAGAATTTCGAGATGCATTACACATGAGATATGATATGACAATAAAAGGACTGCCAAGTAAATGTCCCTGCAAGCAAGTTTTTAGTCCAGTCCACGCTATGAATTGTAAATAAGGTGGATTCATTCATATGAGACACGATAATCTAAGAGATCTTGAAGCTCAATGGCTATCTGAAGTATGTAAGGATGTTGCAATAGAACCACAACTGCAACCTCTCACAGGTGAGACACTATCATTGTCTACAGCTTATTCTGAAGATAGTGCTCGTCTGGATATCAAAGCCAGAGGTTTTTATCGGCCAGCCCAGACAGCTTTCTTTGATGTAAGGGTCGTGAACTTGAATGCAAAGACGCACATAAACTTAACAACAGAAAAAGTCCTTAAAAATGCAGAAAATGAGAAAAAAAGAGCATATAACGAGCGTGTCATCGAAATTGAGCATGGGACATTCACACCCCTTGTGTTTGGAATGAATGGAGCTATGAGCAAGGAATGTCAGACTTTCCATAAAAAATTGGCCTCAAAATTAAGAACAAAATTAAATAAAAAATACTCAGAAATTATGAACGACATAAGGACTCAAGTTTCTTTTAGTTTAATTAAATCTATGGTTTTATGTTTAAGAGGATCAAGGACTGTTTTTTAGGTTGTTGCTTGTCTTCCTTTTCTTTTAATTCTATATGTTTTTTACTCAGTTTCTTAATAATTTGATAATGATTTTATTTTAGTAGGCCTAAATAGAGTTTCAATTTTAGACTTTTACATTTTCCAATTTCCTTTTATATTCGATATTTAAATTCTGATTTAATTGTAAATACTTGTTTGATAATGAAATGAAAATGTTAAAAAAAAAATAAAAAAAAAAAAAAAAGGCTCTTTGATGACGTCATCAAAAAGTCCAACTTCCGGTCAAAATTTCACAGGGCCCATCTCAGATTTGGAATCAGCGCTATCGATTTACCCAGAATGTGTAATAAAATTCAAAGTTAGGTTGAAAGTCAGATTGTTATGGAAAATTCCCTGCCTAAAATTCATTGTCTTCAAACATTGTTGTTTAGTTGCAAATTTCCAGTTTGCGTTGGTTTCATTTGCAAGAACAATATAATTGGTTGCTAATGTTTAGATTTAATCTATTGCATGATGCCTTATACAGTCACTAAGGCTTTTACTTAAATTTGGGGGGCAGATAGAAGATCTGACGTTGGTGGCTGCTGTGAGTTTGCTAATATTCACCATGGATCTACATATCTCCCACATCTTTGGCCATCACTCAGTCTCAGATAACTACACTTTTTATAGTTATCACCAAATTTTATTGAAATGGGGGTAAAAATCCCTTAAAAACCAGAACTTCTTCTTCCACAAAACACTGTGGTGAGTTATTTGAAATCATGGAACTCTGATCAGATCGAAGGCATTGCCATTTACCTAATGTGTTTTTTTTTTATCGTTTACTCTTGACTTATAGGCCTTCTCTCTCTCTCTGTAAAGCTTCCTTTCAGATATTAAAAGCCTAAATTCAAATTAAAGACATAATTTTTTCAAGAAAGAGAGTAACAATATTTTACCCTTTCTGATGTGGTATCTGTATCTGCATTCTGCGACTCCGCATCTTGTGCTTCAAAGAACTGATGTGCCTCTGAAAGTCGTGCTCTTTTCGCCATTTTGTTTCTTGTTCAATCCCAGACCTCCTAGTGCAATCGCTTAGGAGTCAAACTGTGCACTTTATGATACAAGCATGAAATTTGGCACAAGTACAGAGTTTGATGCGCCAAACAAAATGAGAAACAGACCCAACTCAGAAAATGGCCCCGAAAGCTATTTTTAGACTGGGGTACTTGACCCCAATCCCCAAAAACTTTTTCTTCTATAACTCAAAAACTATTGACGATACAGAACTGAAACTGAGTACAGTTACATATTTTAATATGCTTAATACAACGAAAAACAGATCCATTCAAAAAAATTCCCCCGAAAGCTATTTTTAGACTGGGGTACTTGACCCCAGCCCCAAAAATATTTTTTTCTATAACTTGCAAACTATTTCCGATACGCAACAGAAAATGAGTACAGTTACATATTTGGTATGCTTAATACAACGAAAAACAGATCCATTCAAAAAAATTCCCCCGAAAGCTATTTTTAGACTTGGGTACTTTCCCCCAGCCCCAAAAGTATTTTTTTTCTATAACTTGCAAACTATTTCCGATACGCAACTGAAGATGAGTACAGTTACATATTTGGTATGCTTAAAACAACGAACAACAGATCCATTCAAAAAAATTCCCCCGAAAGCTGTTTTTAGATTGGGGTACTTGACCCCAGCCCCAAAACATTTTTCCTCTATAACTCGGAAACTATTTACAATACAGCACTGAAAATTAGCAAAGTTACATATTTGGTATGCTTAATACAACGAAAAACAGATCCATTCAACGAAATTCCCCCAAAGTTATTTTTAGACATGGGTACTCGGGTGTAGCCCTCTATAAGGTTTCCAACTCAGAAGTTATTACGATTCGAAATTCGTGTGACGTCATCAAAACGCAAAACTGCTATCTTGAGTCTTAACCGTTTCGTGCATAAATCTTTCTTTTGATGTGTTCAGCGTTACTTTTAGGATAAAAGCATCATGTTCTCGGTCACGTACGCTAATTTTTGTCATTTCAAACCTTAAATTACGAAGAATGCTCGTAATTTCAATTGCGATGCAGCTAGGGTTCCGAACTACTATGAATGTTGAAAAAGATGCAAAAGATAAAACATTTTCTGCTTACTTTCTCTGAGAATGGTAATATGATTGAGCTAGATAGATCTAAGCACTAAAAAGTGGATCTCAAGGTAATCATATACCGAAAATAGGGGCACTGCTTACAAAAGTTGAACAGGCGCAGTTTGATACGTCGTCACTTGGTTAGGAAGAATGCTCAAAGAAAGAGGGGAACTGCCATTGAGGGTTGAGTTTCATTGCATAGACGAAACTCCATATCATCAATAGGTATGTCCATTTCAGTCGACAAGATTGGCGAAAGACAAGAAGAAATTGCACAGCCACTTCCCAGCTACTTGCGATTGCTGAAATGAACTGGAGCGAATCTTAGCGAAGCCAATCGACCGATTCAGCTTTAGTTCAACATTTCGGCAACAAAATTTGTGCCAGAATAGGAGCCACAAGCCAGATAATATCTGAATCTGCGAACTTACCCTATAAATCCTATTTAGCCCTTTTCTTACGTCTTTTTATTATTATCATTCAGTGCTCGTCTCTGCTATTATTGGAGAACTCATCCCACAAAGCCGCACTTACAAAGTTATACATTTGTCAACGTAACAACTTGCGAACTGCGTCTCTCACCTTGAAGCTCTAAAAAACGTAATCAAAATTCTTTGCAAAAGTCAATTCAAATAGCTTATTGATTACTGTTATTGTAATCTTGTATAAATCTCTGTATTATGCCTATTAAGACTGATAAAAAGTGGCACACTTCGTACTTTAGCACGAAAGTGAACGGATTTTTCTGTGTTTCGGGTGAACCGTAGTATTTGAATTCCCCTCCAATCCACCACCAAGCCTGGTTTCCAAACTAGCAATATCCGTGCCTATGCCTTCGCCTACTCCTATGCCTTCATCTACACCTTCGCCTGTGCCTATGCCTTGGCCTACAACAATGCCTTCATCTACACATACACCTGTTTCTATGCCTTCGCCTATGCCTTTGCCTTCATCTACACCTGTGTCTATGCCTTCGGCTACAACAATGCCTTCATCTACACATGCACCTGTTCCTATGCCTTCGCCCAGGGGCGGATCCAGGGGGGTGCGAAGGGTGCTTGAGCACCGGTCAGGTTTTCTGGCTATTTTTGCGCACCATTGCTTCCTTTATTCATTTTTATTTCAATTCTGTAGATATTATTCATATCAATACCATTATTGACCTTACTATTTCTGTTATGGCTATGAAACAACATGAAACGAGACTGCCATTGTTCGATTTCTAAACCCAATTAGATCAATCTCTTCTCACGACAACAAGTAATTCAACAAAAGATTTTCTGAAATTCCGTAAATGATGTTAATGGTCAGTATTTAATGGAATGAGATTTTCCACAGAATTTCTGGGCTGCCCAATCATATGGCGATTTGTAAATGTCATCTTCCAATGAAATTCTCTTATTCTCAATATTCCGAGCACCGGTCAGGTCTTTAAAATATTCTGCTTACCAGTGCTCAGACAGAGATCAGCCAAACAGAAGCAACTTCACCGGTGCTCAACGTCATCAAAGCACCAGTCAGGAAGAAATAGCCAATCAACGAAGAGAGAACAGGGGCTTAAATTTAGGTTTCGCGGAGGCAAGGGAGAAGAGAGGCACGCTCTTAATGTTTTCGTTTATATTTGATCAGAGAGATTAGCTGTGAGATGCATCATTGCACGTTTACTTTCAAATAGTAATTGTTAATTAGAGAGGGTCGTATAGGGGGGGTCCTTGTTCCCCTGTTCCCTTAGAAAATTATAATTTGTTTCCTTAAGATTTGTAGAATTTTCAGAGTGTTCCCTGAAAAATATGTGCAAAATGTTCCCTTGTTCCCCTAAATTCATGCAAATGTTCCCTGTTCCCTAAGCCATTTTGGGGCTTGTTCCCATGTTCCCCAGAACCCCTATACGACCCTCATTAGACTTGGACAACGTACAGTCTTTAGCCCTTGCAAAGCAGGAGAAGAAGAAAAGGGAATGCTTTAGTATAAACAAGAACTCTGCCGACTGGTTGGTTTGAGGACCTGTAACTTCCTCGGCCCCTGTGAAGGAACCGCCTTAGCCCTAGGCTTGAAACCTAAGGTAAGTACAGCATTCTATTCTAGTCACCCTAGTATGATGAACTTGTTCATGCTTTACATGGTGACCCTGAAGAAAATATAAATAATGATCCCTTTTGATTGTAAATCGCCAAATTACTAACAATTATGATTATGCAATCGTTAATTATTTTCGAGAACATTTTAAAGCTTATGAGTTTAGTGGCTTTGGAGTGCTGTATAACCACTCTGTAATAGCTACCAAGGCACTCTGTAATCAGGAGGCTACCACAGGCAAAATAATGGTTGAGATTCCTTCAATCTTAACCTGGGGCGTGCCTTTGCTACATCTCAATGCCTTCGCCGATTTATACCTATGCCTTAGCCTAGGCCTTCACCTACACATACACCTGTTCCTGTGCCTTCGCCTATACCTGTGCCTATGCCTTCTACACCAATGAGATCTACACCGGTCAGCCTATACCTATAAACCTCCTGTGCCTTCATCTACACCTACACTTGTTCCTATGCCTTCGCCTATGCCTTTGTCTACAACTTATCGACATAGGTGTCTGCCGTCTTCTCGAACATTTACGGCTACATAATTCAAATTAAAGACCGTGGTCATAAAAAAGTAATTCGCTCTATCTGGCTCAATCATATTACCATTCTCAGAGAAGTAAGCAGAAAATGTTTTATCTTTTGCATCTTTTTCAACATTCATGATAGTTCGGAGCCCTGGCTGTATCGCAATTGAAATTACGAGCATTCTTCGTAATTTAAGGTTTGAAATGCAAAAATTAGCGTACGTGACGAAGAACATGATGCTTTTATTCTAAAAGTAACGCTGAACACATCAAAAGAAAGATTTATGCACGAAACGGTTAAGACTCAAAATATCAGTTTTGCGTTTTGATGACGTCACACAAATTTCGAATCGTAATAACTTCTGAGTATTAAGCCAAATCGAATTGGTGTTTTATAATTTTTTGCTCCATTTGAGATGTTCTTTCTGACCATATCTTAAAAACACAAAATTCAAAAGTCAGATTTTCACTGACCGTAACTTTTCTACGTCATCGATGACGTCACAACCATTGATTTGCCAGAATGTTCCCAAGTCTTAAAATGACCACCAACCACCAAAGAGTCCAAAACTACTTAAAAATTTCCGGTTACCCAGTGTGCTAGAATGTTGGCAAAAATGCCCTGTCTAAAATGTTTTGGGGGCTGGGGTCAAGTACCCCAGTCTAAAAATAGTTTCAGGGGAATTTTTTGAATGGATTTGTTATTCCTTGTATTAAACATATTAAAATATGTAACTGCACTAACTTTCAGCTGCGCATCGCAATTAGTTTCCAAGTTATAGAAGGAAACTCTGTGGGGGCTGGGCCCAAGACCCCAGTCTAAAAATAGCTTTCGGGGCCATTTTCTGAGTTGGGTCTGCTTCTCATTTTGTTTGGCGCATCAAACTCTGTACTTGTGCCAAATTTCATGCTTGTATCATAAAAGGCACAATTCATACCGATTTTGGAGTTAAGCGAACCCACTATCTTGCACTCTCAAGGTAAAGAATCTGCACCCTAGACTTATTACATTTGTCGTAGTCTGCGCTCCACCACACTCCACCACTCTGCTCCAAATACGGAATTAAAGCCGGTTGTTCACTCCACTAGGCTGATATTACGAAGCTATACCGTTTTGGCCTTGCGTCTACACTATGCCGGCACCCAATTCCACATCCGATATGAAATCATTCCGTATTCATTTCATACCGGCATAGTATAAACGGGGACACCCAATACCCCATCCGATATGAAATCATTCCGTATTCATTTCATACCGGCATAGTGTAAACGGGGACACCCAATTCCACATCCGATATGAAATCATTCCGTATTCATTTCATACCGGCATAGTGTAAACGGGGCCTTAATCATGATAACCTTGAACCGTAAAAAAACCCAGATCCCCATCACTCGTACAGCGAAGCCCTGGGGAAACCCTCAGCGATTCTATACAAGACGAAGACCAAAATCCTGCACTCAGAGACAACACATGCTACTGCATAGCACTAGCACCATCACGACATCGGATGGGCTGGTAACAGCAAGCGACCGAAAAACGAGAAGAGCACTGGTGAAGAACAACAGTGAAATAAAACAAACCTGCACAGAAACGCCCCCAGGTAGTTATGCTGTACGGTGGGGGTGTGCAGTACGGTGACGGATATGTAGTAAGGTGGGGGATACCATGATTGCCGTGGGAAAGAATCTTGGAGTACGGAGGCGGATGTGCAATACGGTGGGGTCACATCATGATGACTGCGGCGGATATTCAGTACGGTGGGGGAGGGGGTATCTTGGCATATTCAGTACGTTTGGGTTGATATTCCCTGATTTTATTATCCATTTCCATTATCCATTTCAGTTATCCATTATCCATTATCCATTTCTGCCCTCTTATTTACATTCTACCTCGCACACGTCATTCAACCTTTCCCCAAACACACCACAAGAGAGGATCACAAAACAGAAATATATTGGTCCGAACTTGATTTGTTGATAGACAGAGATCTCCGAAATATACAAATAGACCCAAAATATGCAGATGACTTAACATTTATTAGATCGCACGAAAGTAAAATAAATCAAGTTAAAAGAATACTCCCAAATATGCTGGAAGAAGGAAACCTCATTGAAAATGATACCAAACGAGAAGAGTATCACATACCTAGCGAAACGAAATGGAAGCAATGCAAGTGCTTAGGATCCCTGCTAGACACTGAAAGTGATATCCAAAGAAGGACGTGTCTAGCACTGGGTGCTATGAAATCTCTAGAAAAAATATACAAAAACAGGCATATTTCAAAAGAGACCAAAACACGTATTTTTGACAGTTATGTAAGTAGTATCTACCTCTATAACAGTGAACTCTGGGTTATGACGAAAACTCTTGAAGAAAAAGTAAACAGTTTTCAAAGAAGATTACTTATAACACTTTTAAATGTAAAATGGCCTCAAAAAATGAAAAACGAAACTGTTTACGAACAAACAAAAGCGGAGAAATGGAGCATAACGATAAAGAAATCTAGACTTGGCTGGTTAGGACACCTCATGAGGCTAAACCCAAATACTCCTGCAAGAGTTGCATTAACTGAAGCACTCAAAGATGTGAAAAAGAACGTTGGACGTAGTAAAACCACATGGATAAACGTTATAAAGAAAGACATTATAAATAGTCGTTTAAATATAGACACTTCAAACGAGGAAGTCATGTTTGATAAACTTGAGGAAATCGGTCAGGACAGACTTTATTGGAAAAAGGAAATAAGAAACACGATATCGACTACAATGAAAACATGTTTATATATATATATATATATTTCCGCATTGTTTTAGTTATCCATGTTATGTGACCTCAGTGTTACAATGGTCAGGTGCAGGGCTCACAACAAAAATGTTGTGAGTTCGAGCCACATTCATAGATAACAACCTTGAGCAAACTGTCAACACAAATGTGCTCTCTCCTAACAAAGGTGTAAAGCTATTACCTTGGAAATTAAAGCAAAAAAATTTCAGAAGCGCCGAATGAGTGGCTGCACGCCAGTTCAAAGAATACTTCACAAGGGGGAAAAATGGCTTGAGTTGAAGGGAAAACAGAATAGAATTATTAAGCGCCTTATAATATTGAGTTATAGCTAAGGCGCTAAATAAATGCAATAAGCTTTACCTTAACCAATTCAGCTACCCAGTAAAGGGTTATTCATCCATTTAAACTCACAGGTCACAAAGCGAAAAAGGTGAAAGTTAATAGTGAAAACGTTGATTTTAGCATTTGAGAACCTAGTGAGAAATTTCGGCGATTAAATAACTTAAGATTACAAACTTTGGCGGGTACATTTTTTTTTTATTTCCGCAAGTGATTCAAATAACTCTTCTTTTTTTCATTGTCATCAAAACGATGAATAACTTCAATCAAGAAAAATTATTTAAATGACGATAAACAGGAGGTAAGAACAAGACCCCAGGATGCAGGAACTATGTAACATAACCTTCCATTTTCATAATAATGCGTTTCGTCGCCTGATCCATTACTTTCTGCACTGTACTTTTTATCGTTACAGCATCAACTTAATTTCTATACTCGTATACTACATTCATATTTATTACACGTTGTCCTTTCTATCAATTTAATGTCAGATTTTGCTACCAAACACCTCTGGTATGCTATACGATTAAAAAAAACTAACTTATTGGTATGGAACACAAAAATAAAAATGTACAACATCAATAACAAAAAAAAGAAGAATGCAAAACAAGGCAAAGATTTCTCAGTGTACTTTCGGCGGTGCGACTCCATGTAAAAGTGAAGATTATACGCATCGCATTCTGTGTAAATGTCATTCAGTTACAATTGCTGAATCTAGTCCAAAAGTGCCACTTTGATATATACTTTTTTCCCATGGCTCTGACTTCGCTGACGGAGCTTGACATGGAAATTAACTAGCTATTTCAATTCATCATACTGGTATGTCAATCTAATGTGAATATCCTTGATGCTATATCAGATACAATCCAATCGACCCCATCTAATAGATGTTCTCCAGTAACAGCACTACACCCAAGTATCTGCCAATGATGCGTTTTAATTTCATCTAGACTCAATGCCTACACAAAAAGAGATGCAAATTAATACCTGCAATAATACAGTTAAGGGATGACGGTGAAGAAAGTAATACATATGTATACCTTCCTCATGCGAAAAAAAGACAAGTGTTTACAAGTACAATGATGAATTCAATTGTCACAATCACCCAGATAAAAGGTCATATTGATGTAGCGGCAAGGGCTCAGACCCTAAAGCAAACGAAACTTAAATGGGAAACAAATCTAATTGGTTTTGAAATTTTTGGCAGGTCGGGAAGGGTTAGAAATCAAAATTCCTTTTTGAAATACCTTCAAATTAAAAAAATATCAGTGAAAATGTAAGATTTCGATGCTCATTTTCAATAAGAAAATGTGCCAAGGGTTTGTATATAATTTCGTCAACCAAGTTGCATGGTTACAGGCGCACGTGGCAGCCTTTGCTCTACATTCATCACCTTGTTCCTGATGATGAACTACGCTTACAGATTCTTCACAAAATAATTCTAGTCACTGGTGTATTGAAAGAAAAAGGAATCTTAATAATGAATTATACGACATATTGATTTAACTTAAATTAAATGTAAATGACAAAATCAGTTAAAAAGACGGATCATGTTAAGGGACAATTCCAGAATTAAACAACGACGTAAACGGTAAATTAGAATGTCCTAACGTTGCCCATTTTACTGTCGTTTTCAACATTTTTTACGATAGGATATTTCTCTATTAACGCCTGAAAAGAGATGGTCTAGTTGTTGACATCTTCTAGGGTGTCACCTCTTCATTCCGACAGATGAAATTCGTCAAATGAGCACGCTACACACCGTCAATCAGGCAGCGAGCCAGTCATAAAGATAATTCCCCGGAAAATTATCCTACAAAGCAAAGATGGTTAGTTATTCAAACTGGAAGAAAGAAATTGCCACCATAGGTTGGTTTGAGCAGGGTTAATTACCATTGATAACAGAAAATCTGGATAATTCTTGAGGGAATGATAAAAATTCTTACGTTCCTAATTTCTGCAACCGTCAAGGATCCAGGTAAATCTTGCTTGTTTGCAAACACCAGGAGAGTCGCACCAGCCAACCGCTGTCAAGTAATTGAAATTTAACGTTTGAGCAATATAGAAGAAACGGCAATGGTAACAATAATATTCAGAAAAGATAACTGAATATTTAATATCTGCGATTAAAATGGGGTTGGGCCATCTTAGAAGCTAGCTGGAATCATTCGTACAAAAAGATAGAGCGATGCTGATGAAGCAACGGAAAATACAGAATCTTCGAACAAAGATTATTTATAAAAATGTGGTGTTCTGTGAGAAGATCTATATTGATGTTGGATAAACAGAGAAGAAAATGCTAACAAATTTAATATGGGTAATTGGAGTTTCATAAAAAAACTGCGGTGGCGGAGGATTATGGCGACGGGCAAATAGAACTCCCAAACAAGGTGTACGATTCTGGGCTTCTATCTTTTTTTATTTTTTCAAGAGATTTATGAGAAGTATTGAGATTATTATTGAAGATATTTATGGAGTGTTTTTTGTCACCTTCACTTTTACAATCGACGTGGAAACCCTTGTGAATTTATTTCAACTTTCCAAAAAATTTTCTAGCAACTCTGGGTCGACAATAGGGATGGGGTCAGCTAGCTCAGGACTTATGCTTGGTTGGTCTCTAAATACATTCTGAGACGTAACAACATGACCTTGGAAAGCTTCCTTAGGCGGCCATGACAAAGGATAAGCTTTCACGAATCATTAATTTTTATTAATGATTTTTTATTTTTGAAAATAGTTGAATTCAAAGTTGATTTTTTATACAGCCATTCAGAATCATTATGTAGGTGAATTTTTCAGAGATCAGTGGTTTAATCCCAGACCAATGTTCTTTTCCAGGATTCATTCATTCATTTCATTTCATTCATTTTTAATTATTTATGCACGGTAGCCCCGTCAATCCATCAGGACTGCTTTTCAGGGGGCCGTGCTACATGCTAATTACAATTTATTGTCTTAAGAAATTCGACATGAACTTATTTAACTCTTGTTCTAGGTCTTGTTGCGAAAGATGCATATGCCAGGCATCCAATTACTGCTTGATACTCTTTGACATTGCTTATATCTTTCACCTGCTTCCATCAGAGTAGACACGTTTTCACCAATGCATGTTGAATTTCTTTAGTACATTCTCCAGATACGCTCTCTGCTCAATAGAAAGTTCTTTCTTATTATGTTTTTTATTGTCATCCCATGAAAGAAGTGCTTGCTAATTCAACTTTCTCTTCGTTCATTGTACTAGTATAGTTTGATGCTAGGTGAACGTCATCCACGTAAACTACAATGAATATCAGATGCTTCTTTTCATCTTTGCTAAAAGATTTTGCATACAAACATGGGTCCGTATCACTTTGAACATATCCAGTGTTCTTTAAAAACGTATTGACTGCAAAATTCCAGCATCTGGCTGACTGTTTCAAGCCACAAATGCTCAAAGTAGGCATAATTTGTCTGGATGATCTTTACTGATGAATCCTTCAGGGTGTCGCATATATATTTCCTTCCCCTTTAACTCTCCTAAAATCCATCTGGTGAACATCAAGTCCAGTTCATTTGATACAGCAAGAAGTGATCGGACGGCATTGTAGTTTGCAACGGGTGCAAACACATCTTCACAATCTATGCCTTCCTGCTGAGTTTCCTAATCTGGCTTTATATCGTTTCACTTTGAATATCCATTTACAAAATGTTTGTGTCTCGGCAAATCAACAAAGTCTCACGTATGATTCTTAGTGATAAAATTCAAATTCGCTACAGGTCGAATCTTTGGATTCTTCATTGATATTCTTTGGCTCTATTTCGTAAGTATCAGAAACAGCAAATATACACCAATCTTCAGTGATGACGTTGAATCTATCAGGTGCAACTCTTCTTCTTTGTGGTCTTACTGGTTCTGCTTCTTCTTCTTGTGAATCATTCTCGAGGTTGTGCGGTTGCTTATCATCAGCAACAATATCATCATGATCCAAGCGTAGTGATTCAGACTCAGGTTTGATAAGATCTTGATTAACCATGAGTTTCACTGCTTTCTCTTTATTTTCCTGCAGCTTGTGATCAAAATTTTCCTCAAGACAAATAACATCTCTGCTTCGAACCATTTGTTTACTTTCAAGATTATGCAGTTTATATCATTTACTGTTATCCTTTACTTTTAGCTGGATCAAGCGCTTGAAAATACTAAGCAAGGGAAAAGTCCTGGTGCAGATAGAGTGTTAGCAAAAGTCGTTGTGAATGGAGCCCCGGATTTGATTGAGCCCAATATAACGATACTTTACAAAAAGGGAGACATTATGACGAGATGTTTCCTTGTGCAGGGTCCTCTACAGCTTCGAGGTCTCTGATTAGGTTTTGATGTAACTGATATGATTAATCATGCTTCCGCCTTTCTCAAGTCGCGCATAATTTCTACGATACAGACTTCTTCTCGACAATGATTTTTGGATTTTTGCTTGAAATGCTGCTCCAGGTTAACCCATGAATCCTAAGCTGTAGTAAAAGAACGAGCATAAATCTGCAGACTCGTTGAACCAGACAAACAGGCAGCTGCAAGAGCTTGGTTCTCGCGCTTTTTAAGTTTTCTTCGTTCGTTTCCATATAATCAAGGGTTTCAGTGCCATTCATAATTTTCCACAACTCCTTCCCAATCAAATAGATCTTCACATTAAATTTTCATGAGTGATAATTTTGAGCTGAGTTTCTTTGAATCCAGTGTCTTCAGCAGTCGCCATCATCTTCCATAGTTTCTCTATCTCAGACAGCTCTCAGGGTACAACATTAACGAAAATCTTAGAATATGTACGTTTTGGGCCTACAACCTGTTGGATGTTAACACAGAGAAATACTCTAAACAGTGATTAAACTGTTCAACTCTAAACAATGTTAGAACGTTTCTTGTCATCAGAGTCTGAAAAATATGTTAATGAGTTAACAGTCACTTATGTTCAAATTACTTAATGTGAGATACTGCAACATCACGGACAGATGAAGAGAATTGAACAGTCATGTATATTCTAACAGAATCGTTGTTGACTCCCTGATCGTGCAGACCAGGTCTGAATCCAATCTATTGTGGTATGCCACTCATGGATAAATCCTATATTACTATAAAGCCTTTCATAGTTATAATCATAAAAATTCTATGACAAGGTACAAAGACTCCTTCACTAACTAAGAAGAACAATATTAACAAAACATAATAACATACTTAACTCACTTCTTCAAGTAATAAAGATAAAAGCTCAGCCTTGCAATCATCAAATCGCCATTTATCAGCACTGTCTCTATGGCAACAGTAGCAACAAAGGCCAGGTCAATAACGCGGAACGCCAAAATTCAAAATTCCGCGGAACCGCGGAACAGATTTGTTCCGCGAATATACGTTCCGCGTTATTGATTTTGCCTCTGTGCTGAAATAAAAACGCGGAATAATTTCTTGTGCGTTTCTTATTAATAATTTAATGCATTTTAAAACAAATTTCTTTCGTTTTGTTGCATTTTGGTTTTCTTTAAATAAACACGACTTTTCTCCTTAGTAAAACCTGTCTGGAAAAGTTCCGCGAAAAGAGGTTCCGCGTTTTGATTTTCGCCTTATGGCAAAATCAATAACGCGGAATTCCATCTCATGGAACTTCCCTAATTGAAGTCAAATAGAGTTGCCTTCACAAAGACTTGTTTTATGATTACTGTTCATCATCCCTTGTCTAACATCGCCTGCAAGTACACACAATGAAAACACAAGTCAGCATATGGCTAGGCCCGAGCTAGGCTTAAATTGTAATCACCATACACTTTGAACCTGTACATTTTGTTCGCATTTGATTGTATCTTTTTACTTAAACTTGGTGAAAAAAGCTTCATCAAGTCGAATGGAGCATTTAAACAAACTATCTATGACTTTGGGCGGCCACCGACCTGTCTAGAAAAGTTCCGCGAAATGAGGTTCCGCGTTTTTGATTTTCGCCTTATGGCAAAATCAATAACGCGGAATTCCATCTCGCGGAACGCGAAAACTGTATTGATGTCAAATATGACAAGAAATCTATTGACAACTATGTGAATTTTTTCGTGTTGCTCCCGCAGGAGTTCTGATGTGTTTTCATTGTGTGTACTTGCAGGCGATATTAGACAAGGGATGATGAACAGTAATCATAAAACAAGTCTTGGTGAAGACAACTCTATTTGACTTCAAATTAGGGAAGTTCCCCGAGATCGAATTCCGCGTTATTGATTTTGCCATAAGGCGAAAATCAAAAACGCGGAACCTCGTTTCGCGGAACTTTTCTAGACAGGTCGGTGGCCGCCCAAAGTCATAGATAGTTTGTTTAAATGCTCCTTTCGTCTTGATAAAGCTTTTTTTACCAAATTTAAGTAAAAAGATACAATCGAATGCGAAGAAAATGTACAGGTTCAAAGTGTATGGTGATTATAATTTAGGCCTAGCTCGGGCCTAGCCATATGCTGACTTGTGTTTTCATTGTGTGTACTTGCAGGCGATGTTAGACAAGGGATGATGAACAGTAATCATAAAACAAGTCTTTGTGAAGACAACTCTATTTGACTTCAAATTAGGGAAGTTCCGCGAGATGGAATTCCGCGTTATTGATTTTGCCATAAGGCGAAAATCAAAAACGCGGAACCTCGTTTCGCGGAACTTCTCTAGACAGGTCGGTGGCCGCCCAAAGTCATAGATAGTTTGTTTAAATGCTCCTTTCGTCTTGATAAAGCTTTTTTTACCAAATTTAAGTAAAAAGATACAATCGAATGTAAACAAAATGTACAGGTTCAAAGTGTAAGGTGATTACAATTTAAGCCTAGCTCGGGCCTAGCCATATGCTGACTTGTGTTTTCATTGTGTGTACTTGCAGGTGATGTTAGACAAGGGATGATGAACAGTAATCATAAAACTAGTCTTGGTGAAGACAACTCTATTTGACTTCAAATTAGGGAAGTTCCGCGAGATGGAATTCCGCGTTATTGATTTTGCCATAAGGCGAAAATCAAAAACGCGGAACCTCATTTCGCGGAACTTTTCTAGACAGGTCGGTGGCCGCCCAAAGTCATAGATAGTTTGTTTAAATGCTCCTTTCGTCTTGATAAACCTTTTTTTACCAAATTTAAGTAAAAAGATACAATCGAATGTGAACAAAATGTACAGGTTCAAAGTGAATGGTGATTACAATCATAGACTATGTTACAATTTAGGCCTAGCTCGGGCCTAGCCATATGCTGACTTGTGTTTTCATTGTGTGTACTTGAAGGCGATGTTAGACAAGGGATGATGAACAGTAATCATAAAACAAGTCTTTGTGAAGACAACTCTATTTGACTTCAAATTGGGGAAGTTCCGCGAGATCGAATTCCGCGTTATTGATTTTGCAATAAGGCGAAAATCAAAAACGCGGAACCTCTTTTCGCGGAACTTTTCCAGACAGGTTTTTACTAGGGAGAAAAGTCGTGTTTATTTAAAGAAAACCAAAAATGCAACAAAACGAAAGAAATTTATTTTTAAAATACATTAAATTATTAATAAGAAACGCACAAGAAATTATTCCGCGTTTTTTATTTTAGCACAGAGGCAAAATCAATAACGCGGAACGTATATTCGCGGAACAAATCTGTTCCGCGGTTCCGCGGAATTTTGGCGTTCCGCGTTATTGACCTGGCCCTGGAAAATGTTTCCTTGGTTGGAGGAAAATGGAGATTTCACTGGGATGGTATAATTTAAGATTCAAGATCCAAGATTCAAGATCCAAGATCCGAGAAATTAAGATCCAAGATATTAAGATCCGAGATATTAAGATCCGAGATATTAAGATCCGAGAAATTAAGATCCGAGAAATTAAGATCCGAGATATTAAGATCCGAGAAATTAAGATCCGAGAAATTAAGATCCGAGAAATTAAGATCCGAGAAATTAAGATCCAAGAAATTAAGATCCGAGAAATTAAGATCCGAGAAATTAAGATCCAAGAAATTAAGATCCGAGATATTAATGACCGAACTTTTCGGCCAAAATAGGGTTCTGGGTGAAAATGGGGCTGTCTGTTTTGCATCAGCAAAATGCAGCAACAATATCTACCTATATATTCTGTTCAACACATCAAGAAAATCACCAAATTTCTCCAGCACTACAGTAGCTCAGTGTTGTAGTACGCGTGACGTGAATCATATGGTCGCATCCACGGTACCACCTTGTGTTTTAGTTTATTAGTTTTAGTTTTTGAAAAATTTTTCTCCGATGAGCACTTCGTGATTGTTTTCACGTGAAAATTAATAAAAAAATACAGAATAATTCATGATAATTTTAGTCTTGTTTGTTTCCTATTTTTAAACAATTCTCAAATTTGGCGGCCAAATTTGAGAATTGTTTAAAAATAGAAAACAAATAAATTTAAGCTAAAAATACAGTGACTTCATGATGTCTATTCCATAGGCCTAAAGTTATAAGTATAATTTTGGTTTTGTTTTTTTTTCTATGTTAAACAATTCTCAAATTTGGCGGTTTATACTAGTATGTATAAACCGCCAAATACTGGATCTTAATTTCTGGGATCTTAATTTCTGGGATCTTAATTTTTGGGATCTTAATTTCTGGGATCTTAATTTCTGGGATCTTAATTTCTGGGATCTTAATTTCTCGGATCTTAATTTCTCGGATCTTAATATCTCGGATCTTAATATCTCGGATCTTAATATCTCGGATCTTAATTTCTCGGATCTTGGATCTTGGATCTTGAATCTTAAATTATACCATCCCGATTTCACTCTATTTATTCTAACTGGAAAGTTTTGTCATAACCAAATAAGAGGAAGTCTTTTCTCTTTCAACAAAAAATGTTTTGCAAAAAGTTATAAGAATGGGTAAAACAGTTATGTACGCAGGCTACTGAGTTTTTATTTTTTAGTACTTTTTTGTCAAGGAGCTCCACTGAATACCCTTGCCAGTGAAAAAATTCACTGGAAAAATTGTTGATGCACTGTACTGAATGTGTAAGAATAAGAAGCAAAAAGCTCATAGATTCAAGATGGCATGGATATACATACCCTCTATGCTCAAGTGTTTTGATATTAAATCCTAAAGTTGGACTGATGGTGTCAATATCTTCTCCATTAAATTTCTTTAAAATGGTTGTTTTTCCAGCATTATCAAGCCCACTTAAAACAATGGTTAAGGTCAAGTTATTGCCAACATGTAACAAGAATTAACAAAGGAGGAAACCAGAAATTGCTGAATACACACTGTGGTGTCTTCAAACATTCTGGAACTTCAGCTGAGATTCTTGAATGTCCTTGTTTCTGGACACTGCATTAATTTTGTCACATGTTTCATTTTTGGCACCTGGTATAGATTACTTAGTGGGTTATTTCACATGTTATTTGTTATAAATCAGTTAAATATAAGCTTATTTAGAACTTTGGAAACTTTTTCTTGTTGTTGTCATTTGATCGGCAAATCAAATCAATCGACTTCAGTTGAACTCGCTTACAATTGGTCATCTTCAATGGCTAAGCTGATTGGTGATCAAATACAATAACATTCCAGAAGGATGACCACTTTGATACTAACACATGTTTCTTTTGTTATAAGAAAAGAATGCAACAATGCAAAAAGAACAATACGATTCCCTTGACGTTTATATTTTGTTGCTAAGATAGCAGGTCGTTTCAGGTCATTTCAGGAGGTTTCAGCTGGTTTCAGGTGGTTTCAGCTGGTTTCAGGTCGTTTTAACTTTTATAAATTACGATAACATTTAGCCACCCCTGCCCAAACATGCAAAGAGAAGTTCAGCAAAATGTTGGGTGTAATGTTGGCAACGTTTGGCCAAGGCTTAAATGATATTCCATGTTCATGATAAACCAAGCAATAAAATCAAAATGTTTAATTATATAATTAGGGGTCATCATTGGAGCCCATAGTCAAGTAAAAAATGTCTTATTTTCTCAGGGGGCTGCTGCCACAACAAAACCAAAGTTGTAATCAGATATTCATGATTTCATTAGCCCTAATACTGTAACATTGACAACAGTGTGACAGTGACCCTTAAACCCATTCCTAACCATGATCCAAAAATCCTGCTCTAACTCAAACCCCAAAAGAGCCCTAAAACCCTGCCCTCAAAAGCATGCATCGAAACCCTTACAAAGTCACACATTCTCTGTTGACCCAACTTCTTGAAATTCAACATCTGAACAATTTAAATAAATTTCAGTTTGTCTATTTCTAAAAAGTGGTAGTCTACAAGATACCTGTCTATCGCTAAACTGAATTCTAAGCCTTGTGTGGTTTTGGTTGACATTGGTCATTGGTTGACATCAATTTGACATTTATCAATATATGCTGTTATTTATTGACACACACGCTTTTTTTTTATAAGGAACCTACTACCTCAAGGCCTAGTTCTTAAAGTTCCTTATTTTTGGGCCTCTTTTGAGGCAATTGTAGTTCCAAAAGTTCCTTAATAGTTCCTTAATTTTAGGTGCACATACAGTGGTCTTAACAATAAAAGAGAGACATTTAAATGTGAGCAAAGCTCGAGACTACTCAAAGAAATATTGGATACATGCTTAACGTAAGAGGGTGCCGATACCACGGACATGTCCGTGAAACGTCCGTGGTGACGTCCGTGACCGCCCGTGGTTATTTGGAATTAATTTCGCCACGGACATGTCTCAGCACGGACGGTTTGGGTGTCCGTGGTTTAAGAAATCCTAAATTCGAATTATGTTCGGCAAATTGATAAGAAAATCCGATATGTTGTTTCCTTGATACAGAGTGAGTCGATACCTCCATATTTGGGGAAAATCAATGCGAAAAACGCGTAACTTTGTAGGCCAAAGACCTTCACTCATAACGAAGCGCATGCGCTTTGCACTCATGACGGGACTTGAAATTTTCAGTGAAGTTTTTTTCAATTAAATTCATTCTATCGACATCCCTTCAGCTTACAACGATAATAGATAAAGCAAAACATACATTTATTGAGTTTAACAAAATATGAAATCTAAAAATTTGAAATAAAGCGATACTGATCTTCTAGGGATTCGTTTTGGTCATTGGGATTTATCATTGCTCAACAAATGTATTTTTAACGTTAATGTTTGGATTGCAATTACAAAAGCTATGGTGAACGTGCGTCTTTTATCGAGGGGTGTATGACTTAACAAATCTCGTGCATTTTGAGGATAACTCTCCATAAACCTCATAAGCTCATAAATCTGATGAATCTTTATAACTCCTATAAATCTCTTAAAAATCTCATGTTTAGCTATCACGCATGTACGCAAGTCTTGATGCGCCCGCAGCTAGACAACAACGATTGAAGGAAACGTGCGTGTGTTCTTCAAAGACGTAATCTTAAGTTTAAGCACAGTATGCAAGTTCTTATTAGACACTGGGTTCGCAGGCGTAGTCGCAAACATTTTCTTACGTTATTTTTATACCTATAGGATTTTCTTAACGGATCAACTTTGAATCTTATTATGCTCATCCGTAAAAATACTAAAGAATCTTAAGCTTCTCAAATTTCTTCATTTTATAGTACAACTGAACTTCTAATGTTCGTTTTCCCTCTTTTCCTCTCAAAGATGAAAATAAAATTCAACTTTAACCTAAAGACACACGACATCCTGAAGTGTATTTCTAGCATATGATGGCATACTAAATCTAATGATATGTTAAAGCAGCACTAACACATGCTAATAGCAAAATTTACACCCTTTCCTTGAGCAAATAATCTTTGGCAGTTGACCTTTTACATTAGAGTACAACAAGTCAAGATGACGTTTACACGCAACTATCTTCTTTCCTTTTTATTCCAACGCATAACCTGTAGTCAGGTCACTACGGGACAGAAACAAGGGGTCAGACTGCAAAATTGGCGGCCAATGCAAAAAATGGGTTAAAACAAGTGCAAGAGCTTGTAGATGACAAGTCAACTTGTTGGACATCGCAAAATTACTTGTGAGGGCAATCCAGCAGCATTTTGTGGTTTCCCCATACAGTTTTTCATTTCTACTTCAAAATCTTGAAAATGGCCGAGATCCAAAATCATGGCAAAAAACATGTAAAACTACTGCCAGAAAGGGCTTATTGCCAGTGCATTCAAGAGGCCTTGTTTGTTAAATTTCAGCCCACCTACCGGGAGGGGAGTAATGGAGCGGTGAACTTTGAGTGCCCCCCTCTGCAATGTTGCATGAGCAAGGAATTTAATCGCGCTTGCAGGGGGCACTCGGGTTTTACCAATAAATATCATGGGGGGTAGAGTAACCGAATTTCAAAAACAACATGCATTCTGAACCTACTATGTGAGCACTTTCTGGCTGTTGTTTTCGATTTTTCATTCACTGATTTTAAATTTGTGCCATTTTCAAGGTTTCGAAGTATATAGAAAAGTATATTGTAAAAGCACCAAATGCTGCCGGATTACACCCATAAGTGATTTGGAGAGGTCCAACCTTGGGTCCAAAGAGTTGATTTGTCATCTACAAGCTTCTGCGCTTGTTTAAAACCATTTTTCACATTGCCCACAGATTTTGCGTGACTACTGAGTTTCTTGACAGATTCAATTATTTATGAATCACAAGGAAAAGGAACGGCGTAGAATAAACACAGAAATTTTATGTAACAAACGTACACCAAAAAAATGAACACCCAATAATAAGCGTTAAAACCAATCAAATTAAGAAAGTCGGAACCTTACCCCACTTACCCCCTTCCTCCCCTTTAACAGCCTGCAGCCAGATTTTCCAACTAGAGGTAAGGGCTAAAATCAAGCGTGTTTGGCCTAGAATACGGCGATTTTGTCAGGTAGGTAAAATCTGATAATTTGATGCATAAAACTTTTCTTTGTTGAAGTTAATTTGCCTATGGCTCACCCCTCCCCCATTTAAGGGACCAAACGCTGTCAAAAATACGAAATCAAAGGTCGACGGCCACCGACAACCACGGACCAACCACGGACGAACATAATTTTTGTCCGTGGGTTCCGTGGTTATTTTGAATTAATTTTACCACGGAAATCACCACGGAAAACCACGGACGTTTCACGGACATGTCCGTGATGGTATCGGCACCCTCTTCTTAACGTACAATTTATGTGATTTTCGACTGCTAATGAATGGAACCGGCTTTCTAATTCTTGATTATTTGCAGTGATAAAAGTATTCCACATTCAAAAGTTCCTTAATGATTTTCTCTTTAGTAGTATCTATAAATTCTTTAAATTTTCGGGCCTTCTACATGTAGTTCCTTATAAAGTGGTTCCTTATAAAAAAAAAGCGTGTAATGATCTTTAATAAATAGATATGAAAAAGATACAGGATTAAAAGGCGGATTTCTTTTTCTTTCTGTTTCATCTTTTTTAAAATGGTGAGA
Source organism: Chrysaora quinquecirrha (assembly GCA_014526335.1). NCBI lineage: Eukaryota > Metazoa > Cnidaria > Scyphozoa > Semaeostomeae > Pelagiidae > Chrysaora > Chrysaora quinquecirrha. The sequence goes on along the minus strand of JACTAT010000368.1, from coordinate 299,093 downwards.
AGGCCCATTTTCAACTTTGCTTTCTTTTTTAAATACTCCAGCCCACCAACCAGTCTGAAACCTTATTTCTTGATTTTACTCCAGCATCTGATTGGTTTATTCAAAGTATCAAGCTCATTAGTTGCTGTTGCTGTTGCTGCTGCTGCTGCTGCTTGCTGCTGCTGTTTCACTTTCTCCAGAACGGAGAACCAGACGTTCCTGGATGATTTCATTCGTTGTCAAGTTTTGAGAATTGAATTGAGATGTCAAAACAGGAGAAGATACAAAAAAGAAATTACTTTCTGAAGGTAAAATTTTATGGTTAATTTTTGTTAAACTGAGATGGATCATCAGAATAATGGAAATGACATAGGCATAGGTACTGACAGCACAGCAGACATTTTCACGCCAAAATTGAAATTTTGTTCCGACTTGCTGCCCGTCCATGTCATGCCTAACTAGCCAACAGATCAACCACTCCCGACTGCATTGCAGCATCAGCCTACTAGTCTAGTCTACTTACCGTAAATGACTGCTCAAACGGCCTCTCCTTGCCAAACTAATGTTCCTGCGAAAAAATCGTTTATAGACTACAAATCCTGAATTTGAAGTCTTAAGTCTACAAAATATAGCCGACAAATACTGAGGCACATACACTTTTTTTTCAATAAGCAACTTGACTTTGGTCCAGCCCTCAAGAGTTGCTTAACATATCTAGGATTTCAGCCGTCACAGAATGACTAGTACCCCCTAAAACCTCTTATTTTGGCTCTTTTCTGGCTTCTCAATGTAATTGACAAGTTTGCAAGGATGTACTGTATAAAGAAAGCTATTTCACCAGAAATTTTAACAAAATCTCAGCCCTGGTTGCTTATTGAACAGTTGCTTATTAAAAAAAAAGAGTGTATATAACAAACATCCCAAAGGAAACAGCTGATGTGATGATCTTGCATGATCCCCTAACAGCCACGGATATAAAGTAAATCTGGGAACCACCCAAAACAATCCAAAACCATCCAAATCGACCCAAGACAACCCAACACAGCCCGTAACCAGATCTAAACCACCCAAACTACCAAAACATCATCGCACCATTGTAAATTGTTCTTTCCCTATTCCCTTTGGGAGGAAACGTGAAGAATGCGCTTTGTTAGCTACTAATTTTCAGACTGACGGAGATGAACTAATCTTTGGGTTTTTTCAAAGACAAGCCTACATAAAATTTTGAATGTCGCAGCTAGGATTATGGCTTGCTACTAAGATTTCCATATCACTTGGCTCTAGGAGTAACTAACTCATCGGAATCTTGTACATCACACCATTTGCTTGGATTTTTTTGGGCATCAAAGAAATCTCTTTGAAATCATTTAGTTTTAATGGAAAGTTTGATATTTAGAGATATGATACACATGTTCAGGACAATGTGTACTTTTGGTTGAGAAATAACAAAAAAGACAAATTTTTCTCTGATTCTTATCAATAGGTACGCATCACGTTTTATCTTAGCAAAGTTCACACTTGTTTTGAAATAAGGCCTTAAAGGCTTTTTATTACAATCAAAAGTCCCAGGCGAAAGAAAATTGTAAAGAGACAATGGTGTTATTTTAAAGCTTATGTTATGGGATATTTTAGATAGAATTTTGGAATCTACTCCCCAGAAGACCATGATGTGTGTAAAAAACTTTTGAGGTTCATATGGTAGGGATTTTCCAGAGATTGCAATTTTGTTAATTTAAAAATGATGTCATTTCAATGTTGGTTCAAGGAATTTTTTTACCACCCATGCCCTTTAGGCTATTGGAAAAAGTGGGAAAGATCTATGCCTTTTTTGATCTGATCTGCTTAATATGCAAAAAGGGTAGAATTTGTTGCAAAAGCTAACCTCAAGCAACAATTTTTGGCAGTCTCAAATTGTTTTTCCTTAACAAAATAAGGCCGGTAGAAAATCCTGTAAGCATTCTTAATTCAGTTTTCATTGCAGGTTGGAAAGAATTATGTTATAATCCTCCAGTTGTATGTTATGCCTTCTACCTTGAAAACAAAAGCTTTCCACCTTGACCAGCCACACTTTGAGGTATGTGTTATATATGATTTATGTCTGTTGATGCTATGTTGCTTTTAACACTGAGCTTCATTTTAGTGATTGTCACATAAAATTGTTTTTATCTATTCGCCCCACTGCATCTTTTGTTTAAGTCAACTTGGAGCTAAGATTTTAACATTGGAACTATTTTGTCTTGAATTCCCATTTATCTCTGCATGAAAATTTAAGTTAAATCCTGTTAAATGTCCTTTTATCTCTGTTTTTTAAAACTAATTCTATAAAATTTTGCTAAAATTTTTATAGGAGCTGCTGCTTCTAAGATTTTGATTTTTTCACTATTGCTGATTTTTTTCACAATTGCTATTATGAACATTTTCCAGCCTAAATCAAGTTAGAAAAGCACCCGAGCCATCTTGCCATTATTACGCAAATTTGTTTATCTGGGCCCTGAGCATTTTTTGGCTATAATGTTTTGTTTAAGCTTTGCAATACTTTTCCGCAAGAAGAACATTTGTTAATATTGATGTGGCTGGAAATGCAGGAAATGTAGAAGTTACATGAACTATTTTAATATCAAATTCTGCCTGAAAGTTTTAAAACAAATGCGAGTGTCTTCCGAGAGAGAGACTGCATATATAGCTATGATGTGCATGTATATGTGTACGTATGTGTATGCAAACTAGAACAAGGAAGGCATTAATTGTCTTTTCTAATTTACACATGGGACAAATTGAGACTTGCAGATCATGACTATTGCCGTGGAAAGAGTGTTGGTAATTTGCATGTTCCACTGCATCAGCTGCAGAAGAAGAGTGAGCAACTGCCAAGAGAGAGTATAGATAATGGAAAGCTTCAGGCATTTAAAAAGAAAATTCTGAATTCATGATCATCATGGGTTTCTGTCTGAAGCCGAGGAAGACGATACGGGCCAGGTCGAAAACGCGGAACTCTCGGAACTCTCGGAAATCTCGGAACGGAAAAAATTGCGCAAAAGCTCCCAGTTCCGTGTTTTCGAGTACAGCTCACCTCCACTCGAAAACGCGGAACTACATAAAAAACTATATTTACGATATAAAAAGCCCAGTTCCGTGTTTTCGAGTACAGCTCACCTCTACTCGAAAACGCAGAACTATATAAAAAACCATATTTACGATATAAAAAACCCAGTTCCGTGTTTTCGAGTACAGCTCACCTCTACTCGAAAACGCGGAACTACATAAAAAACAATATTTACGATATGAAAAACCCAGTTCCGTGTTTTCGAGTACAGCTCCCCTCTACTCGAAAACGCGGAACTGGGTTATATAATGAAAATTTTCATATAAAAACCCAGTTCCGTGTTTTCGAGTAGAGCTCACCTCTACTCGAAAACACGGAACTGGGTTTTTCATATCGTAAATATTATTTTTATGTAGTTCCGCGTTTTCGAGTAGAGGTGAGCTGTACTCGAAAACACGGAACTGGGTTTTTTATATCGTAAATATGGTTTTTTATATAGTTCTGCGTTTTCGAGTAGAGGTGAGCTGTACTCGAAAACACGGAACTGGGTTTTTTATATCGTAAATATAGTTTTTTATGTAGTTCCGCGTTTTCGAGTGGAGGTGAGCTGTACTCGAAAACACGGAACTGGGAGCTTTTGCGCAATTTTTTCCGTTCCGAGATTTCCGAGAGTTCCGAGAGTTCCGCGTTTTCGACCTGGCCAGACGATGCGTTGTACTTCATCTGTGTACACGCACGTGGCTTCGTAGGCCGAAGTCTGAGGCACACATGCGGTTGCAGGTGGGGATTCGCCAGTCGTCTGGACAGAGGCAGAAGCAGCTCTGTGACGCCGGTCACGTGCGGCTGAGAGGCGTATGCGGCGGCCATCCTCAAAGGACTTCAATGCGTTTCGTTTCAGGGCACGCCAGCGGGTTAATGATTTTTACATGAAGTAATGGAAAAACTATGAAATTCACTTCAGAGCTCCCCCCCTAGAGAGCAAGTGTAAGGGAGCGAGCGATAAACTGTAAAGACTAAAAATGCGAAAATAAATGTTCTAATCTACTGTTCAAAAGTTCAAAAAGACAAACGATCTGGAAAATGGACTTGACGTCCAGAACGAGTTTTTCTGACATCAGAGTTTATCTTCGTCGCATGCTCAAGTTGAGGCATGGAAATGTTTGAAGGATCAGATGCAGTTTCTATGAAAGCGGGTTTAAGTCTATCTAAACTGACAGTATCATGCTTGCCATCAATGCATATTTTAAGAAATTTTCAGTGGTGGGCCAAAGGTGACATGGGGCCCGATAAATTCTTATAATTTTTTTTAACTGTCAGCCTGGAGAAAGTCCACAGAGATGCAGGGGTGGTCTGGCACCACAATTGGAGGGTAGCTAGCAAATCATAAGGGCCCGGTTCAGGGTGTGGCAGATAAAGTTTAGAACCACTCCACTAATAAAGATGCGCTTAGCCGATATTAGTTATTAATTGATAGATGTGCTGAGGGGGAACTATGCTTGCATTTCAATTTGAGAAACATACTTTTGCACTTTTTTCGCTGTTTCGAGTTAAGACGTCTGCAAACTTCACGGGGGAAGACCAAAACTGCCGCCCACCATGGTTGGGCGGCGAAGAAAATTTTGGTTGCTAGACCCTCTAAAACGTCTATTTTAGCAATTTAGAATTGGCTCACGAAAACTTTAGATATCGGTCATCGTGGGGCCCTACAAAACATCACAAACCAATTCCCTGCTGGCATCAATTATTTCTTTTGGAGCAGTGAACAACTTTTTTATGTTTTCAATACAGTTTTGTAGTAAAAATAAAACTTGTTTCAGTTTTATTGTATCAAAACAACTCCAGGTCATTTACTAGATTGGGAAAAGGGCCCACACAGTGGTGGGCCAATTTGGCAAAAATTGTCGTCAGTGGTGGGCCAGCTTGTGGGGCCTGGTGGGCCAAATGGCCCACCAGTACATATGTTAAAATATGCCCTGCTTGCCATTTAAGTCGATTGTGAAGTACTTGGTGTCTCTTGATATAACTTTGTAAAGACCACGATAAGGAGGTTGCAGAGGTGTTTTTACGGTATCATCGCGAATGAATACATGAGTGCAAGTATTTATGTCGTTTGGAAGATACGACGGCTTCGAATGAGTACGATTGGGAGTTATTTTTAAGTCTGACATAACACGACGTAAACGATCGGCATAATTACAAGGATCTAACGAATCGGCTGGCGATGATGTAAAAAATTGACTCGGAAGCCTAAGGGTTGTTCCAAAAACAAGTTCAGCAGGACTGCAACCAAGATCAGCTTTAACTGAAGCACGAATGCTAAGCATGACTAACGGAAGTGCGTCTGTCCAATTAGACGAATTATCGAGAGTTTTGAGGGAAGATTTCAGATGACGATGAAAACGTTCAACAAGTCCATTAGCTATCGGATGATAATCAGTAGTACGTATGCGATTAGTACCAAGAATCTGAGTGAGTTGACGAAAAAGGTTTGATTCGAATTGCGCTCCCCGATCGGTTGTGATTGTCGATGGTACGCCGAATATTGCAATCCGTCGTTGCACAAAAGCACGAGCAACAGTTTCGGCGGTGATATCTTGAATTGGAATGGTCGATGCAAGTCAAGAGATATCGAAAACCATTAGAGAGAGGCAAAGGTTCGACGAGGTCTATATGAATTTGATCGAATCTGACATCAGGTGAAGCAAAGGTGCCAAGCGGAGTAACTGTGTGACGATTTACTTTTGCATGCTGACAACGAATACAAGATTTGGTCCATTCTCGAATGTTCTTATTAATGCCAGGCCAGATAAAACGCTGAGTAATCAGTTTTTGTGAGGCACGAATACCAGGATGAGAAAGATTATGTAAACTCTCGAAAACCATACGACGAGAAGATTTCGGAACATAAGGACGAGGATTACCCGTTGAAAAATCACAAACGATTGTGTTTGGTGAAGATGGAATCGGAAAATCACGCAACTGTAATGAAGTTGAAGTGGCAATATGGGGAAGTTCTGCGTCATTCTGCTGAGCAACAGCAAGCTGTTCAAAATCAATTCCAGATGAATACAATGAGTTTATTTCAACGCGAGAAAGTGCATCAGCAACAGAGTTGGCTGAACCAGAAATGTGTCTTATATCCGTTGTAAATTGCGAGATGAAATCTAAGTGTCGAATTTCACGAGGTGAATAACGCGAAGATGACGATGATATCGAATGTACAAGTGGTTTATGGTCTGTAAGTACAAAAAACTGACGACCTTCAAGCATGTATCGAAAATGACGAATCGAAAGATAAACTGCGAGTAGTTCTCTACCAAACGTAATATACGTTGTTTCAGCAGGTTGTAACCGTTTGGAAAAGAAGGACAATGGATGCCAATGACCATCAATTAGCTAATTGTTGCAAAACTGCACCAACAGCTACATTTGAAGCATCAACCATTAGGCTGTATTGAGCATCAGGAACTGGATGCCGTAGCAGTGTAGTTGTAACAAGTATGGACTTGATATGATTGAAAGCAGCAAGTGCAGAATCAGGGAACTGGAAGGGTTGACTCATGTGTTTAGCATTTGGTAGATCTGTGAGCGGTTGAAGAACTTGAGCACAGTTGGGAATAAAACAACGATAGAAATTTACAAGACCCAGGAATTCGCGAAGTTTTCGAAGAGAAGATGGAGGTGGGAAATCTCTGATGGCTTGAATCTTGTCAGACAGAGGAGTAATACCTTCAGCAGTGATGTGATGACCTAATAAATCTAGCGAAGATGCTCCAAATGCACTCTTACAAGGATTGATGACAATACCGTAGTCTTGAAAACGTTTTCAATTTTTAAAGCCATATTTTCATCCAGAAGTATTCTATTTTCATTTTCTAGTTCATGAATTCTCTTCGCAGTTTTATCAGAAGATTTCGTCGGTTGTTCTGACACAAGAAGCATACTTAGCTGTTCGAATTTTCGCTCAAGCATGGTCAAACGATGATCTGTTGATTTCTCGTTTGTGTTTGAGTCCTGGAGGGACTGAGCTAAATTATTTACCTTTTTATTCTGCTTTGCATCATCAGCGTCTTCTTCTTCATCCATTTCTACATTTGAAAATTTGTCTTCGTCCTGATTTTGACCAGAAACTTCCAAGAGGTTATCGCTCCTTTTCTGAGTTTCCGCCATTTTCTGTAATTCTTCTCTGCATTCAGCGAGTCTATCCTCATCTTCTGATATTTTCCTACTCTGTACGCTTTTCGTTCCATCTAAATCACAATTCTTTGCCAGACGCAGTGAATGCTTCCCCTTAAACAGCTTGTTTTCCAAAGTTCCAGTTGATAGAAGAAAATTTAGTTCCGACGACGCAACTGACCTAGCTAGGCCGTGCTTCTTCTCTAAGTTCTTGACCACTGTTTCAAAATCTGGTCGTTTTTTTCCTCCTATAATGCTATCTATTTCAGCAAGAATTAATGTTTCCACGTCCTTCGAAGTCAATGACTTGTTGTTCGTGTCGGTATATATAGTCCTACTTGAGTGGGAGTCGTTGAAGTCCAAAGTTTCTGTAACGCCCACACCACCGCACGCCATGACACCTGGACCGTCCCAAAACACCTGGACCGTGAAATACTCCTGAGACTCTTTCTTGGGAACCATATGGAGTGGGGAAGACCAACAACTTTCTGAAGGGCGAATAATACCAAGCTGAAGCATGTGGTCGAATTCAGCTTTCGCCACTTTCAAACGATCGGGTGCAAGGCGTCGAGGGCGGGAAGAAGCTGGAGGTCCACGTGTGCGAGTGTGATGGGTGACATGATGTTTGATGGCAGTTTCTGTGTAGTTAGGACGAGTGAGTGAACAAAATTCACTTAGAAGATTTTGATAACGAGAAGCCACATTGTGAAGAGAGAAAATTGGTTGTGGTGATACAGAATCAGTAGTCAAACCGTTCAAAGTGAGACTAGTGGTTGTGTCGATAAGCTGATGATGACGAATATCCACTTTTAGACCAAAATTGGCTAAAAAATCGGCACCAAGTATCGGCTTGGGAACGTCAGCAAGAATAAATATCCACGGAAATGAACGTCGTAAACCAAGATCTAATGTTACAGATTGTTGACCGAAGGTTGAAATAGTTGAGTTATTTACAGCTTGAAGAGTTAGTTTACTAGGAAATTTACGTTGATGAGAAGTAGGAGGAATGACACTAACTTCAGCACCAGTATCTACAAGGAAACGAACTCCAGTTTGACGGTCAGTAACATAGAAAAGACGACTATGTGCAGTGGAACCAGACGAAGAGGTCGCCACTAATCGCTGGCTTGGGCGTTTCCCGAATTTGAGGTTGAGGATGAATAGGAGCAAGGAGATTGGCATTTTCGAGCATTTGCACCGAAGCGCCAGTGATGCCAACACTCAGAACCTGCACGCCTATTGCGGCTTGAGCTGCGGGATGATCGGCGAGAAGGACCGGGAGAATATGGTTGACGTTGCTGAGGACGGCCACGAGACTGAAATTGAGATTTTAGAGCCTGTATTTTGAGAGTGACTTGAGAAATTTGTTGATGTAGATCTTCATTTGGTGGAGTGATAGTGGCAGTGGGCACGGGTGTAGAAACAGCTGAGACGGATGGAGAGGGCAAGGTAACTTCTAAGATTTTATCTGCAAGAAGAGCCAATTGATCGATAGAAACACTATCAGCGGTTGAAGCAAGGATTAGTTGACTATTCATTGGCAGGCGTTGCAAAAATAATTGACGTAATATGCGTTCTTCAAGATGGTTGTCACCCAGAAGCTGACGCATTCTGCGGAGTAACTGAGAGGGCTTGCGATCGCCGAGCTCTTCAGAGATGAGCAACTGATGAAGCCGCTTTTGAGGATATTTCAAAAGGGTAAATAAAGTAACGGAAGGAAATGGATGCATAACCAGAGCCACTGACTCTGTCCTGTTGATGCTAAACGACTGAAAACTTTCTTCAAATATCTACACACTACTTATGTTCTTTGGACAAAGTTTGAAGTTTAGATCATACACGCACTGTGTTACAGGAACCTTTAAACATAAAGTAACGGAAGGAAAGATAGGAAGCAAAAAATTTAAACCTAAAGTTTGTCATGACATTCTGTTGCAATGCTTGAGGCTGTGTCCATAAAAACTACTGCTTCTTTAACTACAATCACTACTCTTTCAAGGCTGCCCAAAAGTTTAA
>JACTAT010000368.1:256679-288255 GCA_014526335.1 Chrysaora quinquecirrha | reverse complement strand
AACATTTCATGCAGGCACAAAGTTTGAATCCCGTGGAATCAGAGTAAACAAAACGAGGATTCTTCTCCTGTATTCAATGCACCATAAATGGCCTTATCTCATTCTTCAAACATGGCTAAATTTATTTTTTTCTTAACTTGACATCGCTAGTAGGGGAAAAGATGCAATACCACCATTACTGCAATTTGATTAAGTATAAAATATAAAGAAAATATGTTTGTGATTTAGTATTCATGTGTCTTTTACATTCAAATATTATTCTTTCAGTCTGCAATGCATCTTTAAGAATTTTTGTCCTGTTTCTTGTAATGAATCTGCCATTTTGTCTAATACCTTGCGTGACCCACAGTCATTTCGAGAAAAACGAATGACCCAGGAACTGTGTTAGCTACGTCACAGGTCATTATCCAGAAGATTTTAATGAACACAACTTCGTTCCCAAGGATATCTGTTGTTGTTGTTGTTAGCTCAGCCCGCAACAGATACCCTTGGGACCGGTTGACAAAATTTGTCAGTTTTTGGCTTGGAATAATTAGCATAAATTATGAAAATGATTCCAGTCAGTGGCTGTGGCGGCCACAGCTCTCCAACTCATCAATGAGTTTGGGACGCAGCACAATTTTGTACTTCAGAAACACTTGCTTTCAACAATTCATTTGAAACAGAACTAACTCTGTTTGAAACAAAATGAACAGATAAATGCTTAAAAGGAATCAGTAGAAAGAAATCCATGTTTGCAAGCGCTTGCAGAAGTTATTATGTTTGTTAATTTTGGAAATTTCACCGAGAGTTTCTGCAAGTCAGAAAGAAATCTTTTATTGTGAATTGGTTAGCTAGATTTTCGCTCATTATTGATACAAAACTTCAGTGCTTTCCTCTTTTACAAGTATTCAAGTATTTCAGGTGAGATCAATTTATTTAAAGCCTGTAGATTTGTTAAAGATTTATAAGTTGAATCATATACATATTTGCTGCAAAGAAGTTTGGCTTTGCTATTGCATGAATGAGATTTCTTCACTTTGAAATTGTGTTGCAAAAACTGACTTGATGAGAAAAAGTTCTAGCCAAAACCGCAAACAATCTTATTTTCTAAATACAAAATTTTACTGTTTTAGTTCACTTTGGCTTCTTGAAAATTATTTTCTTTATTTTTACCTTACCTTGCTTGCTCAAAATTTTACCGCGGGAAAGCAAGTTTAGGTAATGCTACAAACTTTCCGTAATTTCTTCGTTGAGTAGTTAAACTAATTCGCCCTTTATCTTTCATTTTCTGTACATTCTTTCTATTCCAGTTTAGTTCAAAGCAAACTTTGGGTGTTTTTTTGTGGGGTAGGAGTGGAAAAGCCCCGGGCCGCAGCAGTTTTGTTTTGAAATTTCTTTCATTCGGCCGAACGCCATTTCTAATGTATGCGGACAACAAACTTCTATTGTTCGTTCTTAGCCAATCAGAATGCAGAACATCGAAACCCGTTCCAGGGTCAAATGGGGCAGCGCAGTGTTCACGTTAATGAACAGTGATTCAACTCAAGTCCCAAATAAACAGATACTTATTGTGGCAAAACGGTCTTAGATATGACACAATAACTCCAAATTTAGAATCATGGTGCCAGATTATACCCCTTGTTGAAGAATAAAGATTTCCAATCTCTAGTTAAAGATTTGATAGATTTAAAGATTAGGGTATGGGCCTTTTAACTGGTTAAAATGAATAGTTCAACTTTCGTATATTGGTTTGTTTTTGTCAATTCTGAATTACGGATATCAAATACTTATTATTGACGCTAACATCATATTTATTTGTTTTGCTAATTAGAGTCAATAGGGTAAAACACCTTTGCCAATAAACTTGTGTCCATATTTGATATCGTGTTCTTTCTTTCTTTAGTTTTTAATAAGAACCCTCCAAGAGCCAATAACTTCAAGAATGAAGGATTTATGTAAAATAAAAAAACAAGCCAAAACAATGAAATCCGAATGCAGCATGGCCAATGGTAAAATAAAATCGTTATTTATGTTTTAAGCATTATTTCTTCCTACTATTTCGTAAGATAACGAAATGGAGAGCAACTGTTAAGTTGAAAATATTTTGAAAATTAAAATGTTTAATTGCATTCATTTAACCAATTTCGCATTTCTCGTTTTTCACAGAAAATGGATTAAGAATAACATATACATTCAGGAAGAACACTGCCAGAGACTTTGTTATACTCCAAAATTCTATCAAGGTATCCTATTGTCCTTTTCAATTTTTATATAAATTTAAACCTTGTCTTGCGTTGACTTCCAATTTATTTGTTTAGTTCGGTTTTATGAACGTCATACTTTTCTATTTCGTGTCTGCGATGCTTTGTTTCCCACTGAATTTTATCTCAATTTTAGGAAGATTGTGACTGCATGAAATATTGTCTAAAATCCCTATCCTAAGTCAAGGTTTTCTAATTTGACAAGCAGAGATCACGGAGCCAGATAGAGACCTTGTGATAACTTTACCATTCTAACTGAAGTCTACTAAACTGAACTAAATAATATTATCACATTATAACACAAGATACTTAAAGCTGATACAAGAAAGTAAGATTAAATCAAACGTACCGTATTAGGAAAATTAGCCGGTTAAAGATCATGAAGTGATTTGTCTATAAATTGAATGAATTGTGCGAGAGAATTGATGTTGATACAGTGATGAGAAATAAGGAAATGATTGATTTAACGCAGAAAAGATTTTCGGCAGTGGTTGATTAATGGCAATGTCAAGTCTAGCGGAAGCGAATAAAACTGGTTAAATTAAAAAATATATACCGCTTTTTAAACCAAATAAGCCTTGAAACTGGAAACAAATTACATCTAAGGTTTCCTGTATCGTTGCAGAATGTCTCGGATACTCCATTTTTATCATCTCTTGGGCAACGTTAGCAAGCTTGCCAGCTATCGACGCCACACATTCCACGTTAATATTTCCCTGCAGTAACTGAAAGACGATGCATGCTACGTTGATGCCATGCAAGCCTGCTGATGCACATTCCGTCCACTGTGCTGGAATGATGAGCCTTTCTGCATATTTATCATTTCTTTCCAACATTTTAACATAATCATAAGAGAAAACTATAGTCTGGAGCAAAACAATAAGCTTTTGTCTTTTATTTGTGTTTGCGCGTTTTCTCTTATAACTATGATTTTAATGATATTTCTTAGAGACCGTTGGGAAAGGATGATAACTAGACTAGTGTTAATTGCCACCCATGGATTTTTGAAAACTTCTTCCAAATACCGATGGGAAGGCTATGCCATTGACTCGGAAGTTCGATTTCCAAGGTCTACTTCTCTCGATCCACCTTGCAAGCAGTCTCTTCCTCTGTAGGATGTGGTTCTCCACCATGCACGGACGATCTTCTTCGTGAGGTGAAGTTGTTATAGCGAGAGAAGTACCAGAGGAAAGGCTTTGGTTTAAAGCATCCAGCTGTGGAACGTTGTTGTCCTAAAATCTACTAAAAAATTCAATCATCTTGTGCGCTTTTTTGAACCAATTATGCTAGATGTTGACTTTCATTAGAATTTTTTCATGGCTTCAACGTAGGCCAATTCCTGTCGTTAATTCAATGAATGAATAAATAAATTGACATATTAGTAGGGTCATTGAAGTTGGTAAATTATATATCCTATTGTTTCATAAACAGCTTCGATTGTTACCAATCGAAATTGAAGCTAACAGGTTTTCACCTGTGTAAAAATCGTTATTTATTAGTGAGAACGTTTTTAAAGGCGAAAAAAAAGAAATCGAAGCCAGAAAGGGAAAAATCGCAATGCAAGTCTCTTTTTCACAGAATTTTTCATGTATTCATTATCCATCCAGTTTAGTCAAGAAGAAGAGTACAAATGAGCACTAGCTGATCAATTTTTTAAAGACTTCTTACTTCTTGTTTGCTTTGCAGAATGACTCAGATGTAAACTTTTCTTGCAATGGTATGCTTCTTTAAATCAATTTGCATTCATCGAAGTAACAAACCGTTCAGTCTCGAGCCTTTTTAATTTTGCTCAAAATGCATTAAATGATAATGTATGATGTCCACTTCCTGTCCTTTGCAGAAAACATTTCGGCCTTACCAGTTTTTCACGAGAGAATAATTGTAACTGTTGATGGCAGCGTAAAAGATGATCAGGTAATTTGTAAAGATTTCATTTTTTACGGATTTAATTTTACAGTGCTATTTTTATATTATTTTGCTTATCATTGTATTCTTCCTTAGGTTGCCAAGGAATTTGCATCTTCGATAAGTGAATATTTTGGAAGCAATGCTGAAGAAGAAACCTTTTCAGCAAAAAGGAAAAAATGTGCACTTTCTAAAATGTTTGTATCTTTAGTTAATTATTTGCCCATGTCATTTCAAAATATAAATGTTTAAATGTTCATTTACCAACTTAACCAATAGTTTTGTCATCAGCGCCCAGTTGTCTCTAATGCTTGTTTTTTGTTTAATTGAAATAGGAATATGCTCGCACTGCAATTCAGGCGTTTCTCCAGTCCTTATTCATTACACCGTTGTCATTTGTAGAGATTTGATTTTAGTTGATTCTCTTTTACAATTCGTTAATTTGTTTTGAGTTGAACGTATGGTTCTTTCCACGTTATATCAATATAATAATTTATTTTTGGGCAGAAAGTCAAAGATGGCGGCCAAAAAGAAGAATGGTGTCGAAGAGAATGAAAGCTGCAGTTGCAATATAGTTAGCTCAGAATCTGTCAGGTGTGAGAGTGAAATTGGAACAACAACCGTAAATATCGCTGAAATATGCAAACGATTTGAATTCAAACAAAGGGTCCAAAAATCTGCGTCAAGAAGCGAACGAAGTTATTGTTCAGAGTCCGAAGAACTTCAGGCTATGAATAAAGTTAACTTTGATCAGGCTGACAGACAGTATCCTTCTGATACAATAATTGAAAATGAGACTGAAGAACATGATACTAAAGATTATAGAACAAATGATACTTTTAATAGTAAAGGTTGCATGAGAAGTTTTCTCGGCGATTCTAGTAAAAGTGGTGCAGTGGTGGATAGAAAAAGGAGCCTAAAACGGAGGCGAAAGAATGTTCGGCCTTTAGAAATGGAAAAGACACTGACAGACGTTGAACAGAATGACAGAGAAAAGATAGCCATAAGACGGACAATGTTATTTCAAAAAGAAGATTGAAAAATAATAAGAAAGTTATACGGTCAAAGAAATTAAGAAATTCTGATGGTCATATAAGCATCAATGTTGATGATTATGGGGATATTTGTCTTGATGATGTGAGGTATGATGCTTTTTTTCATTCCTTTAGTTAGTTAGTTAAAACGGGAATTTCGTTATAATAAAGATTTGTATCGATTTGACATGTAACTTCATGAACAAGAGTTTAACCAAGTTCAAGCATTTGATATTTACAAATTTATTATTTACTGCATTGTGATTTACTGTAGCGGTAGCTAACATCTTTCGACATACTTAAAAAGCTGAAGTCTAACAATACTCAGAGCATAAACCTCAGGAAAAGACCGAAACCATTGACTAAGGCGGAATTTATACCCAGATGCGCATCGAAATACACTAATCAGAGAAGTGAAACTGAAGTATTTTGTCTTCAACATCAATCAACTTGCGGGATACAGCGGTATTTCCGATCAAACTAATTGAATCTATCTTCACTTTTCTGATTGGTGCATTTCGACCCGCATCTCGGTATTCCACCTTAGTAAGTTGTTGCCGTCTGTTTCTAACGTTTATACTCTGAGAAGTGTCAGACGAAAACAGCTTTTTAGTATGTCCAAAAATGTTTCCGTGATTTCTCGCAATTTTGAAGTTTTATATTTTGAGGTTAAGTTGTGCAATTCAAAAGCTATACAGTATATTCGACTGCTCTTTCGATCCATCAGCATGAAACGTGTTGATATAAAAATTTTAAAGCCTCTGTCTATACTCTTTGTCGATTCTAAATTTAATTTCAGAAGCTGATTTTCTGTTTTTGCGAGCGCAGTTTATCGATTTTGGAAGAGTTTTCTGGTTGTGAAGCGCTTTTATCACAATTTCACCCTGTAATTCTTTTCTATTTTTCATAACTTTTCCTTGAATTCATAGACCAGTTACCAACCTTACTAATAATTTAGACTTAGTACTCTTTTGGTTTGAGCGCAGCTCACAGGCTTTGAAGGGGCCATGTATTTATTAGCACTTGCACCTCTCACGCAAGAGGGCGCCGATTCAATGTTCACACTTTTCATTGATGAGCTCCCAAAAGAGCGAAGCGCGCCTGGCATTCGAGATTGATCATAAATATAATTAATTATAGATAAAATTAGTCATAGATAAAATTAATCATAGATAATATTAATCATATCAGGTCGAATATGAATTTTTGCTCATGTGATACGAGCTTAGCTGTTATTTGGATTTCTAAAGTGCCCATTTCTGAATAATCTGAAATCATGTTTCAGTTGTGTTACACAGTTAACTTCTCATCAAATTCGCCTTTTGGTAAGAAGTCTGGAAAGAGATGTCCGTGATATTTTCGAAGGAAAAGTAAGCCGAAGATTTAGTATTATAATTAATATTTATCACCATTAGCTACATGAACACAGTCACATAGTCTGAACACAGCAAACAAAGAACACAGAACACAGTCTCTCACTTGGTTCAATGTCATCCTTTCTTTTGTTGGATAATCTTAAAATAGAATCTTAGAAAGCAAAGCAATAACCATGAAAACAACCCACCAAAGTTGTCTTCTTCTACGTTCACATTAATTCTTTTAACGTTATCAGCCAGATGTATAGCGTTATTTTTATTATTCCATTATTTCAATTTCCGTTTAGTCTTTTTCAAGAAGGCACCAAGATTACAAACAAGGTGGAAAAACTCGAGGTAAGTTTGGTATTAACTTGCTATTGAATAGCATGATATAGTGAATTTTTCTAAATCAACATGTTGTCATGTTATTGGTTATTGATCATTTCATGTTATTGTTGGTCATGTTACATTGTATTTCACCTTCTATTTGCATAGCATGTTTTGACATATGTACTGGTAGGCGACAGATCCACCAGGCTCAAGATTTTCACAACTTAAAAATTGTTCCAAAAGTCGGCGAAAATACTGTCTTTTGATGCATGTAAAATCTGCGACTTGGCACAACGACCTCCAACTCCACTGCAACTTTTCCGAAAAATAAATGTTGCGGTACCTCTTTCATGGTTTCGATTTTTAGAAAGCAAAGTCATTTATCTCTATACTTATCAACACTAACCAAAGCGTAAACAGTTGGCATTGGCAATTAAGAAATGACAAAGACGACCAGTACTGAAAGTTGTAGAATAATTTAGCTACCCAGTGCAATGTGTTGCTTATTAGCTGCTAAATCAAAGGTAGGAGGAACCTGCACCAATATATTTTCAAAAATTTCTTTCCAATCGCTTCAGATGAGTATTTCTAGTTCCCAGCTGTTCTACGATTCACTAGTGTAGGTGCTTATCAAATACAAGTCCTTTTGGTTTGCCGACAGCGTCTCCTGCTTTTCATCTAACCTATGAAATGCTCCATGAGTCGTACAAACTGACGTTTTTATTTTCGAATGATCACGAATGTTTAGTGAATTTTGAATAAATATAAACAATGTGTAATTTGGAAGATAGGTCGAGAAAATGTAATCATTTTGCATCTTTATTTGTTTATTGAAGAAGAACCTACATTTCTAGCTATGTATATTTCTAGGGGATTTCTAGCTTCCGTCTTTTCTCTATTTCACTATCTGGTTGTAACATTTCTTTTCCTTGTTCTGAAGATCGTCGTTTCCTTGTGCGCAGGCGCCAATTTATCGAACCTTGATACTTTGTTAATTATCATCATTATTAACTTTTTCAGCTGAGCTTGCTTTCAAAGTACATTACGGGAATTTCACAGAGGACCAGCAAGATTCTATCACTGACAGTCTTCGGCAAATGTTTTGCTATAAACATACTAAGGTACGATAATCGTAATATGCATGAATAGCTCTTGAAAATATGTAAAATGACAACATTATTTTCTTTAACGAAGGATCAATTAGGTCTTTTCAGAAAGTCGAATCTGCTGTTTTATTGTGATTCGGCTGAGTCCTGGGTTGCAATACGAAAACTCTATAATATGAAAAATGTGTTTCAACGCCAATTCCATATTGTAAATGATCGTTTTAGCAGCAATTTTCAAAAAAGTTTTGGCTTAGTTTGAAAGAGTTGTACGGTTTTTGCAATAAATATTTTAGATTGGGTTTCCTCTTAAGATGACCTTGCTAACAGGGACGATTTATTGTTTTATTGGTTTTATTTTAGGTTGATTAAATAATGCTTGAAATTATATGTGGCTGTGCACACTTAAGAGAAATCCTTTTTATTCTAGTACTTTGATTATGTTCTAAAAGTTCTTGTTCCTGAGACAATGATCTTAATCTTAGAAAAGGTCAATAAAGATATCGACCACGCAGAGGTTTGTACATTTTACGATGATAATGAACGAGAGACATGTTTACGTTACACAAACTGCGTTGCTCAGACTTCGTTTTTCGTAAAAATTGCTTTATTTTATTTTGCTTCGTTAATACCAAAAGGTTTCCGGCTGAAAAAGAAAACAGTTTTAGGCAAAAGGTTTACAGGTTTAGTGTCCAAAAGTTGATACATGCAGTTTACATGTGTAATCTTTTTGCATTTACAAATATTTTACCAGCAAATCATTTGATTTTAGAATTTTGTGAAATTTCTAAAACATTGTGAAACGTTTGTTTGTAGGCCGAAAGGTTACTGGCTAATGAACGAAGTTTTTAGCAAGTTGAAAGCTATCATTTATATCACCTGTGGTGACACTGCTTTGCTAACATGAGGCGATTCAGCCAGAATAATCAACCCCATACTTGGAAAGTGCATCTTTTTCATGGAACAACAGGATAGCTATAAAAATCTGGTGAAAGGGGCACGAAATAAGATGTTAAAACTGATATGTAAAATAGCTACCTATCAATCTCTCAGCTCTGGAATGAACACCACATGTTACGTATTTGTCATTATAATCGATAATCGAATATGTAAACCCGTGGCGGAAATGGTACAGAAACGTATATTAGGCTGTTGTTCCGAATATAAGCCCCCAGTTATAAGCATCCCTGATTTCAAATGTATTTCTCTCTTTAGTTCCACTTTTGATGCAATTTTCGCTAGTGGGGTTGAATTAATTTAAGCACAGAGCTGTATTCAGAACTCTACAGTAATTTACAGCGATTCTGCTGGTAGCTACTGGAAATTTGAAGATAGGAGAAGCTTGATATCGCTTCCTTATGAAATGCATTGAGATTACAAAAATATTGTATGCAAAGGAAACACAGTCAAGAGAACATGGTATCGAATGTTTAGAGATCTAAAAGTCTATCTTTCTTATAAAAAGTTTAAAATGTCTTTCTATCTAATAAACATTTTTTGAGAATGTTAAATACCTTTATAACATTTGATTTGATTACTTGTTCCTATCGATATTTGATCAACTACAAAGATACGAATTCTATGAGATAATTACCCTTGTATTAAAAATAGAAATAATAGCAGATTCAATGATACAATGTTATTTTGTTACAAAAGCTATAAAAAAACAGTTTAAAATTTCGTGAAATGATTCTTAATTACTGGATCAGCAATGATCTGCAATTCGGAGAGAAGAACTAGAAAAGTGTTGTTTGTACAAATTTTGTCATTCTTCTGCAAAATGCAACTAAAATACAAGGTTACCCAAAAAGGGACCCTCTAGCTAAATAATTTATAAATAATTTATTCTTAAGTCGGAATTTCATGAAATATCCAAAAGCGTACTGTAACAAAATCTGCAACTTTTTATCCTTACGCAACAAAACAGAAAAATCAATAACTCATTCTTTTAGTCAATGATATATTCAAAATTTCCTCAATCCTGCTCAATACACTTCTCTAATATCCCTGACCCAGCATTAATGGCCATGACAAGTTTGCGCTGGGATTATCATTCCCCTTCACGCACGATCGCAGTACGCAATTATGAAATAGCTGGTTTTTGGACACCATGAATTTAATGTCCTATTGCGCCGAGATAGAAGCTCTTATCACCAAGATATTTCTACACGATAGCGCAATTGACTTGAATATTACCTGGTATAAATTTTATAAAATTCCTCCTTGAGAAGAATTATTCAGAAATTATTTACCTAAGGGGTCCCTTTTTTGGGCCACCCTGTAGAAACTCGCAAACGTTGTTTAATAACAATGTTGAAGCTGAAGGTTTATCTTTTGAACTGTGTAAATAAGAATCGCCAAGAAGACAAAATCGAGCGAGGCCCTTCTTTGTTTAAGAATAGTACACAGTTCTTTAATATATGTGAAACAAAAAATCCTCAAGAGTATAAAGCACTTTTTGAAGAAAATTATTTTTCACTTGCAAGATTTGCTGATCCCAAGTCAGTCATGCTCCTCGATGTTGCAGCCAGATGATGCCTTTTCTTCAAATTCCATTTTCTTAGAAAACGAATGGCCTTGATCACAAAGAGAATGAAACCGAATCCATAAGTGAATATGAGAATAACAACAGAGACTCCATGACGATATGACGCATTTTCAACAACTTGGATATTGGCAAGCAGTACAAGGGCGAGAAGATAGATTGTTTCAATACGATTTGCCCAACGATTCTTCTTGCTATATGGCCAGGCTATGCAGTGCAGAGCAAATATGAATAAACAGGCAATCGTTATGACAATCTGTTTGAGAAAAATTCACACACGTTATCAATACACAATAAAACACGATTAAAGACACGATTTTATTGTTTACAAACAATACCCCCCCTCCCATCGCTTTCAAGTCTCCTTCACATCCCTCTTGCAGCGATGCCCTTCAGGACTCGCACTGAAATGGCGCCTTAAATAATTTCGAAGAAAGCGAAAGATGACCTTTTCAAACCATACCCCTCGCGTTCCGCGAGTCAAAAAGGTGACACGACTCTTGTTAATACGATTAGAACAAGCTTAAAACAAGAGATCACTACATATTGATCAAGATGCGCGATTCGCACTTGCCTGTTTAATTTTCCAATCTTGTATGAAGACATACAGACCAACAAGAAGTTGCCTCCGCATAAGATCAACTGCCCACCACCACCCCCTTTCTTTTCCAATGTAATGCATCCACCATTGTCTGCTTCTATTAGCACATGCTTCGCACGTTTTGTCCACTTTTTCTGGACATGGAGAGCATGGTTCTAATTCATCACTTTGATCGACAGCCTCTTTTGTTGACTGATATTTACGGTTCACTTTTGCTCCACACTTTGAACAATGTCCCCCAGGCTGATGCCTCCTTCAAAGGAATAATGAAAACTGTTTCAGCAGAATAAAAAGCACAAAGTAAATCAAAGTCCTTTCTTTCAAAAAATCTGTGGCACCACAGCCCACCTAATGTTGTTATGTATTCATTTCGAATTTTATTCTAACTTCCTGGAGCAATGCACTAAGAAATGACGCCCCGTAAATAGCCCAAATGAATTTTTACAGGATTATTTACATATCCTGTGATCTAGTATACTGAAAAACTAGGTTTCCAACCAAACGGTGCATTCAGAAGCAGCCAAGACAAAAATCATAGTATCAAAGAAGAATGCACGCGCCTTTGAGACGTGAACAGTTCTAGCTGAAAGTTCGAAGACGAAAATCATACTATACGTTGTAAGACAAAGGTAGAGTCATCCTCCATCGCCTTCAAAAAAATTGAAACTAAAGGTTTCAGGGACAAAAATAAAAAAATTTTTAAACAAAGGTAGAGTCATCCTTTATTGTCTTCCAAACAGTTAAAGCAAAAGGTTTTAGGGACAAAAATCAAACTATAAAAAATAAATCGAATTGTTTCTAAATAAAAAAAGATTTTGCTTACCTCAAGCCTTCACAAATCGAATCAATGGCTGGTTGATGCACTCGGATTGCACAATAAGTGTTAGCCCCTTTATGAACAATGTAAAAAATGATTGGGATTGGTAAGAAGAGGAAGATGAACCATACAACCACAGCAATCACAAGAAAGGCAAGATGAAAACCTTGAAAACATTCCCAGCTGCCATCATAGAAAAAAACAGTCTTTCCTGAAAGAAAGCAAGAAACAATTTCAGCTACCAAATGCGTTCAAAAATGAATTTAGAATAGGATTCAAAAAGCTGCTGTTAATCAAAGGGCTGCGATTTATGTTCGCAAATTAAAGAAAACCTTCATAAGAAGAATCGTAAAGGAAACGTGGTCTTCGTAAAGGAAACGTAGGGCTCTCTCCTGTATTTTTTCGATCTTATCCATGGATCTAGCTGAAGAGAAAAACCATACCAAAGGGCAGTAGTTTAATTTGGAGAAGACAAAGCTTTGGACGAGTACCTTCTCCGCAAAACCAAGAAAAGATTTCAGTCTTTTTAGTACATTTAGCTGGGTTGCTGCTTTTTTGCAAAGATCAGATATGTGGAAATCAAAGTTTAGTTTATGGTCGAGATTTACACCAAGCAACTTTACTGAAGTTTCAGACTTGATCGTTTTCCCTTGAATAGAAATACTATGCCCTGTGGTGTCCGTTTGATCTTTTTTACGAGAAGTGCGCGGGTTAGCGATCATTTCATTTCGATCGAGCCATGTGAGAGCTATGCTAGCCTCCCTTTCCAAAACATCAATTAGTTTTGGGAGGCTGTTGGAAAAATATCTTAAGTCATCACAGGAAGTTAAGTCATCCACTACAAAGGAGGTAAATGCAAGATAGTTCTTAGAAGTGCATAATTCTTCATCTAAGGTTGAGACAGTTATTTCTAGATTTTTTTAGAAGCCCTCGACGATAAAGACTAAATAAAGAGAACAACTTTTTTGCTGTAAACGGGTGTCCATTAATGAAAGATTCAACTATAAACAAGCTGAAAAGATTGCTCTGAAAAATTCCTGGTAGGAGTATTGCCTACAATCGTAAATATTTCGGACAGCATAAGGGAAAATTTATACAAACGCATCTCATGTACTGCTGGTTACTTTGTTTATGCTGTTTTTGATTATTAATTTTTCATCAGTTCAGCACAGACACCCGAAGAAGCTTTATAGATCCTGTTTCTTCTCGCTCTCTGTTTGGGATTTCAAACAATCACCCACACAAAAAATTACAGGGCGATACAGATAAAGGAGAAGTCGTGCCGAATTATAACAGGGCTATGTTCATTACTATATCTATACCAAACAGTGGATCAAATCGGATCAATTAACGTAGGGAATCCATAACAGAAACTTTACTAAACTTTATTTTGACCCACATTGACTTCACAGTTTAAAGAAAAACAAGATATAAAAAAAGAATGAGGTTTTTCGGACGTTCTAACTGATAAGTTTTAAGAAAAGGAAATTCAGTCAACAGAAATAACAAGTCAGCCTTAGGATAATAGAAGCTGTAGGAAAATGAATGTTCTTACCTCCTACATTGACACAATGAATAAGTGCAAAGCTTGTTTCAACCAAATATTTATACATAAATATCATAAGAACCAAGAAGCATTGGAAGGGCCGATCTCGCGTGAGATTAATTTTTCGACGGAGAACAAAAATAACCATGAGAACAATTAAGACTTCAGCTGGCGTGACGTAATTGAGAGTTGTCGTACCGAGATTGCCGAGATCAGGAACAGCACAGGTTGAAAATGGATATTCAGTTGGTCTGCCAAGATCACTGATTCCTGATATCAAATGGACTATATCACCAATACGGTCATTAGGTTTGAAAAGAAATGGCAGCACTTGAACGTAAAACAGAATTCCTCGCAAATCTGAAGGAATATTTGGATTGAAATAAATGATTAGCAGCGTCAAAACAAGAACAGTGAACATTGAAATTGCAAGAAACCAGCCAGTGCCTGAGCAATCACGGCATTCTGTTGATCGAAGGCCTAAACTTAAGCCATCTTTGCAACGTCCACAAAGCATACTTTCTCTTCCTTCTACACAAAGCTTCTCTGGATTCTTGGAATCGTACAAACAACCAGCCTTGCCTTGCTCTTTCTGACAATTGCAATATCCTCTTGGACAGATACTCGTTACAAACTTTCCATTAACCATTCCTCCCCAGTATCCTTCTTTCAAGTAAACATAGCGACCCATGCTGCACCTATTAAAATTTAAGTGAATAATGTAAAGAAAAATGAAAATTTCTGCTGTAGTATCTCTCAAGGGGGACACATATACGTTAACTGAAATTACAGCTATAGTCATTCTATCATACATACTCTGAAATCGCTAATTTAAACTTGCGAGAAATAGCGGAAACATCTTTGGACATATTTAAAGCCTTTTCCGTCTGACACTCACCAGAGTATAAACGTCAGAAACAGACCGAACCAATTGACTGGTATTGTGTTTGACGACCAATCAGCTTGCGGGATACAGCGGGATGACGAACTAACAAACTAATTCAAAAAATCCTAACCGCCTTCAACAGAGAGACCAACAAATTTTACACTTAAAGTAAGTCTTTGGGGCAGTCTATAAATAAACTATTGTCTCTTGTAAATGAACGATTAATTGCTTCTATTGTGCAGTGATGATGATGATACTGATGGTGATAGACGCTGCAATTGCAAAATGCCATATGTAGCAATCGCGAATTGTGACTCACTTGCCCAAACAGGCCTAAAATGGCATTCGTAGGGTGCAAACAAATTTCAACTGTCCTAAGGGTCACTTTGTAAGATCGCCTTTAGGTCGTGCGGAATTTAATAAATTTAATCTGGCATAAAAGCGATGTAAAAGCGACATTGACATTACACGTAGTTCGTGTTGTGTCGAACTTAATTCAAAGTGAAATAGTTTTATTTTTTAATGAAATGAAATTAAAGTTTTTTTTAACTTTTATTCATGTTAGATGGAAAATGATGTCATATGGCATTAAATTCGATCACAATGCTACAAATGAACGCTGCATGTATGTCAAAATTGTGAATAAGTTAGGCAAATCCTGATGCACTTAATTCAAAATGCAACATTTAATAAAATTGCCACTTTATACGGGTGAATTTAGGTCGAACTTAATTCAAATCCTGTTTCCGTTAAATTAAAAAGGATCTAAAAGCGGTCTTAAAAAGTCCACCAAAGCATTTTGGCCAGGTTTTGGCAAGACGGATGAGATTTCGCCTTACACTTTTGCATTTGCCTATTTTCTGTTTTAGCGGAAGTATATGTAAGACGTTTTATTTTAAACATTGTTTATAGAGAAGTAGACATTTACTTATTATGAAGGGTGGTGCTCAGATATATCGAACCTAGCAAACGAAAACGGTTTTGGTACTTTGCTTTGTGCTCTATAAAAATTAAACAAAATTTAAATATTGGAAATACCAAGAGAGACAAGGGTGGCAGAGACAGTTGACCGTGCGTCCTGTTTCACCCGTCAAAGGACGGACTTTTGGCACAAATTTGTTTAGTGATATATTTGATTTCACTACTTTGATATTTCCTTTGATATTAAAGATATTCATAAAATAATTACATTAATAATTGCTTTCACATACCTTGAGATTTCCTGTAAAATTTGTAGAGAAATCATAGGTGTCGGTGGCGATATCAACCTGCGTTCCAGTAACAATTTTTCTTTGGCCTTCACGCAGCAAGAAATTTCCATGATATGAAATTTTATCACTCCAGCGTAGTGAAGTTTTCACATTTGAGTGAGGTGAATTTTCATCCCAAAGGCAATCAACTAAACTCTTAACATAAATAGCAGCTCCTTTTAGAGAAGCGCTGTTGTTACGAAACTCAGCCATGGCCTCGGGAAAAAATAAAAAATGTTGTTTAAAAACAGTGCAAACAAAAATAACGTACAGCTAGGATCGGCCTTATATAGGGGGATTCTTAGGATGCAACTGCTAGCTCTATTCCGCTCTGCTATTTTATGCCAAGGTTGTTAAGTGTTAATATTGATGTGTCCTCTAAATCACTGCAGAGTTAATCACATTCAACACCAGCACTCTTTGTGTTATCATGTCTCATAGTCTGGCAACAACACCTTCTATCGATGCTATCAAAGAACACCTATCCTAACTAACTACCTAACCAAATATGTAGAAGAAAGAAAGAAAGTATACTTGATGAAAGTTTAATCGACCCCATCTTATTCGAATTCGAATTTCGGTTTGGAGATGGCAGATATGAAACAAAGAAATGAACCAACCTTCCACCAAAAAGCGAATTAATGTTTACAATTCAATTTCGCCGTTTTTGCAGGTACCAACACGTTTTGTAGCCTAAATTTTTCGTACAAAAGTCTGTCAGATTGTAGTTTTTCTAATACAAGTTGCGTTTCAAGGCATGAAATTCTTCGGTGAAACGGGTGGCATGCAGGCGCAACATGCGGATGGCGCAAAATAACATAGGGCTTGAACTGAGACAGCTGTTAGCGTTTCAACGAGGGTTAAGTAAACTCAAGATCAGTTTTAAAATTCAGACTGTAAGACATTCAGCCACAAAGAGAATGCCGGCTTATTTTGCAGGGAATTTTTCAAACCAATGCTTTATAGCAAAATCATGAATGAATGATAAGATTTCACAAAAAGTTTTCAAATCAAAATAACGGAAGAATTTTATCAAGGGGCATTTCACTCTTCAAAAAGTGTACAACTTTAGGTGTAAGATATAAAACATTTTTGGATTGGTCAATCCATCATCCACCATACCAAACACTTCATTGGGATTTATTATTTTGTGCCTGTTGTTGTTTTGTTTTGTATATTTTGCCGAATTTCTAACTTTATCTGTCATATATCAGGACATTTTGCAACAGGTATAAAGTATGTTCAGTTTGTAATTTCGTTGTTGAAAGAAACTGACAAGATTTATTTTCCTTTTCTGTCGCTGAAGTTTCTTTCTGTTTGAATAAACAAAACCAAGATATGCTGTTGAATTCTCTTGATGTTGCTGCTTGATTATTGTGAAATGAAATTCCACTCTTGGAAATGCCAAGTATTTTGGCATCATTTGGAGATCTTGTTGGAGCCCTTTGTTGTCAATGTCACCAAAAAGTACATCTGCCTTGACCTCCAGCCTGTTGAGTCTTTCGACCAGAAAATCCATGAAATTCTTTTTGAGTCACATGTTCTGCATTTTGCTTACCTCCTTTACCAATGTTTTATGTTTGCAGCTGAATGACATGGACCATCTATTTTGCTCTAGCTTGCTTGTCAAAGCAAAATTTTATTATCTGATTAGTGAAGGAAGGAGGTATGACAATGCCTAACTGATAAACTAAACCATGATGGCACCATTCTTTACCCTGGTAGTCACTATTTAATAGTAAATCAAAATTACAGTCAAGAGATATAGCAGATTTTTAACATTACATTTAAAGATAACTTACCTTCCATTTTGATGGTGGAGTCTTTGCTTCAGCATACTGGAGAAAGCATCCAGGATTGTAAGGATAGGTAGTTTCTTGAAGAGTGACAGCCTCAACATATAGACCCCCACCCCTGAAATCAGCATGATTTTCCGATATTACAAGGTGACTTCCTGGATATAATATGATCTTTGATGTATCTGCAAGGTATATTGCTCCACCTTGTTTTCCTCTGTTCCTTTTTAAGATAAGTTTCCCTTTAATGTGAACGGGACAAGAAGAGACATAAATTGCACTTCCCTGTATGTTTGATGATAGTGTGTTCTCTCCATCAAATTCAATCCCAAGCCTTGTGCTCAATATCGCACCAGGATATTCTTTTGAATTTCTGCTGGGCTTGTGCCTGACAATGGTACAGTTTATAAACCTAGGGAGAACTGGTGCAACTCTTCCTATTGGCAAATTTAACAACAGTCTCAGAGCTGACCCAGACATGGCAGTGTTGTCTGAAATCTTAGCTCTGAGCATTTCAAACTTTACAAGGCCACTTCTGTCTACATCAAGGGGATCTTTACTATTGAAGATAATTTTCATGGCTCCGCCTACCATAGCATCATTATGCATAATTCTGCAATCCTTAAACATTGCGGCATTGTCATGTGCCCAATCCCAAGATGAGAAAAGGATGCCACCCCCGGTCTGAGATACTGAGTTGTTGGTAATTGTACAGTTTTTCAGTTCTAATTGATTATATGTTGAGTTATGAATGAAACTTAAAAACAGGCCTCCTCCATATGTTCCTTGGTTACCTTCAAAATGGCAATTTTCTATCCTCACTTTGTTGTTTGATGAATTAAAAGCATGGATTATGCTGAGACCTCCACCACTTGCATAATAATTTGAAAGTAGTCTTTCTTTGCCTGTATCATGACTTATCACTGATTCATCTCTGTTAATGAATGTTTCACTGAATAGGAACTTTGAAAACTTGATATCAACAGAGCAGTTGTTTCCTTTGTCAAACATTACTCCAAGGCTTCCACCAAGTGAAGTATTCCCAAACTTAAAGTCAACCATAAAACTATTTGTCTGATTGGCATAGTTTTGCTGAAATATTGAACTGTATATGACAAGATTGGCATCTTTCACATTTAAACCAGAACAGAAGTTATTTGAGAACATGCAGTTAAAAATGCTGACATCCATTGGACCAAAAATTAGAACTGCTGAAGGAACAAATGGACCACAATTTTGAAATTTTACATATTGAAACTTCACTTTTGCCTTTCCATTGCCTTGTGATCCTAGTGAAAGCAGTGAATCCTTTGAGCTGCAACTTAAAATTGCCTTATAATGAGACTCTCCATATTTTGATGACACATTGATTTGAATGGTCTCTGGTAGCAGTATCCTATTATTGCCAGTAATAAAAGCTTCTCCGTCAATAAGAATGTTGATCAACCTACTCATTGACATTGTTCCATTCCTCAACACACATTTTTCCAGAGCAAAATTCAGGGAGCGACAAGATATTGATTTATTACTTGATGTTTTACAGCAAGACGTTTCGTCAGTTCCACTGGAGCTGAGATTTAAAATGATGAAAGAACCGAAACTGCTTCCAAACATTGTGAAAGAAAAAATAGTCAACATGTACATACGTGTAGAGAAAGCCATCACACCACAGGCAGTTTCTTAAAACAAAAACACGCAAATCTTGGTATAGGTATGATTATTCATCAAGGCACAGCACACACCGCCAAATTCCAAGAAACAGCAAATATATCAATTGACTTCCTGTTCCACATGTCAGCATCTGACAGCATCTGCACTTGGTACTCCAATACGAGGCTAAACATTCAATTTCCTTCTTCCTCCTCCCTTTTCCTTCTCATTTCCTCAGCACCAGACCTCCTTCTGTTCAATTTAGTTGGGAGTTTGGGAGGAGCGTGAACCAAACCAAAGCCGAGCTGTGGCAAAGTAGAGTTTTGCAGGGCAAGTATCCGAAATCGCAGGCATGGATGCAAAAGGGAGAAACGTAATAGTGTGCGACAATGGTACTGGGGTAGGTTTGCTTATGCTCATTCAAGATTTTATGAAACGATTTAGCCTGAAGCTTAGCTTAGCTTGTTTGTATCAGATCAGTTCTTGATGGCCCGCCTAGGCCGTTTTCTATTTCCTGATATGATCTCCCTCATTATTTAGCCTCATTGCTGCTGCTTGGCCAGACAGAGCAGCCAGCTTGTCTCAAGTACGGACTCAAGTGAAAGTTGCATTTACATATTTATTATGAACATTTGCCTAACGAATATTCCAAAACTACTGTTGCTTTGCTCGTGTGAAAATTGTTCCACAGGTAAAAAAGGTTTGTAACCTAGCATATCCATATGAAACAGCAACAACAGAATATGCAGCAACAGCAGATGCGAAATCAACATGTGACTACAATGTGTCCAGTTACGCTATCCAAATTTTTAGAAAAGTTGGTTGGTTGTTGACAGAGATATTTGTCCCTTATCTTTGCCCAGAGCACATAAGAAGACTATCGACGGAGTTCGATTGGAGCTTCAATCACTGCTTTTGACCATGTTATTGGCGTTTTGTAGACTTTTCACTTTAGGTATACTAATAAAGTTATCTTGTATTTTCACTTTATCAAGTTCTGTTTGCTGTATAATCTTATGAAGTTGCAATGAAGCACCATTTATATTCATTCATATATTTTTCGTTCCATAAAATAGAAATATAAAATTTGAATCACAAATTACTGAATTTTCTTCGGTTCTTGTTTGCCATGATTATTTAGTATGCCTGAAGACATAGAGTAGAGCACTGGCTATTCAGAAAAGCCTGTTAGTCTATGTAAATATCTTATTACGCTCATCTTAAGCTGAAATATTGCAATAAATAACATTCCCGTTCCCATTCCCATTCCCGTTCCCGTTCCCTATTTTAGTAATAGCCGTTTTGAGATCAATGCAGACTCTTCGTCAACAATAAGAATTGTAATTGCGCTGAAAATGCTAATAATGATAAGAACTGAGAATAACAAATAAAAAGTAATGACATTTTTAAATTTCTCTGTTTTTATTGCAATTCATGATTATTGCAACCAACTGTGATTACAACGAAAATAGTTGGGCAATGATGATTGTCAGTACCATCTGAGTAATGCCAAGGAGGATGTTCGATGTTCGATACATAGGTGTCTATGCAGTTCCCTCAAGGATGTTCAGAATAGTGGGCAGGCCTTCTCTTTTCATGCAAGTGATCGCTGACCATTGCATCAACACTCGCCCAAATGTACTCGCAAGATTTTTATAGCTCATGCAAAATGATAAATAATGTAGAATGTCACGCAACAATTTTTCTGAGGAATTCGAAAATTAAGGACCGTCTTGCTGTGAAGAATATGTACCTGAACTTTATTTGGTGCAAATTCTGCAAAAAGGAATGAGGATATAAGTTCTTAAAAACCCGATGATCAATGAAGCATCATAACATCCACGAAGCTGATGACATAAAACGTGGTCTCTTAGCACCAGAAACATGAAAATATCATAGGAATTGTGGTGGATATCAATCTGGAAAAGGATGTAAATCAAACATAAGCGAGTGGGGGGTTGATTAAAGAGCCATGTTAAAGAGCCTAGGGGACATTAATGAAAAGAAAGGCATTGCTAGTTCAATAGAAGAAACAATGGAATATGAATTTTTGGTGGAATTCAGAACTTTTTTAATGCTGAAACAAGTGAAATAATGATCTTAAACTTGCTCATTATGATTTGTTAAAGTTATGTCCACTAAAAACTTTTTACTAGTCATTCCTGGTTTCATTTTGGAAATAAGGATTGCACCTAAATACACAATTTATTCATGCAAGTGATCGCTTGCACAAACGCACTTACCCAAGCTTTTACCACTCACACTAAAATTTTCTCACCGAAGGTATGAGTGGTGTCAGAATCACAGGACAGCAGTGGCAGTTGCCCATCATGCCCTCATCAAAATTACCAAATTCTTCCATTTTTATATTTTTTGCCTTAATTTTGTTGCTCTGTCCCACGGCCTTGCTTCCAGCACCTCTGGAGGAGTGATATCATGAGTTGGTTGGAGGAAAATCACATATACTGCAAGGGATTTCATCAGTTTTGTAGAGGGATATCATCAGTACCCTCATTGTGGAATGCAGTACCGTGGAGCGATGTATCATAAGTTATGTGAAGGGATTGAGTACCATGTTGATGTGAATGTGAAGTACTGTGGGATGAAATCATAAGTTGGATTGAGAAATATCATCAGTATTATATAGAGGAGAGGGTGTTCAATACTGCAGAGTGATATCATCAGAATTCTGGAGCACAGTACTGTGGTTATGTGGAGATGTTCCTGCAGTACCATGTGGATGTGAATGTGAATGAGGCTAGAATCTTTGAAGACATTTCCCGGGTAGAAGTATTGAATAACATTGCAAGCAGCTTCTTGCTTCTTTTGGATAATTGGTTTTTCAAGTATCTGAGGCAAATGGAACTTCTAGTTGAATAACAAAACACCAGGAACTTGACAAAAATGTGCTAAAACAGATTTATTGATGCCCAACAATGCCAGCTTATCCTTCTCTGGAATGCCTGACCACCACCATACACCACCTCACCCAAACAAAAGCAGAGCTGTGAAGTAGTAAAACAAAACGCAATAGATAATGCGGCAGAAGCAACAGCTTGAGCTTCCTAGCTATGCATAAAAGCAGCAAGCATATTTATTGTATGCTAAAATTAAAACTGTTTTACCCATAGTAACATTACTAATAATTTTATCCAATTTAAAATTACTTAATCATTTCAAAGTTATTAGACAAAAATTGTACCATTTTCTCATTTTTGCTTTTTTCAGTTTGTAAAGTGTGGATATGCAGGATCAAACTTTCCATCACATATATTCCCTTCCATGGTTGGCAGGCCCATGATTCGTTCAACTGCCAAAGTTGGTGATATAGAAATCAAGGTGAGGAAATTTCAATTTTAATTCTTTTTGCTTCAAAACTTGATTTCTCAGCATGCTTTTCTTGGCCACGTCAGCTGTTGTCAAGTATTAAAAGAGTTGTGTAGCATGTGTCTGGAAACAGCCTTGAAAGCTTAGTTTAAGACAATATGATTACAATGACACTACATTTGTGAAAAATGATGGACAATTTCCAGATCGTTTTCAATAATAATAAGAATAAGAATAAGAATTCCGAATCAAGCCGACTTTTAGAGCAAATCATAAGTGCCTGATGAACTCATGTGTTGATGAGGTTAATTTTCCTCTGTTTTGGACTAAAGGAATTCCAACGTATATAGAGGCTGCTAAAAGTTTGCTTCCTATACAGTATACTGGTGAGAAATCCTGTAGCAGTGCTTTTAACAAAAACGTTGAGAAACGGCAGAGTTTTGTTGCTCATTTTCGAAAGTAAATTTTGAAGACGAATGCAAGGCATTAGGTTTTTGGAGGAAAACGTTACAGTCAGATTCTTCTTTGAAAAATGGCGAAAATGTCATCAACATATCGAAAATAAACTGGAGGTTTTGATGTAGATCCCAAAAGTTAACCTTTGTAGAAACCAACAAAGATGTTAGCTAAGGCTGGTCCCAATGCTGGTACCAAGCTCAGGTAGTAAACTTCATCAATGTGACAAATACTTCCTCAGGGAACAGCAGGCTAACAAGTTCACTCCGGTACAGAGCTCTAGCGCAGATCCCGATAGTTTCGTCCAAAGGCACATTGGTAAAAAGGCTGCTAATACCAAATGAACTCATAAAAGAGTTTGTCGGGATGAATCCTAGGTTTTGAATGACATTAGCGGAAGAAAACGAATCTGAAATACAGTTTTTGGAGTAAAGTTGAAGTACAAGTTCTAAAATTTCTGAAAGCCACTTTGCAATTCTAAACATTTGTTTTTGATTCGGATTCCGCTTTCCGGATTCCGTGTTTTAAAGATTGCCTTGTTTCTTCCTTTAACAGTCTCCAAATATTAAACTCAAGAGATTGTTCATCAATCTTCCATCTTCTGAACAACAAAGGGGCTCCCTCCAATGTAACCATGGCAACTGCATAACCCGCTGTCACATTGATTCCACTACCAAAGCTTTACAAGCTTCATCTGGTTCTTTTGTTTTCCAAATTCGTCGATGCTTTACTTTTTCTTCCTCTTGCATCATCTATTGTATCCGCTGTACTTTATGTAACATTCTGTATATCGGTGAAACCTGCCTCCAGTTAAATAACCATTTTTGAGAACATATTCGTAACGTAAAAAGCCAATTACATCTCAACACAGAACACTTCAACATTCAGACATAAACATCTCTCAACACTTTAATTCCCCCAACCACTCTTGAAGATAAGAAGTAAACATCATGAAGATAAGAAGAAAATTTGTCCTTGCTTTGTTCCTACTGTATGTTATAGTTTTCAACCAGTTAGGTTGATTTTTAGGATCTGATGATTGGTGATGAGGCAAGCCAGCTACGACATATGCTTGAAGTCAATTATCCTATGGAAAATGGAATTGTACGCAACTGGGATGACATGAAACATGTTTGGGACTATACATTTGGAGAAACAAAGATGAACATCGATCCAAAGAACAGCAAGGTTGTTATTCGAAAATATATTTTTCTTTATTTCTCGAAATATACAAGTTCCTATTGTTCCATTTTTTCTTCTGTATTTCTTTATCTTTAGTTCTGTGATTTTTTTTATCATATATATTTCTAGATCTTATACATTATCCCCTAGATGAGTTGTCTTTTTTGAAATGCTTAATGACTGATTAGATTGAAAATGACTTTTTAGGTGCTGTTAACAGAGCCTCCGATGAACCCAACAAAAAACAGAGAAAGAATGATTGAGGTTTGTTGAATTTTTCTGACTTGCGACCTTAAGGAGAAAAATATTTGTACGCAGAACCTATAATGCCTGCAACACTGTAATTTTGGAATCATGGCTCCTTTTACCAAATTATCAGAACCATGTTTAGTAAATTATACATTTCTCTTCTCGGTGCGAAAATTCACTAACTTGCTGAAGGACCTGTTGCAAACACTTAATTCCTTTTCCTTTTTATATGTTACTGCATTTTCATGTCGACAAATCTGCAAGTTTGCTAGTTCATTTGTTAAGCATTATTTCCTTTATAACAGGTTATGTTTGAAAATTACCAATTTGATGGTGTTTATATCGCCATTCAGGCAGTCCTTACACTTTATGCACAAGGTTTGTTGCTATAAATTTGTACGTACAATTTCCAGATGTGAAAAAAATAACTTTCTTTAGCGGGAAAAATATTCCACTTGTTTGGCTGGTTCTATGGGTTCATAGTTTTCCACCTGGTCGTCACAATTGTGTAAGAAATGCTGTTAGTAGCATTGCTTGTAGTTGTCTGGCTAGTTTGTCGCACAGTTGTCATCTAAAAAATGTTGGCATTTATTGTAGTGTTATGACGTTTCACAAAAGAGAGCTAGAGTTGGTAATTGCGACGATAATCAAATGGCCGTTGCTGACATGCAACTTTTAAAATTTGTCACTAGTTTATTTGATAGAAGGAGTCTAATATTAATTAGTGTCTGTGTTTACTCAATCTATTTTCAAGCAAGTGAATCACTTAAATTCAAACAATTTAGTATTGTATTTAATCCCACATTGAGAAAAGCTAAGGGCTTTTAGAGTATTTACTGAAAACATTTTCAAGTTTCTTTTGCTGTTTATTGTCCAAAGGTCTCCTAACTGGTGTTGTTGTTGACTCTGGAGATGGTGTCACTCATATTTGCCCTGTATATGAAGGATTCGCTCTGCCTCATTTGACAAGAAGACTGGATATTGCAGGAAGAGACATAACACGTTACTTAATCAAAGTACAACTTGCATTATTTTATGTGAACTCATTAATTTTGCTTTGCAAATTCTTATTCGTTATAATTAATATTAATTTGAATTCTTTCCTGTCTGCGTTTTTAAAGGCCTCACTTGCTTTTGCCTAATTTGCTCAAGTTCGTCTTCAAAAGTCATGTGTTAAAATTTGTCTAAATTTTAGACTAATTATGATTATGAAATCATTTTTAGTTGCTTCTTCTCCGTGGATATGCATTCAACCATTCTGCTGATTTTGAAACTGTTCGTATGATGAAAGAGAAACTCTGCTACGTTGGGTAAAAATGTTTATGACGTCATATTTCAATTTGGATTTCTTGAAATGTATTTGATTAAAACTGCATGGCGAATATTTTAAAGAGCAAGATTTCTATTCTTAGCTTAAGATATGAGGGTTTCTTATCATCTTATCATTTCTAGCAACTTCTTTCCAGTTTTTTCCAATTTCGTTGCCCAAGGTTCAAGGACAACACAAATTCCAGTTTTATCTAGGAACTGATGCATATACACTTGTCTTCCCTATAAAAGCGAAATTCCTTTTTATATAATGTTGCAATATTTTTTCAATACTTCAAGCTCACTCTGCTAGTAACCTTTTAGTCTACTGTTTATGTTTTAAACCTTTCTTTTTCGATACTCCAAAAATATCTTTCTTTTGCTTCATTAATAGTCGATTTCATTTATTGATTTTATCAGTTGATTATGCTCCGTATTTTTTCAGCTATGATATTGAGCAGGAACAAAAACTGGCTCTGGAGACCACTGTTCTCGTTGAGCAATATACTGTAAGTTTATTACATAAAGACATCCTTTTAAACGTATTGTGTCAAACACCTTACTGGACCCCAATTTCTGTGATTTGCGTGTAGTATGCCAAAAAAGATTCGAATCAATTCTAAGATTTTTGTCATTTATTCATTATCATGAATAATTCATTTTTCTTTTTCTAAGACGTCTGTCTCTTCTTTAACAAATCAGTGTGGGACACACTGCTTTAATTGATTGACAGTCGGTATTGATAAACTGATAAGCTTCTGTATATTGTCCACAAATCAGTGCTGTAAGTTCTCACTTTCCTTTAGATTTCCCCATTTATATTTAATATCCTGCAGATATCTGTTAATTTTGATCTTGACACGGTTTGCTAAGCTTAATTAAAGTAATGTTGTGAAGTTACATTTGATATACATTTTGCTTGTCATTAAGCATCTGTATTCAAAAAGCATTTCTATCATCATCGCTAAGTTCACATATAAGAGTTAATCCATTCATTTTGTTGTTAAAAAGTAACAAGCGATTTATATCTCTATTTTTTAAATATGTTTTCAATTTCATCGAGCTTAATAGGACAGATTTCTTTCTTAGCTTCCTGATGGCAGAGTTATAAAGTTGAGTGGGGAGAGATTTGAAGCACCAGAAGCGTTATTCCAGCCCCATTTGATTAACGTAGAAGGAGTTGGTGTTGCAGAACTGTTGTTTAATACAATCAATGCAGCTGATGTTGATACAAGGCCAGAATTTTATAAGCACATTGTTCTTTCTGGTGGTAGTACTATGTATCCTGGTCTGCCCAGCCGACTGGAAAGAGAGATCAAGCAGCTGTATTTGGAACGCGTTTTGAAAGGAGATACGTCAAGACTTTCGGTAATTGTTTCATTATTGCAAAGTATTAGAACTTTTCACATGATGGTGTAGCTAATCTTTTTATGTTGCGAAAACAATAGTTACTTCAGTGTATTACTTCAACAGAAATTCAAGATCAGAATTGAAGATCCTCCAAGAAGGAAACATATGGTATTCCTTGGTGGCGCTGTGCTGGCAGACATCATGAAAGACAAGGATTCCTTCTGGATGACCAGACAAGAGTACGAAGAGAAGGGTCTAAGGGTACTAGAAAAACTTGGAGTTGCTCCAAGTTAAGTTAGCAAACTCCATGCTGATAAATGTAGCGTAAGATTTTTGGGTATTGATTGCAAAGTGAATTGATAAAACAGGAAATTGAATACCGTTTTTAGGAGTACTTTTTGGATGTTTCTGGACATTTTCTGTAAAATTTGAATTTAATCCTGCCGTATCTTGCAAAGCTAAGTTTCATGATATAAACCTATCATTTATCTCTTTCCTAATTGTGATTTCGAGTTTTAAAGTCAAATTATCGTTAGATGAAGCATAGATTTTCTCTTCAAAATTACATGCAGGGTCTTTTTGTTCTCTTAATTGTCTCAAAAACGCCACAATTGCTCTCAATAACATCTGAAAAGACCGAAGCATCGTCTTAAGGACAAAGCTGAGACAAAGCTGAGATTAATAAACTCGCTAGTTTTCCCAATTGCGTCATATGGTTCTGAGTGTTGGGTACTTAAGAAGAAAGACAAGAAAATGGTTAATGGTTTCAAGCTGTTGTGTTACAGAAGAGTGCTATGTATTAGCTGGACAGAAAAGAAAACGAATGACGAAGTGCAGAGAAGAATACATAAGACTAGCCTTCGTGCAGCCTCAAACTCTCCTCCCAGAAAAGAGTGGAGTACTGTTAAAGAGTAGAGTACTCTTTCTGGGAGAAGAGCTTGAAGCTGCACGCATATGGCGCGCGAAAATCACCACAATTAGAAAAACCCGGTTTATCACCAGATAAACCCACTTTATCTGCTGGTAAACCCACTTTAACTTAGACAAACCCAATTTATCTGAGGAAAACCCACTTTTTCGCAAAAACCCACTTTATCTGTGATAAACCCAGTTTATCTGTGATAAACCCACTGTATCTAAGAAAAATCCACTGTATCTGAGAAAAACCCACTTCATCTTGCAATTTTGTATTTTAAAAATAGATTCCATCTTGTTTATTTTGCTTTTAATTGTGTCATTGAATGTCGTATTTTCTCCTCTATCCAACCGGATTGAAAGAGCATCAGTAGCAACAGTTGACAGTGTCGTGCTCAAATCAGGGTCATGATCATCGATTTTTATCAACAAACAATTCTGTTTATTAGAGTGATGTTTGACCACGTTTTTATCAAAATTGGCTTTGTCTTAGATAAAATGACTTTTTATATAAAGTGGGTTTATCTGGCGATAAAGAAGGTTTTTCAGTAGATGAAGTAAATTTATCAGCCAAATTACTTTTTTCTGTTTGAAGACAGAAGTGTGTAAAAGTGGGTTTATCTGGTGATAAACCGGGTTTGTCTAATTGCGGTGATTTTCGCGCGCCATACCCACAGGCTAGTAAAGACCGGCTGTTGGAAATCTTGAACAACAGGAAGCTCAAGTCTCATGTGATGGGAAGTGAAAGCCTTGAGAAGAACTTGCTGACGCAAGTTACGCCTTGTTGTAATGAGTTAAGCATTGTTGTGGTTGAGAGGCTAGCGTGTCCCAACAACCCGGAGAGCTATGTTGGCGGGAGTCTAGCTCCTGACAGGTTTAACCAAGCCGAACAGGTCAAAGGATAGGGACCAGGCAATGTAACTCAAGCCACCTTTGGAATGTGATAAGGTGACCTGTGAGAAGTGCATTTATCGACAAACCGATTCTTGGATTTTCCTCACATTTCCTGCATGGCGGATGAATCTTGTGATCAACGAGATGGTGTCTCGAGAAAAATACCGGGATGAAAACCCTCCAGCAACCATGGAAAAATAATTTATTTAGCATATATTCGATATGATGTTATTAACAAGTGAATCATGCCGCATCGTCCGTCGCGCGGATCAACAAGGGACGCGTCCTCACTGGTCGGCCAGACTGAGGTCGAAAAATGTGCTACTGGCTGTGACGGCTTGTCACCGTCCACCACTATAACTGGTTACAAAAACTCTAAAGATGAATGTCCCGACTATTGGCAATAATGGAAAAGGAAGCACAAACTCTAAAGAGGACTCTAGGAAGATGACTTATATGAAAAGCATCCGCATTGCGACAATAAATATCCGTACGTTACAAGATGACATCAAACTAGGAACAGTTATTAAAACTACTTGTAAATTAGGCACTGACATACTTGCTATACAGGAATCTAGATGCACATCTAGTGGTCTGATCACCTTCCAAGATGAAACAGTTGAGGGATGGCAACTTATCTAGAGAGGACATAAGCGTAAACATGAACATGGAAGAGCATTACTCTTGGCACCACATGTACAAATTGAAGATCACATAGAACATCTTCCTGCAAGAATACACTCAGCGACTGTGAATTTAATTGGTATTAGGCTTGCTTTACTTAATGCGTACTCGCCTACAAACGCAACAAAGTCTGAAGCCGCAAAAACATCATTTTATGCAGCGTTAAACCAAATGTATAAAATAATCACTGTTGGTGATTTTAATACAGCGATTTCGTCAAATAGTAAAACATATGGAGCATGGGATAAAATCTTGGGAAGTAATAATTCTGACAGAATAAAAACAAATGATAATGGTGAACGTATGTTGAAAATGGTGCCTTCAAAATAATATGAGAATACAGATTTCCATATTGAGGACTAAGCGCATTGACAGAGAAACATGGAGACATCCAGGAACGTATGATTGGAAAAGAACCGATTATATATGCCCCATTCCATGGTTAGAAAAGTTTGTCCAGTCATGTAGAGGACATACAAAAGCATCCCTGCCATATGATACTGACCATCGCTTATGGCTTCGAACATTTCTTTCCCGTCAACAAAACGACATCTGAAACACCAATTAAGCAGATCGAGAGCAACAATAACAAAACCAACTGTAAACTACCAGGCTTTAAGGGATGATCCAAGTGTCAGAGAACAGCTAATAATGAAAGTTGAAAATGCACTCTCCACTATAATAAAATATGATATGGACAAGTTGAATCAACCAATAGTAGAATCGGTTAGAGAAAGGGTTGACTCAGTATGCCCTCCCGTAACTTCCACCAAGAAGACAGAACCTTGGGAAGATGATACACTGAAACAAATGACTAAGGATCTTCGTAGGTGCCCTGACCATCTGCAGATGAGAAAACTGCAGAAAGATATCAAGAAAAGAAGACAAAAACTAAAGAATGCATATTTCAAACAGCTTGCTGATAACATTAACACAGCTGCAGAAGCAAGAGACGTTGAGAAAGAATTTGCCATAGCAAAGAAATATACCTTACTTATGACTGGCTCGAAGCGATCCATTTCGAATGAAAAATTAAAGAATCACTTTGAGCAGCACTTCGCAAAACGAGATTTACCGATTCCACCAGAAATCCAGAATCCTCCAATGTACCCAAATTTGAAAGATGAAATTGTTGCTGTCGATAGTAGTTCAGATACTGAGGAGGAAGTAAAAAAAATGTTTAAGAATTTAAAAAAACAACAAAAGTGCTGGAACAAATAAGCTGGAGACCGAGGGTTTGAAGTATAATGACTGCAGCAACTTGATTGAGGCTATTGTGACTCTCATGGTGTTGATCTGGACGCTCACTAAGGTTCCAGCTATGTGGCTACATTGCAGCATCACTTGTCTTTTTAGGAAAGGTCTGATGAGCTGTGCAGCAAACTATCGAGGCATTTCCATAGATGCAAGTATGATTAGAATTTTGGTAAAGCTTATCATGGAAACATTAAAAAGCGTATGAAACACACATTGGAAAAAAACAATTTGGATTTCGTCAAAATGGGTCAATATCAGATGCTATATTCATAACAAGGATAATAATCCAGAATGCCAAAGAGCACTAGTAGCTGTATATATAATCTAACTGCAGCCTATGACCATGTTCCGCGGGATTTTTTTTAAGGTACTCACAATGCGAACTGGAGCAAACCATCTCATTGCAATATTGTAGAAGATGTATGAAGGAACGACAGCATCGATAAAAGGAATGGAAACCACTTTTGATGTACTAATCGGATGCTCTCAGGGAGGACAAGAATCTCCATATATCTTTAACTATTATTTTGATTATGTGCTCAAAGTAGCAGCACAAGAGATAGACAGTGCATTTCCAGAAGGCTTGGGCATTCCATTCCAGAACCAAATCTCACATTTGTGTACGAATCGAAAGCAGCGTATGGATAGAAGACTTCATGGTCATGAGATAGTTAGATGGATTCTGTATGCAGATGATGTGGTACTGTTCTGTAAAAAAGTAGAAGAGGCAGAAAAGATACTCAACATTCTGAATGATTCATGTAAGAGATTTGGCTTGACTGTTTCATATAAAAAAACTAAAACCCCAATATTTAACGATGAATACCTAGCAAATGAGGAAAGCTTCTTCAGTATTGGATTAGAGAAAATTGAAAATGTAATATCTTTCA